>OX453058.1:387624-987624 GCA_949699795.1 Spicauda simplicius
CCTCCAAGACCGAAAGGTTAGGGTCAACTTTGCCGGAGCGGCGCACGAAAAGGAAACCACGAAAGGATGCGTCCAAGGATCCATCGGAGGGCCAACTTTCTGGAACATCATCCTAGACCCGCTACTCAACCACCTAACCGACAAAGAGGTTTACTGCCAAGCGTTTGCGGACGACATCGTACTGGTGTTCTCAAGCGCCAAAACTGAAACCCTAGAGCAATCAGCCAACAACGCTCTGTCAGATGTAGTCACATGGGGGACTCGAAATAAGCTAAGGTTTGCACCGCACAAGACTAACGCGCTGCTCATCACTAGAAAGCTAAAGTACGATCCTCCAAAGCTCTATATGTCGGGCACTCAACTGCATCTGGTGAAAGAGATGAAGCTCCTGGGTCTCATTATAGACAACAAACTCACCTTCAAATCGCACGTGGCCGCCGTATGTAGAAAAGCGGCAGGCATATACAAGCAACTAGCTTGCGCCGCGAAGGTGACTTGGGGTTTAAACACCGAAATAGTACGAACAATTTATATAGCGGTAGTAGAACCCATAGTGACGTATGCCTCAAGCGTATGGTCTCAGGCGACAGACCTTCAAATAAACAAGAGACAGTTGGAGGCACTGCAACGGGGCTTCGCCCAAAAGGCCTGCAAGGCATACAGAACGGTGTCACTAACTGCCGCACTCGTCCTATCTGGGCTACTCCCACTTGACCTCCGGATCCAAGAATCAGCTAGCCTGTACAAGGCCAAGAAGAACGTGTCTATAGACTATTTACCACCCGGAAGAAAACTGGAGCAGACGGTGAGATACGGAGACCTACCTCACCCCTCCGCACTTACAACGACCAAATACAGAGTGCTGGAGAATGTAGACCACGGGACCCTAACCGCCCACCATATCGTCGGACCGCACATCTACACCGACGGCAGCAAAATAGAGGGAAAGACAGGTGCTGCCCTAACATGGTGGGAGGACGGACGGGAAACCAGTTTTTCGACCTATAGTCTAGATCCTTCCTGTACAGTATTCCAAGCCGAACTTTTCGCACTACACAAGGCTGTGGAACAAGCGAGATCGAGCAGAAACAAAAATGTAAACATAATGAGCGACTCAAGATCCTCGCTCGAACTGCTCGATAACCCAAGACCATCCCACCCTCTGACAAAGGCGATTAAAGAAAACATCAGAGGGTTAAGAAGAGAAGGAAGACACGTTCAGCTATTCTGGATCAGAGCCCACATCGGAACCGCTGGAAACGAACGGGCAGATGAGCTAGCGAAATCAGCTGCCAAGAACACACCCACCACCCCAGACTACGCAGAGATTCCGTTGTCATTCGTCAAAAGAAAAATCAGAGAGGAGTCGATCCGCAAATGGCAAGATCGCTACACCACCTCGAGCACCGGGTCAGTAACGAAGACCTTCTTCCCGGACGTGGGCAAGGCCTACCCGATCATCAGGAAGACCAAACTGACACCGGCACAAGTGCAAGCTTTGACGGGACACGGAGGAATGGGAGAGTATTTACACCGGTTTAAGTTGAAAGACAGCCCGGGATGCGAATGCGACTCCAACATCAGCGAGACAGTCTGGCATGTGATCTTGGAATGCCCCAGATTCCTGTCGATCCGAATGGAGACGGAGGTCAAAATCGGTGCCAAAATAGAAAAACCAAAACTGACAAAAATCCTTGAGGACGAAGAAAAGAGGGCACACTTCCTTAACTATTTGGACTCCATCTTCCGGATAGTAGCCAAAAGAAACTCTACATTATCGCAGACAGCAATAATTCCCCCAAGAACGCCTACCATCACGCTCCAAACAAACGAGGACCACACCCCGCACCAAAACCCCCTGGATAACACACTAACAGCATTTAACAACTTGCTGCAAGAAGCAGAACGAGGGGAGCCAAAACTGAGAATCCGGGGAGTGGCCCTTTTCATGGACAACAACGAAGAGCGCCTCGGCATAAGCTTCTGCAACACAAAGTGCTCTGGCAGAATAGGCATTTCACCTGGCCTAGCAACTCTGCTGAATGGCAGCACCTTCAGAGCTACAATGAAGCGCACCACGTACAACGCGCTGTCCGAAATTTCGGTAGCAGGCAAACGCTGCAAAATAGTGCGAACGAGAAACAAAATTATAGCACTGTTTGAAGGGAGCGACGAAGAGACCCAGTTCGCCCAAGTGTGTGCAGTACTGCTGAATCTAGGACAACCAGGCCAGGATCCCACAGTAACACCGAGGATAATAAGCCTGGACGCTATGGTGGTGGGGCACATGAAGGGAAGGGCGGAGGACTACACAGGAAGCCTCAAAGCGTCTGGAAAACATGAGGTAGTGGTATATGAAGACAGGGGAGAAAATCTCAGTTTTCTAAAACCACATAACGCAGGCCCATCCTCCTCCCGAAACCCCGAAGACCGATGGGGACACCCCATAGCAAGCCCTGAAGAATTCAGCGGATCGGAAAGACTTCAGCAGAAAAGATCAGCTGAAAGACCTGCAGATCAGAAGCAAGCTGAGAAAAGCATAAAGAAGGGAATGCTGTCAACGATAATGAAGACGTTCAAAGCCGCCTCTCAACAAACCTACTAAGTTTCAGACCGATATGGTAGCCTCTCCACCGTGTGGATCGTCGAAATAGTATAAAACACGGTAATTAACTAAGGAAATCGTGTGACTTTGTTATGTTTCTAAACCATTTACTTATACTTTACTAGCTGACCCGGCAAACTTCGTTCCGACTACAAGAAAAAAATCTAAAATTATCAGTGTTCCTCTACTATATTATACATGTATTATACTAACCTTCCTCTTAAATCACTCTGTCTATTAGAAAACCTTCATTAAAATGCGTAGCGTAGTTCTAAAGATCTAAGCATACATAGAGACAGACAGCGGAAAGCGACTTTGTTTTATACTATGTAGTGATATGTTAGTTTGAGTGAATCTAGCATTTATTTCGCAATTTAATAATTATCGGGTAATTGGAACGTATCTTTCAGTGCTAGGCAGTATCATCCTAGTTCAGGTGGACTTCTTGAGCCATTCTGATCCAATAAGAATTTCTAAAATTAGTGCGAGTTGGTTACAGTCAGTCATTACCCAGTTACGGTATTTGACACGCGGGAATTCACTGTAAATGGTGGCAAATAGACTGAATTTCCTCGAAATACTCTCGATGCTAAGTTGACAACAATTATCTGAAATGCCCGTCTTCGATAAATAATTTCGTCGCTAACAAATTCTACATTCAAGTGTTCGAATAACTGGAATTCCAGTCAAGTTTGACGATGCCGAGTCGTTATCGTGGATTTTTGTTACTTTTTTTATCGGTCTGACACGTATGTAACGTTTTCGATACCGACCATGTCATTAAAATTATGAATTGTTTTTTGAATATTTTGAGTTTTTTATCTGAGTATCAAACGAGCAAACATTCCACCTGATGGTAAGTGGTCATTGCCGCTCGTAAGCAGATGTGTTAGGAACTACATTATGAACATGAATTCTATCTGAAGTCACTGACGAACCGCGTGGCGGAGCGGTTACCATATCGGTCTGACGCGCAGTGGGTTCTGTTTTCGATTCCCGGCCAGACATGTATCTGAATAATGAGTTAAGAGTTGTGTTCGTGTATTCGTCTTGATTGTGTCCATGGCGCTCACGATACAGGAGAAAATCCTAGTGTAGAGATGTGAGTGTAGAACGCGTTAATGAGAGATGCATTGCTGTTCCCGAGTATTAAGATGGACGCCTCATATAAAAGTACGCCGATAATCACATCCTCCCACTGAAAAACAAGAGCTGCTACAAGCTAGAAACAGGTGTGGTGGTACCTCTCCTTCGAACTACACTGGCTCTACACTCGCACCTAATAAATACTGAGTATTACAAGCCGTAGATTTTTGTCTCACACTCGATACAAAAAGAGGTGGCAAAGTGTATGCGAGTAGAATGCATAAGTTTTTAGAAGATTATACATAGGTATTTGTACGTTAAACTTATAAGCTAGTAATACCAACATAAAGAGATATAATTTAATTATACGGTTGTCTGGTTAATTAATGTAATTTTAACTTTGTTTCACTGTTACAGGTAAGTTCGTGTCGAGATAGTGCGGGTAAGGAAACTGGAATGATATTCTAAAGTTTTATTGAAGTCAGGGAACGAAGGAGTCCAGTTAAAATTATAAGTTACACTAAACTTAGCCATTTAGTCTTAATGCTATTTTAACGATTTTAATAATAATAGTTAAGTCTTTCAGTCACAATTATCATGGATTATAAGAGATGATATTTAGAAATGTTTTTCTTTTATAAAAATTTGCTACTTAAGAATTCGTGTATGTGAACTAAGGATCACCTAATATAAAATGATTATTCATCTTCAATTTTAATCGTGCCTGAAGATTCTGAAGTATCTGAACTTACAATGAGTCAATGAATTGAGAATCTCAATTAAAGATTAACTTTCTATAGGAGTAAAAATGTAACATCCTAAGTCTCATAGGCACGTCCCTATAGTTCCGCGATCAGAATAGCCGGGATTGCGGGCGGCTAGGGTGGGAGCTTGAACGGTCCAGCCAGGCGATCCCGGGAAAGACGGCGGTACGTGTGGTCTCATACCGTCGTAAAGATTAGACGGAGCGTTGGGCCCAGCCGCCCAACTGGGAGGAGCCTGAAGGTGTCAACGCGCTCAGAGGATTCCGGTTGCGTTCCTTTGGAGATCCCGAAGTCCTCTCTGTAGCGCCGAGAACGGCCACCGGGTTTTAGTGCGAAAAAATCCCACATAACCCAGCGTTTAAGCCTGTAGCTCCAGTTTTTATAATATCAGTCATTAAAACTAGATGGAAGGATTAGATAATTTGAAATATACGTCAATCAGCACTAGAGCAACATGGTGAACGCCTGATGCAGATTTCAATATTAACCAGGCCCTTTTTTACTTACGACAAGAGTGCGATAGAGTTTAGTGCCACCTAAAAACTGACATAAAAATATTATGATGCTTATGTCAACCAAGGACATGTTAAAAAAACGCATGTTGTTCATATTCCTAGATAACACATCCATATAACTGTGCCAATTGCCAGCAAATAGTCATAAACGTGAAATATGAGAACAAATATCAATAAATTAACCGATACAGATAAACACAATGACGTTAATATTTATCCAAATAGTAAACAAACCGTTTTCATACGAATCCGGATAAACTGTGACGTACGATCTGATTTTTGACCGGAAATAGTGAAATTTATTTTGATAAGAAAGAAATAAATATTATTTTTTTTTTGTCTGGATTATGACTGAATCATAGAAAGGAACATCTTTGTCCTCAAGTAGCATCTGTGAATAACTTCAAAATAGTATTTCCGTTATACGTGTTTGGTTATAGATTTAAATTGATGGCAGTGACTAGTTAAAATTAGACATTTATACGAACTAATAAAAAAAATGTTTTTGGTATAGGTATTTCATTATGAACAAGCTTTGTTTCTCTTTATAGCTTTAGCATTTTCATTTTAGTTTTTATCTCATTGAAGTAGCAAACGAACATGCAGTCCACCTGATGGTAAGTGGTCTCTGCCGCCCACGGACATATGTAAGCAACTTCAAATAGAACATGGGTTCTATCTTAAGTCGATCTCATATAAAAGTGTGCCGGTAACCACACCCTTCCATTGAAACGCAAGAACTGCTTCACGCTAGAAATAGATGTGGTGGTGGTACTTCCCCGGTCTAACTACACTGGTCCTTTAAATACCTACTTTTGCTGTTCTTTGGAGCTTAGGGAGAAATTGTTTTGTACTGAACTCTGCTGCATAATCTCACATACTCACCGATTTAACGAGTGCGTTATCTTGTAATCAACATCAAAGTTTTATTGCGATGCGTTTCTTCAGAAGTAATTTAGCGACAAACATTTTATGCGTGCTTAAATTTACGATCATTTAGATTAATTGTACAGTAAGCTAGGAAAATGTGTTCGCCATTGATGTTAATGCCAAGACCTTTCCACTCCATCAGCTTGAACAAATCTTCCAACGCAGCGGTGAACAGTTTCGGCGATATAACATCGCCTTGTCTGACTCCCCGCTGCAGTTGGATTGGATTTGTGCTTCTGTCGTGTACTCGGACTGATATGGTGGCGGCAGTGTATACACACTTCAGCACCTCGATGTACCTATAGTCGATCTGGCATCGCTGAAGTGACTCCAGCACTGCCCAGGTCTCGATAGAATCGAAGGCTTTCTCATAGTCCACATAGGCAACACATAACGGCAGATTATACTCCTCGGTCTTCTGTATAATCTGCCGCAGCGTGTGAATGTGGTCTATGGTGCTGTAGCCTTTTCGGAAACCGGCTTGTTCGGGAGGCTGGAAGTCGTCTAGCCTGCGTGCAATGCGGTTAGTGAGGACTCTCGAAAACAGCTTATACACGTGGCTCACCACATCGGTTATCGCTCGCAGGACCGATAACCGATGGGGAAGGAAGGTCCTCGAGTGGCGTCCACGTTTAGGCAAAAGGAGTACAGGTCGCCCCCCTACCAGATGGACCGATGACCTGAAGAAGACAGCGGGAAACCGTTGGATTCAGAGGGTACAGGACCGGTTGGAGTGGCACCATTTAGGGGAGGCCTATGTTCAGCAGTGGACATCAAAAGGCTGATGGATGGATGGATGGATGAAGCTAGGAAAATGGTAGGTTTATTTTAATTGCATCCAGATTTATATATTTTTACAGTATTAAATATATGACAAATATATATATTGTGATATATTTATTTGAAAAATGCATTTAATATCGACCTGTAAATGATTTATGTTAAAGTGAGCTGGGTTACTGACGATACCATAAATTCATCCTAACATACCTAAAATTCACAAGTCCATATTATATTATTACTAGCTTCTTACCCGTGGCTCCGCCTGCACGGTCAATGGGATTTAACATTAGCACTTGATAGCGTGATTCAGAACTTGCAAATGAATTTTACTAACGCCATCTATTAACAACGTCTGTAATTACTAAATATGTATCAACTAACAAAACATCGATATTCTCATGGGAATAAGGGAGCGCGGTAAGAAGTAGCCTACGTCACTCTCCGTCCTCCTATCTTCCAGCATATAAACCATATCATATAATTGCTAAGTGGCGACGTGAAAGAGGAACAAACAAACACACTTTCACATTTGTAATATTAGTATGGATTTTATCAATCTCAAAAGTTGTGCGTATACACGGCCCGCTTGTAATCTTATGTAAATCGTTGACATAATAATTTAAAGCTGAACAGCTCTACGTAACGGCGGAACGTGACGTAAATCACAATAACGGCCGCTGTCGTTAATAATAACGACGACCGTTACGCCGAAATTAAGTCAGTGTTTCAGAATTATCGCCTGTATAATGTTTGAATCGATCGTAATACATGAAGTTACTTTGTTAATGATGATGATTACGGTCTTGTTTCACCGCGAATGAATTAGTTGTAAGCGATAACCAATATTCAAGCTAAAATCTATGAACTTTTGAACTGGATAGATGATATAAAATTTATTGGACGTCTCATTTTTTTTAAGAGCTGAATTCTATTACAATAATAGCACATAATGGCTCTTTTTTGTTAAACATATTTGACATTTCTTTCCAAACACTTTGGATCAAACTAAAATAAAAAGATTTCAGTAGAATTAGAGAGTAAATAAGTGCAAAACAGTATTTGTACCACATGAAATATCGTATAACATTACATATACATTCATATTGAATTAATATAGGAAAATAAGTAGAAACTTTATTATGACTTTCCTACCTAAATAGTTTAATGCTTGTTTACCATAAAGTAAACAAAACCTAACCTGATTTCAAAGTTTGTAAACTAAAACCCTGGCTAGAAGGGGGTACTATGTAAATTGGCTATAAATTAAACAGAACTCGTTCCTCGAAATCATTGCAAAAGCTTTTAATAGTAAGCTTTAGTAGTTTAGTTTGTAGTACGTATGAATCGTTATTTTTTCCTATCTGATTGAAGCAACAAACGAGCATGCAGTCCACCTGATGGTAAGTGGTCACTGCCGCCTATGGACACTTGTAACCAACTTCAAATAGAACATGGGTTCTATCTGAAGTCAATCACAGATGCGTTGCTACTCCCGAGGACTATGATGGTCGCCTCATTCAAAAGTGTGCGGCAACTTACGCTAGAAATTGGTGTGGTGGTGGTACTTCCCCGGTCGAACTACACTGGTTCTACCAACTGTTAAATGGACTTAAAATCGCGAGCCGATAGTCATGACTTTACATAAAATATTTACTAAAGTAGCTGAATGATGGATGGATGGATAAACTAGTGTATTAACCACAGTTAATACACAAGTCTCTATGGAGGCGCGGGATCGTATTCCACCGCTGACACTATAGAAATTATTTTGATTACACACTATATACTCAATATTGTTTAAGTTCAGCAAGACAAGGTTTTACTTAGCTTCAACAATTCAGGTCTTGATGTAAATTCCGATACAATTTATGACTTTAATGCCAAACTAAAAAAAATATGTCGAACCCTAATTGGCTATAATAGTTAATTGCTGTTAAAATAATTTTAAAACATTTTAATTTAATTTAAGTGAAACTTTAGATTTTAATGACTATTTGTATTGTTTTTTTTTTCATTTGTTGTTTAATTTTGTTATTTGTTGTATTTTAATAATTTTTCAACGTATCTATTATTTAAATTTTACTATATTATCTGCGCATGCTGTGATCACCTTACAATCATAAGTAAAGTCCGAATTAAAATTGTTAAAGCGAATTATTATGCGATATAACTTTGTACTGTTACTTGTGTTGGTAATCCAATAAATACATAAATAAAAATCGCCATCTTCTAAATTAAACTAACATCTATGGTCTAAGCAGAGAAGACAGAAGGATGCCCTCTACATATCCATCAACTATTAAATTATACAATATTATCTATACTTATAATAAAGTTGTAGAGAGGTCAATTCTGTACATGAAATATTTTTCCAAAATAACTATCAGGGCGTGATTAGGGATCGATACTGATGCCAAAAATGCAATCAGTAAAATTTTTGTCTGTCTGTCTGTCTGTCTGTCTGTCTGTCTGTCTGTATAACTGTTATAGAAACAAAAACTACTCAGTGGATTTTAACGAAACTTGGTACGATTATTCTTTATACTCCTGGGCTGGTTATAGTATACTTTTCATCCCGCTACAATCAATAGGAGCAGAGCAGTAAAGGGAAATGTTGGGAAAACGGGAGAAGTTACTTTTTTAAGCTTCTGTCGCGTGTGCAACCTTAATGGTTAAAGCTACACAGAAATCATATATGAGGGAAATTTTTTCCTTAAAATTATCTAAAAAATATCCTACGACAGCATATGTCCATCTTTTATGGTTGACTCACAATAACACGTGTAACTCCCGATAGCTTAGCAGTTCAAAGCTTTCTGATTATATTTGTCTACTTTTACGTTTATAACTCAGTCATCTATCTGTACGAAAATGAACATGAAAATGAAAAATGAAAAATGAAAAATGAAAAATGAAAAATGAAAAATGAAAAATGGAAAATGAAAAATGAAAAATGAAAAATAAAAAAAGATAAATGAAAAATTAAAAATGAAAAATGAAAAATGAAAATTGAAAATTGAAAATTGAAAATTGAAAATTGAAAATTGAAAATTGAAAATTGAAAATTGAAAATTGAAAATTGAAAATTGAAAATTTAAAATTGAAAATTGAAAAATGAAATTTTTAAAAATGAAAAATGAAAAATGAAATTTTTAAAAATGAAAAATGAAAAATGAAATTTTTAAAAATGAAAAATGAAAAATGAAAAATGAAAAATGAAAAATGAAAAATGAAAAATGAAAAATGAAAAATGAACAGTGAACAGTGAACAGTGAACAGTGAACAGTGAACAGTGAACAGTGAACAGTGAACAGTGAACAGTGAACAGTGAACAGTGAACAGTGTCACGGTGACGTAACAAATATATTAAATAGGGACAATTCTTGGCTATGCGAAAGATCCATCTTAACTCCTCGCAATGACCAGGCATTTGAGATTAATAATAAAATACTGTCGAATATACAAGGGGAAAGCAAAGTTTATAGTTCAATAAATAGAATGGTCGATGAACAAGACGCCACTAACTACCCGATAGAATTTTTAAATTCTTTAAATATGCCCGGACTTCCTTCTCATGAAATTTGTTTAAAAATTGGCATTCCGATTATTCTGCTCCGAAATTTAAGACCACCACAACTTTGCAATGGAACTCGGCTAAAAGTAACCCGGTTGCAACAAAATATTATCGAGGCTCAAATTTTAACAGGTTGCGGTGCAGGAGAAACCGTCTTTATTCCCAGAATTCCCTTAGTACCTAATAATTTTCCATTCCAATTTAAAAGAACGCAATTCCCAGTATCGGTGTGTTATGCAATGACAATTAATAAGGCTCAAGGGCAGACTTTTCGTGTTGCTGGAGTAGATCTCGGTGTCAGTTGTTTCTCGCATGGTCAGTTGTACGTCGCTCTTTCCCGGGTCAGTAGTTCCAAAAATCTTTACGTTCACATGCCGGATGGATCAACATTCAACATAGTTTACCCGGAAGCTTTGCATTGAAGTATTTTCGTTATATAAGTACTTAAGCCTTCGGCAGGATCGGAATAGGGCTACGGTATCCCTGCCTGTCGTAAGAGGCGACTAAAAGGGGCTTCCGGGGTTGCGGCTAGAGTGGGAGCTTGAACCGTCCAGCCAGGCGATACCGGGAAGGTGGCGATATGTGTGGTCGCATACCGCCGTAAAGACTAGATTGGGTGGTGGGCCCATCCGCCCATCTGGGAGGAGCCCGAGTCCTCTTTATAGCACCGAAGACGGCCACCGGAGGGGTTTTAGTGCGGTAAAAATTCCACATAACTCTGCGTCGCTCCCACGGCGTCGGGTACCTTTTGAAGGTTTCCCCCTCGAAAACAAAAATAAAAAAGGTTCTTAAGCCTCATGTGAACGTGATCTAAACAATATTACCAATACATTAACTCAATAACACACAAGGAGTTACTCGCTGGCGGAGTCGCGGGCAAAGCTATTAACAATAATATTGTGCGGTTCCGTATTGCGATATTTTTCAACAGTATTGTAGATATGACATATTATATTTCCCTACTAAAACACGAAAGTTAATCTGTTTGTTACATCAAAACCACTGAACCGTGAGGAAGGACATAGGCTACTTTTTTTTACGAAAAACAACGGAAACGCGGACGAAGTCGCGGGCAACAGCTAGTATAGAAATATAAAGTAAAACACCAAATAATACAATTCGGCGAAATGTGCGTTGAGAAATATCACATATAACACAAATAGCATGTGAAGTCATGAAACACTCAAAGTTCGTCTCACACTTGGCTATTATATTTTGCTGGCACATCGCCATTTATCAGTCAAAATAGTCGTAATTTGAGAACTGAGCGATCTCATGGTCTGAGCCAGTCAGTCACGAAGCCGGCACAAAGTCCCATCGCACCCGCGGACGGCATTATGCAGATTGGCCGCAGTAAATCAACTCGGTGTCGCCACTTGAAACAATTACGCCTTTTAATCTCCGCTGCGCTGCACGTTATGATAACTTTTTGAATAGTCATTAGCTTCGTTTTCGCCGCTAAATTGAGCCTTACTGAATAAACACGATATTGTTCCACTTTTGAATTTAAACTGTATTGAATTACTGCTTGCGAAGTTTTCGTTCATTATATGGAAGTGGAATTATGTGGAATTATTTCTACAACAACTCACAAAGTACTTATCATCTTAAATCGGTGAATTACTTTTATTACATTTGCCTTTTGTCACGGCCGCGAATGAATCTCTGTTATTACGCTAAATAGGTTGCGAGTCTTTAGACTGTCGGTTAACAACTGTTAAATTTTGTGCCCCTTGTACACCAATTCCACCCTCAAATCTCTTAATACCAGAATACAAGAATGCTGACACTTTTAATGTAACTTTTGCTGTTGCACTTATAGGTATGATGGAAAGTTGTCACTGCCGTTCACGGACCCCTGTAACCAACTTCATATAGAAAAGGGATTCTACCTAAAATTAATCACAGATGCGTTTCTACTTCCGAGGATCAAGACGGTCGGATCATATAAAAGTGAGCCGAAAACACCTATCCATCAAAACGCAAAAACTTTTTCACACAACAAATATGTTTTATCACCTTGCAACTGTACTTATATACTTATTATAATTAGAATACTGCTCTCGATATATAAGAAAAAACTATTGACTTTTCATTACTCGTGGTCAATACGGCACGTGTTGCGAACAAATCTTCAGAGCAAGACTACACGCTATTACACGAACCAGTGCATCTAATTGTTTTCCGACGAAATAGTGCTGTGTTCGACATTCTGCTTGGAAGGTCGCGCCGCTTCAGTGAACGATCTTTGTCATCCAATACATTTGGTTTTAATGCTCTTTTGGGTGCGTGATTTGGGTACTTTCCGATCTCTTTGTTCAGTACTTATGTTGACCCGAAATCATTATAGAAGTAAACTTCGCATTTTTATGTATATAGTTAAGACTATTACTTTATGTTCAGGTTGTGAAATGTATCATGAGTTTTAAGTCTGCTTAAGTATAATATTAAGTCCGTTTTACTCTTTGGGTACGGAACCCTCAAAATCGTTTTACGATTTAGATGTTATTGATGTTAGCATGTAGAAGTAATTTATGTTAACAAAAGTATGTTAGGCTTTGATCATCACCTTCTGCGATAACGTAATGTCAGCGAAGGAAGACGTCGAAAGGGCCAAAGAGCGCGCTGAACCCTCTCGGAGAGGGAACCGCCGCGGCCGCCGGTAACAGTGCTGCGTCCCTGTAGCTCCGGGATTAGAATAGGGCTACGGCATACCCTCCCTCTCGTAAGAGGCAACTAAATGGGGCTTCCGAGGTTGCAGGCGGCTAGAGTGGAAGTTCCAACCGTTCGGACCCCGACCCCGGGAAGGACGGCGGTATGTGTGGTCGCATACCGTCGTTAAGACTAGACGGAGCGGTGTGCCCAGCTGCCCATTTGGAAGGAGCCCGATGGGGCAATGTGCTCATGGGATTCCGGTTGTGTTCCTTTGCCGATCCCGGAGTCCTCTTTGTAGCGGTGAGGACGGCCACCGGGGAGGTTTTATAGCGGTAAAAATCCCACATACCTAACCTTGCGTCGCTCCCACGGCATGGGGTACCTTTTGAAGGTTTCCCCCTCGAGAACAAAAAAAGGCTTTGATCATGTCTATTAAGGTAATGAGTATCCTATGTATGTGCCAAACTCCAATAAAATTCGAATAAATGCTTACAAAGTTTCGCATTTAGGAGATTAATAAAATAACAAAATATGTGTAACAGATGAAGACATTCATCTTTTCAGAATTCATTAATATCTACAATCTATATTGTTTGAGAACAACTTCAACTTGTGAAAATGTCCTACTAGCATCGTATTTCGAAGGTTGTTTGAGATAATCTATAGGATTACTAATGAGATACTTAACGCCTGCCAGCCTTCACCGGTCATTACCAGCTTAATTAGGATTAGTAACGATTATACATCCATCTCTCTGAATTGCGAGAGTCGTTAATAGAAGAACTAATGGGATAAAATACTTACTAGGCTTAGCTAGGACTTAGCTCGGCACAAGTTTAATGATATGAATTCTAGAAGTATCGCTATGTTGATTATATCGTAGTTTTTATGAGTTTTAGACTCTTAGAATTTAATTAGTTATGCTTAATATATTTCCTAAAATGTAAGTCGATTAGATTAAAATAGGGTTTAGCATACTTTTACACTGTAATTATGGACAGATATATAAATGGGAAGATCTTTTATATCCGTTCGTAATTTTCAAAACAAAACTGAGTTGGAATTACATGTAAAAATAATCTATATGAGACGCTGCTAACGTTTGTTTTACATAGAAAAGAAAATACATTCAACTATCATAGACACGAATAATTTAGTTGACACCAAACGATAACCGCCCTGCCTCCAACTACGATAGATGTGAGCAAAATATAATATATCCAGTACTGTCGCATTTTTTCCCATTTCAAATATATTCCATGTTCCTCATGGAATGTCATCAGCCGTCGCTCTTGCCACACTCCTCGAGCACGAAACCAGCGCAATTTGGCCGCGAGTGCTCCACGTTACTGTATCTCCCGTACGAAGCACTTTATAGCACGCAGTAACATTCACGAAAGGTATACATGAAATTATCCTTTATTACTCCCGCTGCAAGGACGATAAAGGCTTGCGGGATGGATACGTCCTGGTGCAGTTGCAATGGAGTTAGGGTCGGACCTCATTTGTTGGCATTAAGATCGACGAACTGAATTTTTGCACCGCGACACTAATACTATTTTATACATATGTGCCTCGTTATCATAATACGCTGTTTTTTATTTTTTTTCGTCGATATTTCGATACAGTTACATGGATCATGCTAATGAAAAAAATTCGGTTGCAAGAAGAAACCTTTAACAAGCATTTAACTGGATAATACTCGCTGGATTCTAATTTTGTGTTGGATTCTACGTTATAGAACAGAAGTAGTATTTAAGTTGATCACAGATGTGTTGCTACTCCCAAGGACATCGGTAATTGCCGCATGTATAGTATAATTACTGTATTTATTTTGATATTTCTTAAATTTACGTCCTATACTTAGCTTTATATACGTCATATTTATAAGAGGACAGAATTTGTCGAGAAAATAGCTCAACGTTATCTAACTAGGGTGTCTAGTTTTTGGTCCGAATTAAGTCGATTCGGTGCCGACAAATGAGGTACACCCGGAGTCATTACACGTTTCGCTCGTTCTAATTGCTTTCCGCTCCACACATGCGAGCACTGTCGTGCGGCAAATTGTTTACGATATTCAATGTTGCCAACTTCCAAGTTGGGACCGTCTGCTTACAAATTGATTAGGAGTCGTCTGGAGGAGTGACTAAGAAAAACATTGACTAATCTAGTAACTCTTACTTCTTAATGCTATCTTTGATCTTTGATTTTATTTATGATAGATTTGTTCACTTCCTTTGTTATCTTGTTATTTGGTTAAGCTATTCCTAAAATTAATTTACTGCACCTTACCTATTCTTTATATTTATTGTTACTTTAACTCCTAACCCAAAGGTTGCCAGGAGGAAATCGCTGTTTAGCGATAAGGCCGCCTTTGTATAGTTCTTTAATTTGTATAATTCTATGCTATGTATACTTTATGCGTACAATAAAGAGTGTTAATGTAAGGAAGATATGTTTATTTATGTAATTAAGTAGTCCAATTTCCGCGGCTCGGCCCGATTCGGTATCGTCTTACAAGATAATAATTATCCTATGTGCAAACCTATGTCATAAACTATGTGTGTGGCGAATTACAGCGAAAATTTAATTATTTATTTATTTTATTTTAAAAGTTTTTATACACAGAAAATACATGAAACAGACATAATGTAAATACAGTACATTTTTTTTTTTTATTTGACTGAAGTAGCAAACGAGCATGCAATCCACATGATGGTAAGTGGTCACTGCCGCCCATGGACATCTGTAATCAACTTTATACAGAACATGGGTTCCATCTGAAGTCAATCACAGATGCGTTGCTACTCCCGAGGACTATGATGGTCGCCTCATGTGAAAGTGTGCCGGCAACCACACCCTTCTATCGAAACGCAAGAAATGCTTCACGCTAGAAATAGGTGTGGCGGTGGTACTTCCCCGGTCGAACTACACTGGTTCTACCACCTTCAAATTTGCACACACCACTTGTCCTAACCATATGAAAAAGGTAAAAAAGGGGTTTCCTGAAAATCAGCAGTTGTGGTTCACGGCGCAGGCTGAGTGTACCCCCTTTGTCGGTCCCCATCGATAATGTTATTTTGTTGTTTTTTTATTTCTTTTGTGAGTATGTTTAACTTTACCTGTTTCTTTTTTATTGTTTTATATTTAGTTTGTTCTTTATTACATTTTTGGAATATCGTGGTTTTTAAACTTAATAACTTACTTTAATTTAAATGTATGTGCCTATCGATGGACCGAAATAAATGGTATTTTTCTTTCTTTCTAAATCTAACCGGTGATTTAGGCGTAAAAGAGTGCATAGATATTCTCGGAGCGCTATGACATGAGGCTTTTCAAAGCAAGTGCGAATAGAGCTCTCCTTCGAAACCGGCATTAGCCACTCCTCCGGTGTTGCAAATGTGCAGAGGCGACGATGACTACTTGCCGTGGCCCGTCTGCCTTTTCGTAAGGTACACCTATAAAAAATAATAAAATATTCACCAAATAAGGATGATTCATTAAAAAAGGATGTGTCCTCATAAAGTTTTGCATTTATGATACACACGGTCCTATAAAATAAGATTATGATGATCTAATGACTATATACGATTAGGTTTCAGAATATCACTAAAATAGTCAAGATTCTTTGTAACTGCATCAGTGTACGACATATTGATATCATATAGCACGCGGGTATCATTAGTCAGCGTCAGGCGCTACGCCCCATCTCCGTCCTGCACCAGTCATCCGTCGCCGCGGGCGGATAACTCGACGAGACACTTGCGGGGAATATTATATGCACGGCTTACTAAATAAACGGACACTGAACATATGATGCCGCTGGAGTCGCGTAGCGTAGCGTTTCCTCAGCCATTTTCGACTTTGGTTGGGATAGTAATCATATTTTTGTCCAACGGTTGATAATATTTTACAATGTTATATTTTTGAGCGTGGTAAACTTTTAATGGTTCACCTTAAACAGAAAACACAAACCCGATAAATTATTTTCTCAGTTTTCTCAATTGAGGTCGTATTTTAATCCAGCGGTAGTGTAAGAAAATTTATTGTAACTGAGGACATGTGTAAGTATCCCCGTACGCCTATTAAAACAAAGACATATCATTTCATCGTTGTGCTTCCTCGTAAATTTTCCGGTTTAAGTGCAATGTCGAACAGTTTTAGAATATCAGTAAGATATATTGGCATACATGATATAGCACGCGGGTATCATTAGTCAGCGTCAGGCGCTACGCCCCATCTCCGTCCTGCACCAGTCATCCGTCGCCGCGGGCGGATAACTCGACGAGACACTTGCGGAGAATATTGTATGCATGGCTTACTAAATAAACGGACAGTGGAAATATGATGCTGCTCGAGTCGCGTAGCGTAGCGTTTCATCAGCCATTTTCGACTTTGGTTGGGATAGTAATCATATTTTTGTCCAACGGTTGATAATATTTTACAATGTTATGTTTTCGAGCGTGGTAAACTCTTTGTGGTTCGCCTTAAACAGAAACAGCCAAACCCGATGATTTTTTTTCTCAGTTTTTTCAGTTGAGCTCGTCTTTAAATCCAGCAGTGGTGTAAGAAAATTTATTGTAACTGAGGACATGTTGTAAGTATCCCCGTACGCCTATTAAAATAAAGACATATCATTTCTCCGTTGTGCTTCCTCGTAAATTTTCCGGTTTACGTGCATTGTCGAACTGTTTTAGAATATCAGTGAGATATATTACCATACGTGATCTTTCTTCGTTTCTTCAGCCATTTTCGATTTTGGTTGGGATAATAATCATATTTTTGTCCTACGATTAATAATATTTTACAATGTTATGTTTTCGAGCGTGGTAAACTCTTTATGGGTTAAACAGAAAAGACAAACCCGATGAATTATTTCCTCAGTTTTCTCAGTTGTGGTTGTATTTTAATCCAGCGGTAGTGTATGAAAATTTATTGAAACTGAGGACATGTTATAAGTGGGATACTTATGCCTATTAAAATAAAGACATACTATTTCACCATTGTGCTCCCTTGTAAATTTTCCGGTTTAAGCGCATTATCGAACAGTTTTAGAATATCAGTGAGATATATTGGCATACGTGATATAGCACGCGGGTATCATTAGTCAGCGTCAGGCGTTGCGCCCCATCTCCGTCCTGCACCAGTCATCCGTCGCCGCGGGCGGATAACTCGACGAGACACTTGCGGAGAATATAATATGCACGGCTTACTAAATAAATGGACAGTGGTAAATATGACGATGGTCGACATGCGTGGCGTAGCGTTTACATAGCAATTTCCGACTGTGGACGGGACATGAGTTATATGCTGAATTTTCTCAGTTGATGTCTTGTCCCGGTACTGCGATAGTGTAAGAAAAAATAATGTAACTGACAATTTGCAAGAACTCCCGTAGGCCTTTACATAATAAAGGCATTTCATTTGCTTGTCGATTAAGTCGCTAGATTAGTTAATTAAGATGATAGTCACATATTAAATATTTTTAAATACATTGCTGTTTGCAATTATGGTATAATTTACTTATTTGTAGTCTAATGCCAAGAATTCTAAGATAATTCAAAAACCGCATATTGTGAGTACCCCCTAAGTAATAAAATGTATCAATTCCGCTATAATATTTGTATAAATTCGCACTTGGCCAGCGCGGTGGACTATGGCCTAAACTCTCTCATTCTGGGAGAAGACCCGTGCCCAGCAGTGGGCCAATAATGGGTTGATGCATATTTGTATAAAATCTTATAACTTAATTTTATAAATTAATCCTACTATGTATAAATCAGCAATGTACGTCGTTGCAGCATATTATTACTTTTAGATTCTTTTCAGCTTATTGAAAGCTTACCTCCATCAAAAATACATCCCATTCCATTCATAGATTATACATAGGACAGAACCGCATTCGGCAAGTCTCCTTTGTTTGCAAAATTCACGTACAAGCCCATCAATGATGCAGGGGCGGCACCTCCGTATTGTATATTGTAGTATGGAGTTTAGGAAAATACACCTATTGACTCGGTTTAAAAGTTTCACTGATAACTCAATACATTTTACAGTACTATTTACATTTATTTTTTTAGGTCCCATCCCTACATCCCTGTAGTTCCGGGATCAGAATAGGGCTACGGCATCCCCTGCCTGACGTAAGAGGGGCTAAAAGGGGATGACTAAAAGGGGCTTCAGGGGTTGCAGGCGGCTAGCGTAGGAGGGAGTTCGAACCGTTCGGTCAGGCGATCCCGGGAAGGACGGCGGTATATGTGGTCGCATACCGTCGTAAAGACTAGACGGAGCGGTGGGCCGCCCATCTGGGAGGAGCCCAATGGGGCAACGCGCTCAGAGGATTCCTGTTGCGGTCGGTCCGAGTTCCCGGAATCCTCTTTATAGCGCCGAGGACGGCCACCGGGGGGGTTTTAGGGCGGAAAAAATCCCACCTAACCATGCGTCGCTCCCACGGCATTGGGTACCTTTTGATGGTTTCCTCCTCGAAAACAAAAAGAAAAAAGGTCCCATCCTTAAATAATAGAAGCTAGTAGAAGGCAAGGCTCGCTGAAGTATTTGGCTGAAATTGGCACATAAAATTTATGATCTAGATTAACATATAGGATACTCGTCACTGTGGTAGACGTGAACGAGGAGGACGTAGCCGCGTGAATACCCTAGCAAAATATAAACTAACCTATCGATTTGAAATTTAATTTATGAATTAAATTTCGTTTAAATATATTTTAACTAGCTGTACGCTGCACGCATTGCTACGCCATCACAAAAAAATACACCAGAAACCTTCGCGAGCTCATTAATAACAATTTTGCTAAAGATCATTGTATGATCAAATAAATAGTTTACGATTCTGTAGAGGACATAACCGACAAACATTCATTTTTATAAAGAACATTAATATACAATACAAGAAGCCAAGTTGGCTGAATATATTTTAAAACCTCGATTTATAATTATAGTCGGTTATTCAAAGTTGACATATTAGTCTATTAAAATAGTATATTAGAATACTCAAACTTCAGATAAGCTAGCATAAGAACGGTATTATCTAAGTTCATACTTTTACTTGTCATATAAATGAGTTGTAAAGTGTGTAGAGAGCTAAGTACGTGGGTACGTTGTGCCTCCGTCTGTGCAGTGGAGTGCGAGCGATCAGCAATTCCAATACGTTGACTGCACTCTTGTGTTCTAGTGCCGAGTCAAACGTGGCGACGTAGCATAGTACTGTACTGTGGGATTTGGTGTTTTCATACTAAAACCTATATATATTTTTTTTTTCGAGGGGGAAACCTTCCATAGGTACCTGACGCCGTGGGAGCGACGCAGGGTTATGTGGGCTTTTTACCGCACTAAAACCCCCCCGGTGGCCGTCCTCGGCGCTGAAAAGAGGACTCTGGGATCTCGAAACGACTTCAACCGGAATCCTCCGAGCGCGCTGCCCCATCGGGCTCCTCCCAGATGGGCGGCTGGGCCTACCGCTCCGTCTAATCTTTACGACGGTATGCGACCACACATACCGCCGTCCTTCCCGGGATTGCCTGACCGAACCGTTCGAGCTCCCACTCTAGCCATCTGCAACCCCGGAAGCCCCTTTTAGTCGCCTCTTACGACAAGCAGGGGATACCGTAGCCCTATTCTGACCCCGTGACTACAGGGTTTAATGCACAAGTTTAAACTGCAGGCATTATAGATTTTTGGGTTCATTACAATAGGATGGATGAAATTTATAAATTTAACTGTACCGTAAAGCCATTTAATTTTGCTTCAATTGCCAAATCAAAATTGTATATATTCAAGAGGTAAAATCGTCAAATATTGATTCAGTTTCTACAAAATGTTGTTAGATATTTGATTAGACTTGACATTCTTGTTAAATATACGCTTATATAGGTATGTATATAATACATTAACCGTCTTGTTTAACACGAAATCTCGCGAATTTTACAGTAGAAAAACTGTATTGCGAGACTTGCATTTTTGAACATTGTATCTTTTTTGATAGGAATATAAATTTCTGAACATTCATTAAACACATTTATGATCTATCATTATTATCAATGATAGCCATACAGTTTATTCCTAGAAATAAATAAAAATATACAAGTTAGTATGATACTAACTTGTATATTATATTTTATATATCATGGCAACTTTTCTTCAATTTTCTCTAGTTCCACGGCGTTATGTCCCAACGTGATTATGCTTCCTTAGCACATCTCTAGGCAGTATTTTTTTTACCTTTCTATTGACCTAGTTCTTTTATGCATCCGAGATTTTTATAACATTTTTATAATTTTGTTAAGTAGATAAATGAATAAGATTGCGAAAGTGTATTTCAGTATTCATTATTCAGTAAAACACGTTACTAAGTGAGAAGATAGCTACGGGCGATAGAATTTAAATTAGTCTTTTTCTTGCGTTAAACATTTCAAATCTAAGGATTAGATTTATCTTTTTACTTTAGAAAATAAACAAAAAATATAGCACCAAGACAAAAATATATATCGTCAACCTATTATTGTCCCCCTGCTGGGCACAGGTCTTCTCTTGGAATGAGAGAGTTTTAGGCCATAGTCCACCAAGCGCGGTGGGCGCTGGCCAAGTGGGATTAGTGGACTTCACACACCTCCGAGAACTTTTTTTAAGAACTCTGGGGTGTGTAGGTTTCCTTACAATGTTTTCTTTCACCCAAAATCAGTGATAATTAATTTCTGATACGCACATAAATCAGCGGCGCGTGCCTGAGTTTGAACCTCGGACTACCCCATTTAGAGGGCAAGTTTCAACCATTAGGCTATCATAGTTCTAAGACTAAGACAAAAATACTACATAATAATACCATCACATCATAATTAACATAGTTAACTAGGATATTTTCTAGAAGGCTACAGCAATGATTATTATCCATTTTAATCTGGGTCAAATTTCAGCGAAATCCGACCAGTTTCCGGATTTTTTTTGCGTAAAGTAACAAAACCACATACAGTTTCACAAACTTTTATATTTTCAATATTATTAAGATTGCATATTAAAAATAGCAAATGAAGCCCATGTACATAAAATACAACATGAGGTACAATACAAATTTTGCAAAACCTGCACAACTTTCGTAGATGGATTGCATTTGAAACGAGATCTGTCATTCAAAGAGCTGCATAGGTAAAGGGATGAGCCGTAACGTAATCTTGCACAACTCCTCCTGAAGCGAATTTGCATCGTCAGTGCGGTGCCTTCAAATTGTACTATAGGAAGTACACAGCTAACTGTACTAACACAACTACAGGAAGTGCACTTCTGAGGTATAAACCGAGCAAATTCTGAGAACGTCTCACCGGACAATAAGTCATAGATTTGTCGCCGAGAAATTCAATGGCTGCTTGTCTTTGCGCGTTGGTATTTGTGGTTGAGGCACATTTAGAGGGCTTAGTTACCAAGAAATAGGAATAAATGAGCTGAATCAAGAAATTTTCGTTGGGGAAAATCAGAAAACGGATAAACAATCCCATGTAAGTTAAATAAAGATTTAGCATTATTACACCACACGCTTGGATTTAAGAAATTGCGAGATAATGAGTTAGTTGCGCAAGACCAATTCCGTTTGCATACTAATGATTTCTAACCTAAGCCAAACAACTACTATAACTTATTTTGTATAATGATTGGCGTTCTACAATTTTTGTAGGGAATTAGAATTAGTATTCACTGATTGATTGACATGAAATTGAGAGAAGTAAGATCTTATACTACTACACTCAGTCATGGTCTAGTTTGAATGGCTTAATAATTTAAATGACGATCTATTTTATTACTTATCGAATTTGTACTCTTCCGTTTCCAGTCGGCTGGTAATGTTTATGGCCTATAGTACAAAAACAAAAACTATTAACTATTAACGTTACGCAAAACGCCCATTAGAAGGGCCATATAGGCCCTTCCTAATGGAAAATTTGCCACCATCGAACCATAAAATAATTGACGCAAGGTCAATATTTGTTCAACAGAGCAGTGATAGTCTAATGGTTGAAACTTCCCCTCTCAATCAGGAGGTCCGAGGTTCAAACTCAGGCACGCACCACTGAGTTATGTGTGTATTAGAAATTAATTATCACTGATTTTCGGTGAAAGAAAACATCGTAAGGAAACCTACACACCCGAGAGAGTTTTTTAAAAAAAAGTTCTCGGAGGTGTGTGAAGTCCACCAATTTGCACTTGGTCAGCGCGGTGTACTATGACCTAAAACTCTCTCATTCAAAAAGACTCGAGAGAGGACCCGTGCCCAGCAGTGGAAAAGTAATGGGTTGTACCCCCCCCCCCTTTCCCCCCATATTTGATATCCGATGACTAGCTAGCAGATCTGTTGATATATTCAGTTTGGGGGCTGTTTATCATCCGCGCTGAATAATGATATGCAACGCACCATCACACTATCAACGAAGCACCGTAACTGCTGCTTCAGAACTTGGCGCAAGTTTACACAAACTGCTTTCTGAACTCAAACTCGAGCTGCTTACGAAGTTTGAGATACGGAGTTCATGAAATTTTGCAATTGCATTTTATTGTTATTGGATAAAACTGAAGACTGTTAGTCTATTAGTTAACTTGATCACGGATTATGATGATGACGGAGTTTTTTGTAGAGGTTTCATACATGTAAAGTTTTGCTTTGAATGTGGTATTAACATTACCTTTGACATAAAGAAAGACGCACTTTGAAAATCGTTAATCTATTACTGTATCGCCCGAGTTTATGTCCAGAATATATTAAGTACACAATGCAGTCGCCCAGCAAATTGAAATCTCAGGCAACCATCATGCATAAATATCACTTTGCGACGGTTTTTTATTGTTAAATAAAATAATTATTCTATACAAAGAACATAATTTCGAAAAAGAACATACCAACTGAATTGATAATAGTCTGTAAAAACACATTTTTATGTTTGTCCGATGAGGTACTACCGCAACACCTATTTCTAGCGTGAAGCAGTTCTTACGTGAGGTGAAAGGGTATGGTTGCAGGCTCACTTTTAAATGAGGCTACCATATCTGTCCTCGGGTGTAGCAACGCATCTGGCACTACTGATTGACTTTAGTAGGTTACTTCCAGAAAACTACACTAAGATTAATTCAAACGGATTAACTGAGTTATTTGAAATAGGTACTTTTAATTTTAAAATTAAAAAAATATACTTTCTCCGAAGTTACATAAATATTTTAGTAGATTTATTATTCTCGTAGTCTTCACTTTCCAGGCCAACGGAGACTTAAGTGTATGCAAAATATCCGTTCATACCGTATTTAGTTTGCATGCAAATGGGGGTCGTTGACCGCGATCAGCTTCGAAAAACGAAGTTAGGTTTATTGCGCTGACACAAGAAAAACTTTTTGTACGAACACTTTTATTTTATTGGGTTTAACTTACTTGTTTTGTTCTATGCTGTTTTAACTATACCTAAGTTAAAAGGAACACGATAAAAAACCAACCAACCAAAAACCATAAATCACAACAAATAACAAAATAAAATAAATAACTTTTCGAACGAACACTTTTGAAATACTTTTAGTGAAAAATGAGCTACATATAGGTAATAGTGATTTGATAGCTAATTTTGCTTTGAGATAGATTCAAAAAGTATAGTCTCTTAAAAATAGACTCTTAATACTAATTATAATAATTTCCTACCACAGGTAAGACTAGTGGCCTAGACGTTACGTATCTTTCAAAACTTTATGAAAAGCTCACTTTTATATGAGGTGCCTATCTTAGTCCTTGAGAGCAGCAATGCGTCTGTAATTGACTTCAGGTAGAACTCCGGTTCAATATGATGTTGTTTACAGATATCCATGGATGGCAATGGCCACTCACTATCACGCTTTCTACACTCATAGCCCCACAGTAGGATTTTCTCCTGTGCCGTGGATACTATGGACGCACACACGTATACACAAACACCCAGACCCAGAACAGGAATCTAAACTCATCATTCAGATACCTGGTCTGGCCGGGAATCGAACCCGGGACCCATTGCGCGTCAGACCGGTATGGTAACCGCTCCGCCACGCGTGTCGTCAAATGAACAGGTGAACTGCATACTCGTTTGCTAAAGCAAATGACAATTGATTATTTAGTTTAAATGTATTTTTCAAACGTATATGAGAGACGTTTGAAAAATACATTTAAACTGAAATTTTGTTACATTATGTCAAAAATCGGGTCCCTAGTAATAATTTAAAAATGTAAATCCACAGATAGCGCTGGCTCGCCACCAGAGCCGATTGGGCAGATTAAATTCAAATGCGCTGTCCGCCGGCTCTGATATATTAACAACGGAGGCTGCATTTATCATATCGTATTATCTGATGTGGCAGATTATGTATGGGATGGTGTACTCGAAGATATAGGTTATTAAGAATTACATGTGAGATTTAAGGTTGACCAACGTCGTATATTTCGTTACGTTACATTTGTATTAATTTTGGTTGTTCTGATAGAATTTGGGCACCTATGGTCACTTATGGTCTTTTTATAGCTGTTTCATTTTACTACATTTTATTTTGAGGTGATGGTAACAAAGAAGCACACGAGATATAAAAAATGATATCGCGATAGCTGATGATTAAGCAGACAAACTACTTAATATAAAATAGTCACCGTCACAAACACGTTGGTTTTAATGCCGAGTAACTTTCTAGAAGAGCACAATGGCGATTGGCATTCCATCAAGCAACGTGCGTTACTTAACATAGTTTAATAAGGAAAGAAAAGGAAAATAAACGCCTAGTATCTATATATTAATACGTAAAGCAAAAACTTGTGATTCGTTTTTGAGATACTTTCCGCCGGGGGAGAAGTATAAAATTACGCACGGTTATAGTTGATGCAGAAAACGATCGTGCAATGCTAATATTTTTTCAAATAATGCATAAAACATACATTAAATCAGCTAACAACACATTACACTCACTACCTTGCATTTGACACAAACTCAACTGATAAAAAAATCGACATACATAAATCGACATTTGACAAAAAAATCAATTAAAAAAGGATTAAACACACTGCCTTGCATTTGACACACACGTTTAAATAATAATAGTCTCTTTCTTGATCAAAGTCATAACGTCAAAAATGTCAGATGTCTTTGTCAAAATAACCGCTATTGCTTTTAAATACAGCTTAGATAATAAACCTCTTTTTACGTCTAACGGGTGCGTTCAAAATAACTTGAAAATTATTAAAATTTATTTAAATTAGAGAAATATTGGTGCTACTTTGGACAATATGATTTAATTTTTTAATTTAAATTACGGTCGAATTTCGACATTTCAAAAACAAATGCAAACCGAATTAATGACAACTGTGTGTCATTGTTTTACATACACTACAAGTTATTCTAAACAAAACATAAACAGATTATCCCAACGAGAATCACTTGCAATTTCCCACGCCCGAACATCGACACGAACATGAACACCAATCTCATAATGAGCTTACAGACTGAAAATGGAGGATTCTGTCAACCATTAACACTGCGACATTGTTTTGCGAAGACGTTTGTTAAGCGATACATTTGAATTTATTTTAAATACTTTCGTATTATTAATAATTATTTTATGTATTAATCCTATTGTATTGTTCAGACTAAGTGGTGACTTGCGGGGCACAATGGTCGTAAGTATATTAATGTGCAAAATTTTCGCGAAGTGACTTATACCGAGGAACGGGCTTGTTTTAATACAAAAAAATTAAGCGTCCGTACATTGAACTTCGGTTATGTGATTGCTATAAACGTGCTAAAACAATAAACTGTAAACAGTATAACTTATTAACTTGACGATCCGCGTGGCGAAGCGGTTACTATACCGGCCTGACGCACAATGGGTCCCGGGTTCGATTCTCGGCCAGACAGGTATCTGAATGATGAGTTTAGATTCATGTTCTGGGTCTGGGTGTTTTTGTATTCGTTTTGTGTGTACTTGGTACCCACGACACAGGAGGAAATCCTTGTTTGCGGCTATGAGTGTAGAAAACGTGTTTTTTTTAATATTGTGTTGACAAAATGTAAATGTGTTTCCTGGTAGGAGTTAATGTGTACATCCTATTTAACAAACATTAACTGAACATATAAATGTAATTTTACGCTAATTTATTCAAATTGCATTCCAATTTGATTTCCTGTGTTTGTATCATTACACTAACTCAATGATTGATCAAACAACACTAAATCTTAAACAACATTACCAATATTATTCAAATTTTAATTTCGAATTGACTGTACATGGACTTATTATACTCTTAGACGAAGTCTTCTGTTTGTTCCTGTAGCTGCTGGAATCTTGAGACGCGTCCGGAGTCCGGCGCTGTCTGCATTACTTTCTGAGAGATGTTTATCGCCAGTTCGACAACTCCGGCGTCTGTTATCGCTAACGCTGCCTTATTCTTTGTTGTTGAATGGTCATTGAATTAAGTTGTATGGAACTAGTTAAATACAACTTATTCGGAGCTTATCATAGGGTGGTATTTTTTCGATTAAACTTACAAAACGAACATGCAACATGCAGTCCACCTGTAAGTAGTCACTGCCTGTGAACATATGAAAGCAACTTCATACAAAACTTGGGTTCTATTTAACTCTAAACTCAATCATAGATCCATTGCTTTCCCTGAGGACTAACATACGATGCCATATTAAAGTGGCGTTTGACGACCTGCGTGGCGCAGCGGTTACTATACCGGTCTGACGCGCAATGGGTCCCGGGTTCGATTCCCGGCCAGACTGAATGATGAGTTTAGATTCCTGTTCCGGGTCTGGGTGTTTGTGTATTCGTCTTGTGTGTGTCCATGGTACCCACGACACAGGAGAAAATCCTACTGTGGGGCTATGAGAGTAGAAAGCGTGTTTTTTTTTTAAGGTAAGCCGGAAACGACAGCCTTCCGCCAACTGCAAGTACCGCTTCACGCTAAAATTATGTGTGGCGGTGGTACCTATTCAGTCGCACCATATACGTTATAACTTGCAATTGAAACAAAAATATAAATTACTTGTCAATTTTAATAGACTAGTCACAGGCTAGTATAGTGTAGTAAGTATAGTTTTTGAATGTAATTACGGTCGAAATTCGACCGTATTTGTACTCAAAAACTAAGCTTCATATTGTCCAAAGTACCACGAATACTTCTCAAATTAGATTAAATTGTATTGATTTTCAAGTTATTTCGAATACATACGGTAAAGGTTAAGAGAGGTTTAATTAACTAAGCTGCATTTAAAAGCAATAGCGGGTATTTTGATAAAGACATCTGACATTTTTGACGTCGTGTTATCATATTAAAACATTGAATGTTTCATTTCGTTTACTATTTATGTGTTCGTGTCAAATGCAAGGCAGTGTGTTTAATTCATTTTTAAGTATGTTTTATGTATGATTTATGCATTATTAAAAAAAATATGAGCATCGCACAATTGTGCTCTACATCAACTATATCCGTGGGTAATTTCAAACTCCTCCGTCCGCGGCAAGTAGTAAAACGGATCACATTGTTTTATTCAACGTATTAATATTATATAGATGTAATTTCGAAACAAAATAAAGTACATTAATTTTCCATACTTCTAGTACATTTATAAATGTACATTAAATACTCTTAACTATGTAGCGGCAGAGCGGGAACAAATTTATACTTTTAATTACAACAATATTAAAGTGGCTCTCACATGCACTACGGTAGTTATTTGTAGTACTACTGTTTTGGAAATGTGCATTACAGTTACAAATTTTATTACTTAATTATACAGTGTATTTTTTATACCTAAAGATTTTGTAATGACGTGGTTGCTTTGGAAACAACAAGAAGAAGGTTCATGGTGTATTTTTTACGCTCCTAAAACTTGTAGCAAATGAGCATGCAGTCCACCTGATAGTAAGTGGTCACTGCCGCCCATGGACATCTGTGATCAACTTCATACAGAACATAGGTTGTATCTGAAGTCAATCACAGATGCGTTGCTACTCCTGAGGACTATGATTTTCGCCTCATATAAAAGTGTGCCGGCAACCAAACCCTTTCATTCAAACGCAAGAACTGCTTCAGGTTAGAAATAGGTGTGGCAGTGGTACTTCCCCAGTCGAACTACACTGGAACTCTCTACCTCTACCTTCAGAAACTACCACCTTTATGAAAAACATCCAAATATCCTCACGGTATTTTTGGAGTTAAGTATGAATTAAGTCTAAAAGTCTAACACTAGGATATTTATATCTCAGCATAAAAATATACAAAAGCTGAAACTACAACTCACCGCTCTAGATTTTTTCACCTTAATACCTGACCTCAGAAAAATAATTAATACCTCTGCGTTACTGCCCCTATATTGCGTGAACTTAATCACTCTGTGGGTATCGGGCCTAGAGCATTATTAAAACAGTTTATCTTAATACACCCACCATAATGCCTAAGCCGCGAGCCGTTATTATTTTCTAGAGGAAAATGAGTTTTTCACTTTAATCCGTTTTATTAAAGATAAGGTAACTACGCAATATACTTTTACAATAAATAATTATGTTGGGTATTAAAAATAACAAATAACAAAGTAAATTAATTAAATAGGAAACGATTGTTTACTTTATCTGATGGTAAATGGACATTGTCGTAAATAACATGTGTAAATAATTTCATGGAAATCTAGGGTTCTACCTGAAGACAATCCCAATTGCGGTGTTTAACAGCATTTAAGTGAATTATTTAAATTTCCATGTAAGTTAACAATGTTCTTTTTGGAAATAAAGAATCTTTACCCTAAATAATGGTTTTGCCGCCTTGCAAATGAAATTAAATTTTATTAGATAACTAGCTGTCCCGACAAACGTTGTTTTGCCATATAAAAAATAAAAAAAATGTTAAGGGTGGACAACCCTTAAGGGATATGAAAAATAGATGTTGGCCCATTCTCAGACCTACTGAATAAGCATATAAAATTTAGTAAAAATCGGTCAAGCCGTTTCGGAGGAGTATGGCAACAAAAACTGTGACACGAGAATTTTATATATTAGATTAAAACATTTTATTATTTATTTTCAATGTTTTACTATAATTCAGAAACAGAAAAGAAAATCTATATACATCATATAGCCAACGACCCGTGTGACGCAGGGGTTACCATACCGATCTAACACGCAGTGAGTCCCGGATTCGATTCCCGACCAGACAGGTATCTGAATGATGAGTTTAGATTCTTGGTCTGGGTCTGGGTGTTTGTGTATTCTTCTTTGTGTGTGTCCATGGCATCCACGACACAGGAGAAAATCCTATCCTATGGGGCTATGAGTGTAGAAAACGTTAAAGCGTTAGCGTTAATTTCCATCCCGCGGGGATCGAAGCCGAAACCAACTGCGCCATCGGCATCAGACCATTACAATGACCGCGCATCACACGCATAAACGATATATAAAGTCAACTTAACCTCTTCAAAATAAGCAAACAATAATTCCCAACATCCTAATACATAGATTATAGCAATGTAGTAAAATGAAACAAAATTGCATTTCGGTGTGCTAATGAAGCCTCACGCACCACAGACACTAATTGGTCATTTAATTACCCAGTAGCCCGGGGCAGAGACAGGCTCAAAGGGAACGTGTAACTACATAGCGGTAGGGGTTTCAGATATCGAGCTGCTGGTATTCGGGCGAAACGTTAAGTACACTCGTACTGTATGTACTTAGGAGTTCGTTAAACCGTGAATGAAACAATGCTCTGTGATACTGTTTCAGTAGATTAGCGATTTTGAAAGTACTGTACGATAACTAAATTATTGAAAATACATTCATATATTACCAGTGTTTTATTCCTGCTAACAACAAAAGTCAATCATCAAGAACAATATGACTCCTTTAATGTTTTCTCAAAAATAACTTTAAAAAAAATATCTTTTCAACACTTTTTTTAGCTTATATTATAACTATAGTTTCTTCATACAGAATAGGGGTTTTATCAAAAATCATTCGCAGGTGCGTTGTTACTTCCGAGGACTAAAATGGTCGCCTCATATAAAAGCAGCCGGCAGTATTTACGGAATATTTTTATGCCTCATTATAACATTGATGTTGAATAAAACTACACATATTATATAAATTTACATCACCAAAGTCAACGATTTGTTTACATGCAAATATAAAATGTTTGAAAGAAAATATTAATCAGAAAAGGGATCTATAGAACTTCTGTCAACGTTAACAGAATTTTGTTACTGACATAGCTGTAACAAATAGATTTAATCTGAAACAAATCTGGTAGCTGAGTATTTTTGAAGATCGGTAAGATCGGTTAGTCGGTTAGTGCAAATATCACTACTTCTCCTTCGAAATATTCGACGTTCAAATCAAATAGTTTTATAGTTATGCACACTTTGATCTGTGTGTACGCTTGCCGCGCATGGTCTACGATGTGGACTGAAGTTACTATAATGTATTACTAAATACTGCATGGTGCAGAAAATGAGAGAAGTTTAGAGCTTTTCTCCAAAACTACTTACGCATTGGTAACTTCTGCTATTGTGGGTTTTTATAAGTAATGAAAACAGCATAATTCAATTTTGAAAACGCGATTATTATAACCATATGAGCAGTGAGAGCGTAATGGTTGAAACTCACTCTCTCAATCGGGGGTTTCCAAATTTAAAATGATTTGCTTATTAAAAATTAATTGCCACTGCTTTAAAATAAAGAAAAACATTGCGAGGAAACCTACAAGCCTGATAGTTCACGAAATGTTCATATTACTTACTGAAGAACTCGTTAGGTTTAATATTAAAACAATATAAACTTTATATAATCCTATATCCTAGTATATCTCAGACATATCTTAGTTTATCTGTATTTAAGACGTCAGATACTAAAATAAAGTATCACATTGCCAAATCCGCACGTTAAAATAAATGTGAGGACTCCCTTGCACGCCACTTGCAAAGTTAGAGCCTTGTGGCCAGAGGAGGAAGGGCGATAATTGCATAGTTGCACGTTGTACATTTGTGCAGGTTACCACTTGACCACGTCTAAAATATGGCGGCACTAATTTGAGGCTGCTCTCGACGCGACAAAATGGAGTGGAAGAGGGTCTGGACGTTGTGGTCGCGTGAATGTAATGTTTGCGTTTGTTTATTTATAGAATAAATGAAACTACCTAATATACCTATAATATTATATAATAATATAATATACTTATTACCAGGTGGTAGTACCAATTTTGTTCATGCATTACGATCACCACACCTATATGAAATGAAATGAAATGTCTTTATTTTTTGTATAGGCCTTCGGGAGCACTTACAAATTGTCAGTTACATTTTTTTTTCTTACTGTCGGCGACTCATCTAATTAGTTAGATTAAGTTCCCTTATGTACGATAAGAATAATTGTATTAGGAATAAGTCTTAAGAAGTATGATAAGAATTTAGTTAAGATGATTTTATATTTCGGAAGTGTTTATTACGATAGAATCACAACAGACTCAAGCTATGATTATAACACGATGTGAAAGAGATGCAAGATGTAAATACGAGATAGAGAATAGGTTTACGTAAGATTTATGGAAGTTTATGTAAATTATATGTTCATTGTATTTTTTGATAGATTTAGTTAAGATATATTGTTATAATTAGTGTAGATCGATAGGTTAAGCATTTCTCTACATTTTTATATACAATAGATAAGGATAAGGTTTAGAACTTAGGATTTATTAAGGAAAATAAGTGTAGAATAGGACAAAATTGCAATGTTTTTACGATGTTTTTTATGAATAACTTTTTTGTCCCTTTAGATGTAAGAATAAGAATTGTATGGCTTTATAGATCTTTTTAAGACAAATGTAACGATGTATGACACATGTATGTAAGATTTTGGGGAATAATAAAGATTTAGCCGGACATGGGTCAGCCAAAGTAAAAATAAGGTCGAAATGTTAGGCAATATGGGCTTAGAGCCGTGCGGCTCTCCTTAAGGTAAAGCCGAAGGGCAGCGGACCCGAGGGGGTTTTAGCGGCGAGCATGGCCTCCAGAGAGAAGCAATACCAAGAAGAAAAAGAAGAAAGAAGACTCCGAAGAAGAAAGAAGACTCTGAAGACTCAAGACTGAAGATTGAAGACTGGAAACTCTGCAGGACGGAAGGACCTTCTGCAGCAGGAAGAAAGAAGATTCTCCGCGAAAGAAGAGCGAAGAATATTAGGGCTAGGCAAGGGGGATTAGGGCTAGGCTTTGGCTGGTCCACTACGGCTTAAACAGATAACGTCATTCTTGTTTCTTTTAAAAACGTCTCCCCCCGCACCTACCCCCCGCACCCTCTACATCGACGCGGCAAGAAAACGGCGCAACTCCCCGACGCGAAGTACACACACGAGCGGGCTTCCGGCGCCGGACGAGCGAAAGTCCGTCCGTAACAACATCACGCCCGCCCCCCTCCGTCGCGGTAAGAGCCGTCGGTGAGGACTCGCTTTAGCCGACGGACGCGCCTGCGCACTCACGACACGCACGTGGGGCGCACGGCACGCACGCCCCGCGACATCTGCTGGTCCTTCGAGCCGGATCTACGTGTATTTCGTCGAGACATCGGGTTACTGACGTCGTCATGCCTGTCACCAGGAGCCAGAGGGGTACCTCGCCGCCGAACCAGTCGACTGCGCCCCGTGCTGAAGAAGAGGCACAAGGGACAACTGACTCTTCGGGAACGTCGGGAACCTCGGGCACAACTACAGAGGGAACGCTAACTACGTACGAGTCAAGAGTTACTACAGAGACGGAAGTTGCTGCTCCTGCTGCTCCAGCTGCTGCAACGGCAGCACCTGCAGCAAAGAAGAAGACTCGCTCCGTCGTGTCCACGGGACGTCGGGAACGGGAAGCCAAGCTGGAATTGGCGCGCCGACAACTAGACGAAGCGAAGGCAGCAGCGGAACTCGCCCGGGCCCAATGGGAGTTGGCCCAGGTGGAAGATGAAGAGTCCGAAGTTGAAGAAGAGAATCCTGCATGGGACGCCAATGTCCAGACATGGGTGCAGTCGACGGTCGGTCGGATGTCCGAAGAGGTACGTCGGGGGGAGGTGCCCAAGGAGGGGCACCAGCAAGGCACGTCCAAGGAGGGGCGCGCCATCCAACCTCCAATTGCCGCCGTCAAGCCAGAGGATCAAGAGGAACCTTCAACGAACGGGACCAAGGATTTAGCGGAGGCCATCATCAAGGCAATCAGCGCGGCGCCAAGGAGTGCGCCGAGCTATGTGCACGAGCTGCCGGACTTCGACGGGAGGAGCGAAGAGTGGATCGCCTTCAGGACGGTATATGAAGATACTGCGCCTATGTTTTCAGATGCTCTCAACATGGCGCGGCTGCGGCGGTCCATCAAGGGTGCGGCACGGGAGGCGGTGAAGAGTCTCCTGTATTCGGAGTGCCCACCAGAGGAAATATTGGAAGCTCTTCGTCGGAGGTTCGGGAGACCAGAAGCCCTGATCCTGATGGAGTTGGAGAAGGTGAAGAACCTGCCACGCATCACGGAAGGTGCGCGCGACGTCTGCGTGTTTGCCAGCCGGGTGAACAACACTGTCGCGACAATTCGGGGGCTTCGAAGACCGCAGTACCTACACTCGCCGGAGATGGTGAAAACCATCGTGGACAAGATGCCGGCGGTGCTGCGCTATCGGTGGTACGACTATGCCGCCGACAAGGAAGAGGAAGATCCGGACCTGGTGCTAATGATGAAGTTCCTCAACAGGGAAGCGGACCGGTGTGGACCCTACGCGACGCAGGAGACTGTGCACCAGAGGCAGCCTCCCCGGCGTCAATTCGCACACACCACGTCTGATCGAGTCGAGGAAGAAAGGAAGACCTCCTGTCCACACTGCCGGGACGAGCATCATCTCTACGAGTGTCGCAAGTTCCTACGGCTGCCGGTAAGAGAGAGGTGGGACGTCGCTGAGAAGTCACGGATGTGTTTCAGGTGTCTGCGAGGGCGGCACCAGAAGGAGACATGTCGGCGTCCTCCCTGCAAGGCGTGCAACCGGATGCATCACTTCGTGCTTCATGAAGAACGGGGGCCTAGCCCGAAGCCCGAAGAGATGAGGGAAATCGCGAATAACGTCATGCTCCCGGTGAATGCGGCAAGGACAGGAAGGGCGTATTTGAAGATGGTTCCAGTGGAATTGTACGGGCCAAGGGGGGCTGCCAAGGTGCTGGCGCTGCTGGACGAGGGTTCGACGGTCACGCTGCTCGACGCGGCGGTCGCGCGGCGAATTGGACTCAAGGGACCCATGGAGGCGCTCACCCTAGAAACCGTTGGAGGAAGAACCATCACCAAGGAAGATTCGATGAAGCTCAATATGAAGGTAAAGGGACTGCACCAGGAGAAGAAGAGAACCATCTCTGGGGCACGCACGATCGATGATATTAACCTGACGCCTCAGAGATTGGATAAGAAGGAGATTGAGCAGTGTGCTCACCTCAAGTCGATGGCTGACCAGTTGTACTACGAAGAAGAATCACCCAAGCTGCTGATTGGGCAAGACAACTGGGAGCTCATCGTGTCCAGAGCCACGCGCAAGGGGAAGCGAAGTCAACCCGTAGCATCGTTGACCTATCTGGGGTGGGTGCTACACGGGTCCAACGGAGCAACGTCGAGACCCGTGAACTTCGAGACCAGCGCGCACTTGTCTTCTAGAGAAGAAGAATTTGGCAAGGACATCACACGGAAAGGGAATCTTCTTAACAACGGAAGTAACAAGGAAGATTGGCAGAAACCACACACCTTCAGGAAGAAGCCCACGGAAATGGAGAAAGGGGGATCGACTGTGGGGGCCCAGCCCGTCGATCAGCGTCCGGATCCAGATCCAGCCAAGTTCGCAAGATGGACGCAACTGGTGGGGGCAACAGCGAGGTTACTGCAAACGAAGCACATGAAGATCCAAGAGAGAAGATATACTCCCCTCGAACATGACAAGATACAGGAAGCCGAAGAAATCCTGTTAAGAAGAAGCCAAGAAGAGAGCTTCCAAGAAGAAGTACGTTGCGTCAGAGAAGGAAGGCCGTTGAAGAAAGAAAGCCGGCTTAAGGAACTGGATGTCGTCATGGAAGATGGACTACTACGACTCCGGGGAAGAATCGACGCAGCAGTACACACGCGGCAAGAGAAGGGACCTGTGGTGCTGGATAGCCAGCATCACATCACCGGGCTGCTCATCACGTACTACCATGAGAAGTTAGGTCATGGTAACCACGCAACGGTGATCAACGGGTTGAGGCGACGCTACTGGATCCTGGGACTACGGTCTGCGGTCAAGTCGACGGTTCATCGGTGTCAATGGTACAGGGAGCGCCGTGGCACGCAAGAGTTCCAGCAGCTGGGGAGGTTCCCGCTGGAAACCTCACGAGGGGGAGAACCGCCGTGCAAGCCAAGAAGCCGTCGCCAAACTCAGCAAGGAAGACGTCATCACCGCGACAGAGAAGATGGGCATCAGGTGGGAACTTATACCACCTGGGGCCCCCAGCAGGGAGGGCACATGGGATCGCCTCGTCTGGTCCCTAACAAGGACCCTGGCGGCAATCCTCCAGAGAAGGCATCCCAAGGAAGAAGTCCTGCACGCTCACCTACTGGAAGCAGAGCACCTGGTGAACTCAAGACCTCTCATCGAAGCCGACGAAGACATGGAAGAAGGGGCCCTTACTCCCAATCATTTCCTCATTGGGAGATCCTGCGGCACAAGATTGGGAATATTCACCGACGAAGATCTCACCGGCCATCGAACATGGAAGACGGCGCAGCGACTAGCCGACCACTTCTGGAGCAGATGGGTGAAAGAGTACCTTCCAACTCTGATCCCGAGAAGAGTCGACGCAAGAGCTGCCAAGAGAGACCTGCAGTGTGGGGATACGGTCCTCATAGTGGACGCCACGCTGCCGCGAGGAGTCTGGCCAAGGGGTGAGGTGGTCCAAACCTATCCTGGACCCGACGGGCGCACCAGAGTACTGGAGGTGCGCACGGCAGGGGGCGTCCTGAAACGTCCCAGCTCCAAGGTGGTGCTACTGGTTCCGGCGCAACGCGACGAGGAGCGAGCAGTCGTCGAGCCGAGCAGCGGGTCGGCGGACAGCGAGCCAGACTGCAGGAAGGCGGTCATCGCATCGGGCCAGCAGCACGGAGTCGCCGGGTCAGGAGTTGGTGCTACGCACGAGGGGGAGGATGTCGGCGACTCATCTAATTAGTTAGATTAAGTTCCCTTATGTACGATAAGAATAATTGTATTAGGAATAAGTCTTAAGAAGTATGATAAGAATTTAGTTAAGATGATTTTATATTTCGGAAGTGTTTATTACGATAGAATCACAACAGACTCAAGCTATGATTATAACACGATGTGAAAGAGATGCAAGATGTAAATACGAGATAGAGAATAGGTTTACGTAAGATTTATGGAAGTTTATGTAAATTATATGTTCATTGTATTTTTTGATAGATTTAGTTAAGATATATTGTTATAATTAGTGTAGATCGATAGGTTAAGCATTTCTCTACATTTTTATATACAATAGATAAGGATAAGGTTTAGAACTTAGGATTTATTAAGGAAAATAAGTGTAGAATAGGACAAAATTGCAATGTTTTTACGATGTTTTTTATGAATAACTTTTTTGTCCCTTTAGATGTAAGAATAAGAATTGTATGGCTTTATAGATCTTTTTAAGACAAATGTAACGATGTATGACACATGTATGTAAGATTTTGGGGAATAATAAAGATTTAGCCGGACATGGGTCAGCCAAAGTAAAAATAAGGTCGAAATGTTAGGCAATATGGGCTTAGAGCCGTGCGGCTCTCCTTAAGGTAAAGCCGAAGGGCAGCGGACCCGAGGGGGTTTTAGCGGCGAGCATGGCCTCCAGAGAGAAGCAATACCAAGAAGAAAAAGAAGAAAGAAGACTCCGAAGAAGAAAGAAGACTCTGAAGACTCAAGACTGAAGATTGAAGACTGGAAACTCTGCAGGACGGAAGGACCTTCTGCAGCAGGAAGAAAGAAGATTCTCCGCGAAAGAAGAGCGAAGAATATTAGGGCTAGGCAAGGGGGATTAGGGCTAGGCTTTGGCTGGTCCACTACGGCTTAAACAGATAACGTCATTCTTGTTTCTTTTAAAAACGTCTCCCCCCGCACCTACCCCCCGCACCCTCTACATCGACGCGGCAAGAAAACGGCGCAACTCCCCGACGCGAAGTACACACACGAGCGGGCTTCCGGCGCCGGACGAGCGAAAGTCCGTCCGTAACAACATCACGCCCGCCCCCCTCCGTCGCGGTAAGAGCCGTCGGTGAGGACTCGCTTTAGCCGACGGACGCGCCTGCGCACTCACGACACGCACGTGGGGCGCACGGCACGCACGCCCCGCGACACTTACTCTACCACCGAATCGGACCTCAACTGAAAAGATTCGGCAAGAAACTCAGCGGGTTTGTCTTTTTTCTTATTTATATCCATTTTTTTAATATAATTACAATCATGTTTTTACACGGTAATGAAAGTTGGCTCCAGTATCTTGCCTTACATTTCTGTAATAAAAAGCCCTGTTTGGTTGGCGTATCAAGTGTGAAGCAGTATTTGCGTTGCGGTGAAAAGGTACTTTGCCGGCATACTTTCAACCATCTCTGTGCTCGGGAGTAACAAAGCATCCGTGATTGACTTCTGTTCCTTAAGAAGTTATTCCTTCAGGTAGACGCATGCTCGTTTGCTACTTTAATCGGATTAATAAAACTACTTATTTGTATCTTTTTCATGTAACGAAATTGTTTAGTGTCGAGGCTCGTAATTTACAAGAAATAGTAATGTTCTGTCTGATGATAAGCAATTTATTGACGCGGCTTACAGTAGTTTCTCATTGAGACATAGAAAATGTGTTCATGTGTCCATTCTGATGGATCGGAACGGATCCACCTATCCCTTGGATAATATTAGTTGATATCTAATCAAGTAAATTATTTGTGAATTATCTTTTAATCAACTTAATCGAAAGATTAACATCTCTTGTTCCTATTTATGGTTGTCTTTAACGACTATAAACCTCCTTTAAATTATTATCCATTAGGATATACTAAAAGTACTACATGAAAGTAAAGTACAAACTTCATCTAGCTTAAGAATTTTCACATTCAAAATTACGATCTAAACTTTTATACTAAAACTCTTACAGTATTATGTTACAAGAACTTTACTAGACATCTTTTACTTTACGTCATTAGAATACGCAAATCAGGCTTAGAAAATCCGTCATCGGCAAAATGGCTTCAGCATCACAATGGGAGTCTATTCTCTTAATAAAATGCTCAGGACTCGCTTCTAATGAGTGTCTAGTAATGAACCGGCGATGGCGCCTCGTTACCAGCGCCATTATATTTCATTACACGTCCCCGGATTAACACTCATGCCTGTATGCCGTGTAGTCTTTTTATTCATATTCTGAGCTGTATCATGACGCGTACACAATTATGTGTCAACATCTCGTGATGATTTTATTTTTTAACTTAATAAGGTTTTTCAAATTATTTTTCTATCTCTCCTACATCTATAGAATGTAACTCTTTTTATATTTTACAGTAAGCGTGGTTCTTCTCCCCTCTTCCTTAAATAAATCTCAAGTCAGTGCTTCACCATGCTGCTCCACTGCGTATTGTGAATACCTTGATAACCTATTATGATTAAGTACAAATTTCGACGTTCCACTCTGGAGTACTGGAGTTCTAAATCCAGATGTATATTTACATAGTATAAAACAAAGTCGCTTCCCGGTGTCTGTCCCTATGTATGCTTAGATGTTTAAGACTACGCTACGCATTAATGCAGTTTTTTAATAGATGGAGTGATTCAAAAGGAAGGTTTTTATGTATAATACATGCATAATATAGTGGACTCTCTCATCAATCCATTATTGTCCTACTGCTGGGCACGGGTAATCTCTCAGAATGAGAGAGTTTAGGCCATAGTCCACCGCGCTGGGCAAGGGCGAAATGGCGGCCTAATATAGTAAACAACACTGACAACTTTAGATTTTTGACTTATAGGCTGAAAGAAGTTCGCCGGGTCGACTAATATTTTTATATTTATATATTTAATATTTCGTATCGATAATTAATTTATAATTTGCTTTATTGGTAAGCGCACAATGTATGTAAATCTTTATACTTCGATTGCTCTTTATTATTCGTTGGAATGTATATCTCAACTAGTGGTCTTCCCTTTCAACCGGGGAAAGCCTGAAAAAAATCTACGAAATTCGTTTAATGCGGACTGTCAGAGAAGGTTTCCGAGAAGATTCAACACCACTGATAACGAATATGACTAACCTTTAGTTTAAACACATGTGACACGAAGACTTACGCGGTTATCTGTTACGGTTGAAATTCGACCGTAATTTAAATTAAAAAACTAAACTTCATATTGTCCAAAGTAGCACCAATATTTCTCAAATTCAAATAAATTCTTGTAATGGTTTTCAAGTTATTTTGAACGCACCCTATAAAGGTATAAAGAGGTTTATTTAGCTAAGCTGCTTTTAAAAGCAATAGCGGGTATTTTGACAAAGACATCGGTCATTTTTGACGTTATGTGTTTTATAGTAAGACATTGAATGTTCTATTTCCATTTTTATATATGTGTTTGTGTCAAATGGAAGGTAGAGTGTGTAATGTGTTTTTAGATGAGATTATGTATTATTTGAAAAAAAAAGATTAGCATTGCGCAATCCTTCTCTACATCAACTATAACCGTGCGAAACTTCACACTCCTCCGCCTGCGGCAAGTATCTTAAAAACGAATCACAAGCTTTTGCTTCACGTATTAATATATAGATTATGGAAACTATCGAAGCATTGGTCTATCCGTAACATCGAATCATTCCAGTGTGCGTCTACTGCATAACTGTTTGCACATATCGCTTCATTAGGGCGTTGGAAGACACTCATTAGAACGGATCCCGTTTTTTCATCTCCGTCGCCGGATGCGAGGGAGGCTGCAATTTTATTTAGAACTAGATGAACTGAGAGCACTCGCGCTGAATCAGTTTTGTACACATACTTAGTATGAGATTTTGAAGAGCCGTACACTTTTTCATTTGTACGCGTTTTGATGACCAAATAATTACAATGCTAGCCTAGATTTAAATTGCGTGACAACTCAAGTTACATTCGTATATTTTAAGGTACTCGTACGAATCGTATGGTTTTACTAGTGTTCGACTACCAGGCATTCTATTTCTCAATTAGATTTTGGTTTCGATTTTAGTGATCTCTAGTTACGGGTTGGTAAGAGTCAGTACCTACTTGCAATGACAACTAAACTTCGTATTGTACAAAAGAGCATGAATATTTCTCATTTCGAATGGTGGAATCTTGCCTTCTTATCACTGCTTTTTGGTGAAGTAAAACCTCGTGAAAAAACCTTTTTTTTTTTGTTTTCAAGGGGGAAACCATCCAAAGGTACCCGACGCCATGGGAGCGACGCAGGGTTATGTGGGATTTTTACCGCACTAAAACCCCCCCGGCGGCCGTCCTCGGCGCTGAAAAGGAGGACTCCGGGATCTCGAATCGACTTCAACCGGAATCGTTGAGCGCGCTGCCCCATCGGGCTCCTCCCAGATGGGCAGCTGGGCCCACCGCTCCGTCTAATCTTTACAACGGTATGCGACCACACATACCGCCGTCCAAAAACCTACACACACGAGAGCTTTTAAAAAAACGTTCTCAGAGGTGTGTAAAGTCCACCAATTCGCGCTTGGCCAACATGGTAGACTATGGCCTAAACTCTCTCATTCTGAGAGAAGACCCGTGCCCAGCAGTGGTACAATAATGGGTTGACAAGAGAAGTCAGTAGCTAAGATCAGACGAATTGCATCTCTTTAGGAATAAGCAAAATGCTTCATGAAAATGTATCTTACGTAGACACTTACACATTCACGTAGACCATGAAGTATTCAATCATTGCTTGGCCATTTAAAGCACATGTAGGACGAGAATAACATCGATTTACAAATACGCTACGATACGATATCATACAAAGGAACTGCTTCTATGAATATACTAGTATTTCTATGTAGTGCAGAAATAGAAATGTTTAAATTGACACTCGATGTCTTTGTATTTTTGGAAACTTCACTACATAGTATAAAACAAAGTCGTTTCGCACTGTCTGTCCCTATGTATGCTTAGATCTTTAAAACTACGATACGGATTCTAATTCACTTTTTATTTAATGAGGGGAGTCATTCAAAAGTATGTTTTCGACGACCCGCGTGGCGCAGCGGTTATCATACCGGTCCGACGCGCAATGGGTCCCGGGTTCTATTCCCGGCCAGACAGGTATCTGAATGATTAGTTTAGATTCCTGTCCTGGGTCTGGGTGTTAGTGTATTCGTCTTGTGTGTGTCCATGGTATCCACGACACAGGAGAAAATCCTACTGTGGGGCTATGAGTGTAGAAAGCGTGTAGAAAGCGTGTGTGTTTTTACCTATAATACATGCATAATATAGTAGAGGAACACTAATTTTAGATTTTTGACTTATAGGCGGAACGAAGTTCGCCGGGTCATCTAGTCAACGATATAGGTAGTATAAAAATATTTCACGAGCGACGCCTCGAAGTATATACATTCTTTGATCCTTAAATCTATATGCACAATGATTATGTAGCTAGCTACAATAACCAGACCACTTAGCATGCGACGTTTAGCTCGAGAGTATGGGCACAGTCCTTCGCCACCGCGTACTCAAATACTTCTATCCCTCACCGGGCTAGGGAAGAGCGGGAATAGCGTAGGGATTCCTAATACACCTATTTGTCTAAATATATCATACTAGTGCTATGTATGTATGCTGTACATGTTTGTTGGGTACCATGGATACACACAAGATGAATACACAAACATCCAGGGCCAGAACATGAATCTAAACTAATCATTCAGATACCTGTCTGGCCGGGAATCGAACCCGGGACCCAAAGCGCATCAGACCGGTACAGTAACCGCTCCGCCACGCTTAATTTTAAAATGTAGGCAAATATGCTCACATTTTAAAAGTTTCCTTTTTATTTAATGAAATGCAGTGGAAGTGTTACAACACGAATTTTTTGACTGAAAAAGGAGAAGATTAAAAATACCTACTAAGTTTAACAAGTAGATGCTGTCTCACTATAAATAAAAGAACCCCACCCCACGTGGTTTTTAAAATATTTTGTAAAATTTAGCAACAATAATAATAATCATTTATATTTTATGTTTAACTCGTTTCCTCTTTTTGTTTTCTTACGTGATAATCTATGTATCATATGTTTCTATTATGTATCTTGTATCTTACCAGCTTTTTTACCTATTTACTATGATTGTACGTATCTATATGCGGAAACTTTTAAATGGCCCTCACTTACTTTACTCTTTCGTATATATTTATATTTGTATCTAGCTGTAAGTTTTCCTTCAAGAAATAAAATGAAAAAAATATATAATATGACTTAACAATATTGCAGCAGCACATCACTAGAGTCTCAGAGTAACACATCGCGCCGCAAAACTGCGGAGAGCGTGCAGGCTTTGTTCCGTATCTTCAGAAGCTTTCCCCACGTGGCTCTTTATTGCTTCCGATTATTGTGTATTCAGAAATGGAAGTTTTTTGTAAATTATTTTATCTTCTTAACAGATCCTTACTCCAATTTTTACATATTTACTTACAAGTAAAATATGTAAAAATTGGATTAGATTTTGTACCATTATTGCGTATCATGTAAAACTTACAGCTAAGTTTTTATGACTTACTAGCTGTCGCGATAAACGTTGTTTTGCCATATAAAAAATAAAAATAAAATGTTAAGGGTGGAGAACCCTTATGGGATATGAAAAATAGATGTTGGCCGATTCTCAGACCTACTGAATAAGCATATAAAATTTGGTAAAAATCGGACAAGCCGTTTCGGAGGAGTATGGCAACAAAAACTGTGACACAAAAATTTTATATATTAGATTTATGTAACACCAATTTAAGAAATTGAAAAACCTTGTAATAGAAAAGTTTTTAAACGTAGTAAACATCGTACAATATTAAGATATCAAATAGTCTCGGCTACGTTGAGACGTTACGTCAATTTAAAATTAAACAGAAATACGCAATACCTACAAAAAACTACAACCAAAGAAAGAAAAGGTGAAAGGTTTTGAAGGTGGTAGAACCATTGTAGTTCGACCGGGGAAGTACCACACCTATTTCTAGCGTGAAGCATTTCGTGCGTTTCGATGGAAGGGTGTGGTTACCGGCACACTTTCACATGAAGCGACCATCATAATCCTCGGGAGTAAGAACGCGTCTGTGATAGACTTCAGATGGAACCCATGTTCTGTATGAAGTCGATTACAGACGTCCCTGGGCGGCAGTGACCACTTACCATCAGGTGGACTGCATGCTCGTTTGCTACTTCAATTAGATAAAAAATGACAGGATGAAAATTATAGTACTGGTACTTACTTACCCATTGAAAAACTCATTAATTTTACATTTTGTTATTTAACAAGGTATCATATACCGAGCACGTTAAACCATATCTCATGTTTTTGCTCCTAACAATGTCAAAGTTGTTTTATGTTTCCTGAAAATGAAGACCTGTGCCGTGTCTACGAAAATTCTCAATTATAACAGCGTACCACAGTGGTATTAAGCAAAGGCCTACGAGAAGGAACAAAGCTAAAACTTTGTAAAACATGAAGTATGTTAAGACCACATATCAACTCAAACTGAGCCGAAGTTTGTCTCGTGTTTTTAATTACGTAGCGCGGCCGGCGTCTCGCCCGCGGCGCTGACTTTAATTAACTTGCGAACTTTTAATCAAACTAATGATCCGTGAAGCTCTCTTTAAATAAAAAGTGTTTAGAAGGTAAAACAATATTTCAAGTGATAATAATATTTTATGGATGATTGGATTTGTGTGCTTTTTATTGCAGTAATGCTAAGTACTAGAGCCTGTAAATAAATAAATAATCTGTTTTACTACTTTTTAAGAATAAGTTTACAAACTTTGTACCCTTTACTTAATGTAGCTGAAGACGTTGATACACTGTACTTTAGTAATTAAATTGCATGTATAGATATAAATTTTTACCGATAATATATTCCATATTGTATCTCGTCGACCCTTTTTTCCCACGGCTGGGCACGGGTCTTCTGTCAGAATGAGAGAGTTTTAGGCCACAGCGCACCGCGCTGGCCAAGTGCAAATTGGCGGACTTCACACACCTCTAAAAACTTTTTTTTAGAACTCTCGGGTGTGTAGGTTTTCTTACGATGTTTTCCTTCACCGAAAAGCAGTGATAATAAATTTCTAATATGCACATAAATTAGTGGTTTGCTTGGGTTTGAACCTCCGACCTCCCGATTGAGAGGGCAAGCTTCAACCATTAGGCTATCACTGCTCTCCATATTGTAAACCAGAAGAAAATAAATGAAACATAATTTATTTTTATTAATTATATCAAAATGTCCACATTATCGATAAACATTAGGTTTTCTCAACCTGACTCGCCGCTCCACGGACTTTAATTAACTCGCGAACTTTTAATGAAAGTAATGATCCATGAAACTGCCAACTGTAAGTGAAATTGAGTGGAGATAGTTTTTTCTTATTATAAAGTTATGTTCTACTTTTTACACTTAAAAACTGAATAGTACTTCAAAACTTAGTTTAAACTATCGTTATATATCGTACATAGTTTAGTATGTTACTCGAAGAATTTTGAACTTTGACTTTGATGACCCGAATGACGGAGCGGTTACCGTATCGGTCTGACGCGCAATGGGTTCCGGGTTCGCTTCCGGGTCGGGAAGATATCTGAATGATGAGTTGAGATTCATGTCCTGGGTCTGGGTATTTGTATATTCGTCTTTGTTTGTCCATGGTACCCACGACACTGGAGAAAATCCTAGTGTGGCGCTATGAGTGTAGAAAGCGTGTTTCTTGCTTTTTGTTGGACTAATCTGGCTACTTGTTTCTTATGTATGAAGTGACATTCATAGATCTGTGTGTGTGGCAAAAAAAACAATATACGATTTACTAATATAATAGGGGAATTTTGTAAGTTTTTGTAATGGAAGTTTGTAAGTGTGTATGTTTGTTACTTCTTCACGTCTAAAAGGCTGAATCGATTTTCATAAAATTGGGTAGGGAGTTAGCTGATACACTGGATTAACATATAGGCTTCTTTTTACCAGGGGACAATCGATATATCGATTTATTTAACGCGGGCAAAGCTGCGGGGTTGAGCTAGTTTCTTTTATATGAAGCGACCATCATAGACTCTGGCAACATAAACAAAAAATATACGATTTCATCTACTTGATTTGGTAAGGGTTTGAGTATTTTTCGCAATTTATTGGCGCTATGAGTGTAGAAAGCGTGTTTTTTTTAAACTTAGACCAGAACATACGAGCGCTTAATAATGCTAATATAAGGTAAAAAGAGGAGTAACTATGAAATCTCCAGCAGACCGACTATACTGATTCTATTCTCTTCGGAGTATGTCTAGCAAACATTCCATTTAAGGTTTTAATATTACCTAAGTATGTAAAGAAAAACTTGTTACATGTTGTAACATGAACTTGTACGAAACTTTATTGTTTTTGAATTTTTCTTCCTATAAAACTTAGAAGAGCCCTTTGAACCACAATGACTACCTAATTTAGCTTAAGTTTGTCATGTTTTTAATTACGTGGGCCATGGCCGGTGTCTCACCCGCGGCGCCTACTTTAATTATCTCGCGAACTTTTAATGAAACTAACCCTAATGATCCGTAAAGCGGCTGTCTTTTTAGCTACAAGCAGCTCAAAGAAAAGGGTTGCTTTCGAAACTTTTTGACCTTCATAAGTATACTTCCAGGAAAGTATAAAGTGAAGTTAAATGCCACTTACATAATTCGTGCTTTATTTAGATTTTTTGAGATTTACTTCCTATAGATATAAATAAAATTACATAAAAAATAAAGTAAGTGCACTACATTCTAGTATTTTCAATTTCAATTAATTAATTCAGATGGTCCGGGGGTCAAACCCAGGCACGACAGATTTTTCTATTTTTTCAAATTTTTGCTTTTTGGTCAAAACATCGCAAGGAAACCTACACACCCGAGAGTTCTTTAAAAAGCAAGTTCTCACAGCTGTGTGAATTCCACCAATTCGCACTTGGCCAGCGCGGTGGAGAGTGCCTAAACTCTTTCATTCTGAGAGAAGACCCGTGCTCAGCAGTGGGACAATAAAGGGTCAGAAGGAGGATATGTTTAGAGCAGATGTATGCAGTTTTGTTTTATGATTTGTATGTTTGTATACATGCACTACAGCTCAAACGGCTTGACGAATTATTATACAATGACTAATCATTCGAATCGTTTTATCAGCCCTGAGATATTTTATATGATTTATGTATGTGAAACTTTTTATCATATTCTTAATACTTCAACAAAATCTTCTAAGTCTGTTGACAATAAAAATTTCTGAGAATTTTGGCAATCAATCATAATTACGTCAGTTACTTAAATATAACTTCGTGAAAACCGAATGTTGGAGTGATGAACAAAGTTGGTTGTTCCTGCTTCATAATTATCTTGGAGCCGATAGTTAGTGCGACAAGTTAATTAAAACTTCTGTCCCAATATTCTCACTTTGTTGAATGTCCGAAATAATTCTAGTTTTGTAGTTTGCATAGAAAATAATGTATTGGCATAACTAAAACTAAAATAAGACTATATTATTTTATTTCAAGATGATAGAACTAGTATTTTTTAACATTAAAGACTCACCTATCTCTAACGTGTAATAGTTCTTGTTTTTTGTTGGACTAATCTGGCTACTGGTTTGAATATTATATTTTATGTATGAAGCGACATCCATAGACTCTGTGTGGCAACAAAAACAATATACGATTTACTAATATTATATAGGCAAAAGATTCTGAGTGTATAATTATGTTTGTTTCTTCTTCACCTCTAAACGGCTGGAGCGATTTTCATAAAATTTAGTAAGGAGTTAGCTGATACTCTGGATTAACATATAGGCTTCTTTTTACCGTGGGAAAATATCAATTCCCACGGGACAATCGATACATCATTTTTTTTAACGCGGGCGAAGCTGCGGGGTTTAACTAGTTTCTTAAATATGAAGCGACCATCATAGACTGTGTGGCAACATAAACAAAAAAAAACATGCGTGCGTACAAAGTACACATGTCAGAAGTGAAACTTCTTTGGCGAACTAATTTATAAATCTTGTTTATATTTATACAAATCTAAAACTTTAAATTTCCAAGATTAAGAGGAAGGGAAAAAGGAAGATAGGTTAGGAATTTAATTGTCATTAAAATAAAATAATTAACTAGTAAACGAATACACAACCAATAGGGCGTGTATTCTTTCTCGATATCCCGTATTCTCTCTCTCTCTTGTTCAATCTTTCTCACTATAGCTTTCTCCCACCTCACACTCCATAGCAATATGCGTGATACGACGTTCGCTCTGTCTCACTTTTTCTCTCAATCTTTCTCACTCGCTTGCTCCCTACTCTCACTCCACGGCTAGTTGCTCATGCTACGTTCGCCCTGTCTTACTCTCTCTCAATCGGTCTCGATCACTCTCTCTCTCTTTTCCGACACTTCCGTTGCATACCGGCGTGACGTTTCATCTGTAAAAATTTTACCCTCATTCGCCTAAAGAAGTTTCACTTCAAAAATATACGATTTCATCCACTTGATTTGGTAAGGGTTTGAGTATTCTTCGCAATTTATTGGTTTACTATAATTAATTTAAATCATTTACTTGACAAGCATTTTCACAAATAAAAACCAAATGGTTTATAACAGAATTCTATTATTGCTCTAGTATGTACTTGTATTATCCTTAAAGTCGTAGATATGAAATGGTACATTACAGACTGCTATTTCATATCCAAGTCTACTATTTAAAATCCCAGACTGCTTTACAAAACGTTACCAAGAAACCATCAAAATAGAAAAGTTGCATTGCTCGAAACAAAAGTTTTCCCTCCGCGCTTAAACGTAACTTAAACATACTCGAAACACATATACCTTCAGCGATTGTTTGCCGCGTAAATTAATCTGAGACCACGCGTGGCTCGCCAAACAGAGCCTACGACATACATTATTCGAAGCAACCTATTATACTCCTTATCTTTATCTGGCATAAGGGATTTATTCCCCTGCGAGTTTTTATACGTAAAATATGTCGTACAATTGTTTTTTTCAAGCACAGCGTTCTTCGTACCGTAATAATGTACGTGGGTCCTGAAAAATGCATTTTTACATACAGGGGTAGTCCTCGAAAGCGGGAAGGAATCAGTTATTATGAGGGTAGACAGTAAATACTGTTTCGAGGGAGCTGAGGGTCGTTAAGTTCATTAGTGGCTAGATAAATAAGTGTGATTAATTAAACTAGACGCTAAGTTGAGCCAACGAAGACGTATTAAGCTAATTAAGTTTATTGATTATAATTAATTTAAAAGGAAAATAGGAGCGCAATTTTATTTATGTAGATGTGGTGTCTTGTATACATAACACGAAATTATGTAAAGAAATGATTAGTTTCTATATATTACTGCATATATAACAACTAACATTTTCTAAATTAAGGTGGGTTTTATATGTAAAATTATTTCGTCTTACAGTAATTTTACAATATCTCTACGTCTTTCGTTCACAGTTCTCCAGCGCAAGTTGCCATAGACTCCCTAAATCCTATCCCTTCCTCTTCCTTCGCACAGATTACACATTGCATAGATTTGCCCTGGCATCTAGTTTTTTAATCCTACATTAATAAATAATGTTTTTCTAATGTTCAATTTGTAAGCTCTGCACGCGTAGAAAATATATATTTCTTTATTCATTTCCAAATTCATTTTCATTATGAATCTGGACAAGCATTACTGGAGCTAACATTCATTACCATGTAGAAAATAACATGATTGTAATAATATTATAAAAATGAATATAAATAAGAAAAAAAGACAAACCCGCTGAGTTTCTTGCCGGATCTTCTCAGTTGAGGTCGTATTCCGATCCGGTGGTAGTGTAAGAAAAACAATTGTAACTGCCCCCGCAGGCCTATACAAAATAAATACATTTCATTTCATTTCATTTCATTATTTTCAAATACAAAATTGCCGGTGTAATCTTTTGTGAAATAGTGACCTACGTCTATGTACAGATCACGACATAACAAGAAGTGTCCACGTCCTTGGAGCCAGTCAACCGAGACGCCGTCCAAATGTTCCTGACACGTGATCTGTCAATACCAAGCTTTCCACAGCTAAAGTAACGTATTCCTTTTCTTATTTTACTGAACGATCGTCCCAATTGAAGCGTGGTTCAGTTGATTAAGGGAGATTTGTATAAATAAGTAACAATTTAATAATAACATGTAATAGCTTTCCATTTTAAGTCTTCCCTATTAAAAGATTTTTGCACATCATGTACTAAGTATGTCTTTATGAAACTGTATAGAGGAAGCTTTATTGATACCAAATAGGATTGAAGATGGACTTTAATTTGATTACAAATAGGTTGATTGTTATAGGATAAAGAAGCAAACGAGTCGACTTGATGGTAAATTCTCACTGCCACCTCACATCACCTGGACATCTGTAAGTAACTCTACACAGAACAAGGGTCCTGTCTGAAGTCAATCACAAATGCGTTGCTGCTCTCGATGTCTACATAGCTTAATATGTAGCAGCACCTACACCCTTCCGACGAAATATGAGAATCGCTTCAGGCTAGGAAAAGCTAGTGCGGTGGTATCTCTATGGTCAAACAATATATGCACAATATGCTGCCGTACTATTTAGATTTCAGCAAAACATATTGTGTTGTCGTCGTCAACTCATTATTGTCCCACTGCTGGGCACGGTTTTTCTCTTGGAATGAGAGATATTGAGCTATAGTCCATCGCGCTGGCCAACTGCGAATTGGTGTGGACTTCACACACCTCAGAGAACTTTTTTTTAAGAACTTTCGGGTGTGTAGGTTTCCTCACGATGTTTTCCTTCACCGAAAAGCTGTGATAATTAATTTCTAAAACGCACATAAATCAGTGGTGTGTTTTGATCCCCGGACCTCCCGATCGAGAGGGCAAATTTCAACCATTAGGCTATCACTGCTCTTTATTATAAAAACATATTGTATAGTAAGTAAACATTTTTCTTGCCACACCCTTTGAACCGGAAAACATCAGTGTTTAATATTTCTGTTACAGGAAGATTTATTACTCACTCGTATCTTTTAGGATGGGATAGTGAAGTGTAGCACTTTTCTTACCATGTAAACAAAATATATTGTTTGATATACATCTACTTGGTGCAAGCAAGACTGTGAATGAGAACTCTCATTCACAGTTTATTTTATTTCATTAAGTTTTTTCAACAAAATTTCAATCAACCTCAACCTCTCACCAAATGTTTTGTTTTCAATAGTTGTTTTAACAACAGTTGCACCAATTGTCCTATTATTTCCTGTGTACTTTTACGAATGGATTGAAGATTCCATATAGCATTGGAATAACGCATTCATTTTCGAATGGTTAGAAACTAAAAAAAACCTTCTTAAATATGTTCATAATGATAAAACACAAAACTAATGTTGAAGAATTGAATACCGTATAAAACCTTTTAGAATTCCAACTCAATAATATATTTTTAAAAGCAGATTCCATATTAAGTCGTATTACACTAATTGCGTGCTAATTAAGGCAATCATGTTCAGTTCTGTATAATTTCCCTTACTGATATTAGCTGTCTATTAATGTATCTATATATTACTGTATCTTTCTAATAATTACTGATAAAATGTAAATGCTTAAAATTTAGAGGAAAAAGCGCTAGATATCCATGCCATTGAACTTATTTTTTTTTAAGAGCTTTCAGGTGTGTAGGTTTCCTCACGATGTTTTCCTTCACCAAAAAGCAGTGATAATTAATTTCTAATACGCACATAAATTAGTAGTGCGTGCCTGGGTTTGAACCTGGAACCTCCCAATTGAGAGGGCAAGTTTCAACCATTAGGCTATCACTGCTCTAATGAGCAACATATTGATAGAGAAAGATAAACATACATATTTAAATGTAAACTGAGTATTTGTAGTTAGAGGTTCGCATAGAAATCTTTTCGAGCACGCTCTAGTCAAATGTATTTGACATGTAATAACCATTCCAACATTTAATGTAGTATAGATTTGGATATCGTATACAATTCTGTCATATTCTCTTATATATTGCACCAAGCCAATTAATAAAACTAGACCCATACATTTTGTGTACCTCACCATTACCATCTTTCTGTAATCATTCCTACCCGTATTGAAACATAATTTCTGACATACACGTAGTAGTTTGAAGGTGGTAGAATCAGTGTAGTTCGACCGAGGAAGTACCATCGCCACACCTATTTCTGGCGTCAAGCATTTCTTGCGTTTCGATGGAAGGGTATGGTTGCATGAGGCAACCATCATAGTCCTCGGGAGTAAGAACGCATCTTTAATTGATTTCTGATAGAACCCATGTTCTGCATGAAGTTGATTTCAGATGTCTATGACCGGCAGTGACCACTTACCATCAGGTGGACTGCATGCTCGTTTGCCTCTTCAGTTTTAGATAAGCTTTGTTCAGTTGGTAAACACAAATGTAATAGAATTAGTATTACCGAATTCAACGACCCGCGTGGCAAACGGTTACCATAACGGTCTCACGCACAATGGGTCCCGGGTTCGATTTCCGACCAGACAGGTATCTGAACGATGAGATTAGATTAATGGTCTGGGTCTGGGTGTTTGTGTATGTCCATGTGTCTTGAGTGTGTCCATGGTACCCACGACACAGGAGAAAATCCTAGTGTGGGGCTATGAGCGTAGAAGGAGGGAATTAAAATATTTGCATATTACTTTTTATGCTGCCGGTTGCGAAATGGAAAACCTTGTCAAAGATTTCGCCTTCTAATAGAAACAAATCTAAGCTGGCGCCCTACAATTCTTATCCGCCGTAGCACTCAGCGTTTAATTTCCTGTAAGTGCAGTCCTGAATAACAATGGCGTCCGAAACTCGAAATAAACACGAGGACACTGCGAGGAAATGAACACTATGTGAGCATTCCAGATATACATAGACATTCTACATTCTTGTATTATATAATCTGAATAGAACAATAGATGTTATATTTCTTTCATAGAAGTAGCAAACGAGCATGTACCACTTGATGGTAAGTGGACTTATGCTAATGGACATTTGTAATCTACCCTATATAAGGTCAGTCGTATTTGAAGTGTACAGATATGCTACTCCCCGTGTGAAATAGTTCATAAACCCTTTAGATTAGAAAATAACAGCACAAAACATTGCTGTTATTAGGCAGAAGCATTATTCTGAAGGTTGTAAGGGTGTGGTTGTAAGGGTGTGGTTGCTGGCACACTTTTTGAGTGTGGTAGATCTAGTGTTGTTCGACCGGGGAATTACCACTACCATACCTATGTCTAGCGTAAAACAGTTCTTGCGTTTCGTTGGAAAAGTGTAATTGCCGGTACACTTTAATATGAGGCGACCATCTTAGTTCTCGGGAATAGCAACGCATCTTTGATTGTCTTTATATAGAACCCACACTCTATATAAAGTTGTTTATAGATGTCCATGGGCGGCAGTGACCACTTACCATTTAGTGGACTGCATTCTTCAATATCTAATTGAAAAAAAAAAGGCAGAAACATAAGTTGGTTGAGCGGTATCACCGCTTTCACAGCCAGACCACAAGGACTTATTTATAATCACAATATTCGAGAACGTCAAGTAACCGTTGAATTTGTCTTAGAATAACATATATCACACAATCCGGATGTAATGTATTAATTGCAGAGACACGGTATAACTAACCACAAATTCAGTAGAAATCCTATTTGAGGTCGGCACCGGAAATACCTGAATACATAACATCGCCTCACGTAACTATGTTGGTCCTATTTCATCTAATGCAACAGTCTCTAAGTCTTTCATATACCGGATTATATAACTGAAGGTACTAAACTTCGAAATATGTTTTGAAGGATGAAGCTTCCTCAATAAAAATCAGTCGTGCAGGTCTTTAACACTTTCACACTAAATTAATGATATCAAAACATATTTTAAGCTAGTATTTCTAGTATGAGTATTACCTTTTTTTTTTTTTTTGTTTTTGAGGGGAAACTTTTAAAAGATACCCGACGCCGTGGGAGCGACGCAGGGTTATGTGGGATTTTTAGCGCACTAAAACCTTCCGGTGGCTGTCCTCGGCGCTATAAAGAGGACTCCGGGATCTCTTAAACAACGCAACCGGAATCCTCTGAGCGCATTGCCCCATCAGGGGTCCTCCCAGGTGGGCGGCTGGGCCCACCGCCCCGTGCAGTTTTTACGACGGTATGCCGCCGCCCGCAACCCCGAAAGCCCCGTTTAGTCGCCTCTTACGACAGGCAAGGGATACCATATTCTGATCCCGGAACCAGGGACGAGTATGAGTATTACCTAGGAAGAGTTTCCAATATTCTTAATCTAAAATGTACTTAAGACACTACATTGCATCCAAATCCGAAGGTGTCTTCATTTCCTTTGCCGGGTACACACGTAGTCAAGTTTCTTCGAATTTCATTCTCATTCAAGAGTGCATTCACAGGAAATTAAACGGTGCTCGCTACTATTAGTACGGAGCATGTCATGTCCTGTTCTCTACGGCGCTGTAGAGCCTTCTGACCTTTGTTAAGCTAAAGTTTCACTCACTTATGTCACTTACTTTGTTCTGTAGTATCATTTCCTACATTTAGTGAACCTACGTTTCCTTTATGGGACATACGAGTTTAATTAAAATGAATTCTCAATAAAAAAGTACAAAATTTATAACCAAAAGGCTAAGTTCATTTTAAGTTTGTATATGACTTAGTATTAAAAATATCAATAATCCTAACTTATCTTATTCGTTTCTGATGTGCTCTCATGTTCATTGTTCACAGTTTATGGCCAACGTCGTCATTTTAAAATGCACTCGCAGGAAATTAAGGGATGTTTGTTGATACCAAGACGGAACATGTTATATCCTGTCCGTCCAACAATTTCTAAATTTTCCAAAATTTTTGGAGAGATTTTATAGGTAGAGGGGAAAGCCATCTGGGTTAGCGTCACCGACTGTAATATAGTCATAAGTATAAGACATATATCCGTGACTGTGGATTGAGTATAAAAATGTAATGTGTCGTTATGTATTATTATTTACTAAACTATATGCTACAATGAATATGAACGACGCGTCGAACCAGACTAATGTTAATATTTTTAATTTATTACCGAAATTAAATTAATTCACATTAATTATTAACAGGTGAAAGGAGTTATTGCTGCTGCTGCTTAACTGCTGCATTTTTTTTAACGCGCACCTTTCTCAGCAAATTTCGCATATCATGAGTTTTAATTTAAGTTAATTAGCGATATAAATGCGTAGCGATTTTTTAACCATTTTATTTGTGATATAAGTTCAATTTTCATAAGTATTACATACTTATACATATACACATACAGTGAACCATATCTACACGTATTATGATCGAAAGCAAATATTACGATCTGTGTAATATGAATTCTAATCCAACTGGAACACAAAGGAACAGAAATAGTTGAAGCGGGATCCGAAATTTACCCAAACCTTTATGCTAATGCGAACCGAAACTAAAATATTAATTTTGTTTGTCCTCCAAAGTGATGTTAGTTTGGAGATTATAATTTCCACATGCAAATTGAAGTACTGTACTAACTTGTTTCACCGCGAACAGATTAGCCATATAATGGAAACTCAAGCTTACGAATTTCTGGTATATGTTCTATCCCTTTTAATGTGCTAGTCTTAAGTTTATTTAATATGATTTGTAAGATGTTGTTTAGAAGTGACGATTCTTATTAATATATCCAACGCGTGCTTAGGATTTATTGGTGATGACCAATATTTTAATGTATCTATATTAATAATAGGTGAAGCAAAAATTCTGAAGCATTTTTAAGTAATATGTCGCGGACGGATTAGTATGAAACTTTTCACGGTTATAGTGGACGTAGAGAAGGGATACAGAATGTAAATATTTTTTTCACATAATGCTTAAAAAATACATAAAACCAACTAAGAACACATTACACACGGTACCGTGCATTTGTCACAAACACATAAAAAATAAACGAAATAGAATATTCAATGTCTTACCACGAAAACTCGTAACGTCAGAAATGTCAGTGTCTTTGTCAAAATACCCGCTCTTGCTTTTTAACGCGGTTTAGCTAATTAACCCGTTTAAGGTAAAAAAGAGCTTTATTAACTAAAGTGCATTTAAAAGCAATATCGGGTATTTTGACAAAGGCATCTGACATTTTTGAAGGTATGTGTTTTCATAGACAAGACATTGAATATTCTATTTCGTTTATTATGTGTGTAATGTGTTTTTAGTCGATTTTATGTATATTTTATGCAACATTTGAAAAAAAATATTAGCATTGCGCAATCCTTCTCTACATCAACTATAACCGTGCGTAATTTCATACTCCTCCGCCTGCGGCAAATATCTTAAAAACGAATTTCAAGTTTTTGCTTCACTTATTAATATATAGCTTTATAATTTCGAACAGCTCGCTAAACGCTTTCCATTACAGGTGTTACAAGTACCTTATGAACTGGACGCTTACGTTCAGTTTGTTCTGTGAATAATCCCCTTGTGTGTCTGGAACCACAAAATAATCATAAACTTAAACGACTCACACCATCTGGCCATCGGTATTAATGCTATGCTAATTAAGTCAGACATGTAACACGCTGTTAGGACATGCCCTCTCATTTCCATATCGCAATATTAAACATTATGTTCAGAAGTTTGTGAGATTGGGGGTAAATATGACCGCGGAGGATTTAAACTTATTTTGATTATTTACAACTGTATGCTATTCTCACGTCGCAACGGTCGAAATCCGACCGTAATTTAAATTAAAAAACTAAACTTCATATTGTCCAAAGTAGCACCAATATTTCTCTAATTTAAATAAATTGTGATAATTTTCAAGTTATTATGAACGCACCCGTTAAAGTCAAAAGGATGTTTAATTAGCTAAGCACCATTAAAAAGCAATAACGGGTATTTTGACAAAGACCTGATATTTTTGACGTTATGTGTTTTCATACTAAGACATTGAATGTTTTATGTAATATTTGAAAAAAATTGCCGTTGCGCAATCCTTCTCTACATCAAGTATAACCGTGCGTAATTTCTCACTCCTCCGTCTGAGTCAAGTATCTTTAAAACTAATCACAAGTTTTTGGTTCACGTATTAATATATAGATAACTTGTTTTAAAGTTACTATATTTTCTCGTGGAACAAATAAAATATTAAAATAGAAATTGATATAGTGGACAGAGGATATTAGTGGAATTAAGTCACAGTATTTAATTACGCGGCCGCAAGAGGTCGCCACTGAGCTCTACTCAAAGGAAGAGCTTTGTAGAGTCTGTAGAACCTCTATGCAAAGTTTAGTTAACCTACAACGCTGTATTGTTTGTTTAATATTCTGAGAATATGTTATGTAACATATTTATGCCGCATAGAAGCTTTACCTTTTAATGTTAAAAATGTGAGAATTTATGGGTCATTCGTTTTTAAAATGATCTTCTCCCAGCTATTTAATTTTCGCAATTTGAAGCTGGTAGAACCAGTGTAGTTTGACCGGGTAAGTAACACCAACACACCTATTTCTAGCATGAAGCATATTTTGCGTTTCGATGAAAGGGTTGCCGGCTCACTTTTATATGAAACGACCATCATAGTCCTCGTGAGCAACGCATCCTTGATTGACTTCAGATAGAACCCATGTTCTGTATGAAGTTGATTACAGATGTTAATGGGTGGCAGTGACCACTTACTATTAGGTGGAATTCATACTCGTTTGATACTTCAGCCAAAAAAAAATAGCTATATTTTATGGCACTGATTGTTTCATGTTTATCATTTATCACTCCGTTCAATATAATACAAGCGCTCTAGTAAATTACAACTACATACAAATGTTTTGTGAGGTTATTTAATACCTAAATATCTAGAATATATAGAATTTCTTGCTTCGTTTCTTTTCCATAACGTTGCACCTTCCGAACCCATGTTACATTGTCGAAGTTCAAAAAGCGCAAGGTTCAAATAATTCCTTATGAATCATGTTTTTATGAAAGTTATTTGAGTTGGATATAATATAAAATTTGCTATTTATAACTATGTGAGCTTGTCTTTGCGCTTTGTGCGACATTATGGATCTAAATAATAAGTGTATGTGACTGATCTCATGTACTGGTGTATGATTTATTCCTATTAAATTTTAGTGGCAGGCAGACATGAATGATTTTCTGAACTATTAGTAACCATAAGATACTAGGTTCCACCACCGTTGTAACGTCAATTACCGGGAACAGCGCCCGATAATTGACTCGCAAAACTATGTGTAAGTATTTATGTATTTCTGATCTCAACAAACACAACAACAGTGCTTAACACTGATATTACAATGCAGAAGTGTTTTCAAGGTGGTAGAACCAGCGTAGTTCGACCGGGGAAGTACCACCGCGACACCTATTTCTAGCGTGAAGCATTTCTCGCGTTTCGATAAAAGGAATGAGTTTGCCGGCACACTTTCACTTGAGGCAACCATCATAGTTCTCGGGAGTAGCAACGCATCTGTGATTGACTTCAGATTAAACCCATGTTCTGTATGTAGTTGATTACAGATGTCAATGGTGGCAGTGGCCACTTACCATCAGGTGGACTGCATATTCATTTGCTACTTCACTCAGATAAAAAAAAAGTTTGATAAAAAAATACAAAATTTTATTTTAACTTAATATCGAGTCTGCAATTAAAAATTAAACTTTATAGTTTCTAAAATAGTCTACATATCTAACAGTGAGAAGGGTTAAGGCTATAATCCACCACAAGAGCCAAGTGCGCGATGATAGACTGGTTATTAAGCTACATTGGAAAACAAGTTCTATTCTACTGTACTACAGTACAACGAGGTACAGCGAAATACTACAAAGGGTAAGCAGCGACAGGGCAATTACAGTAGTATTTAATAACGTAGCGGTCGAGAGAAGTCGAGCTGCTGTATGAGCTCGCTAAGCTTTGTAGTCACAAAGTAAATTTTACGTATCTCTCGTATTACAGAATATGCTTGATATTCGAGGAATAAAACGGTGATTTTGAGTTCCTTTTATTTTAAAAGTAACCGAGCATACGGATATGGTACAGTTTGCTTAATGGCATGTGGTCACTACTGTCTACTAAAAACTTAAATTCAAATTCAAATATTTTATTTTGCAAGAACATGGGTACATGAAATGATGTTGCTATATATTATATAAAGTTAGTTTCCCCAAGTTCCGCCTGTCAAGGCATGCAAAAATTTCTAATAACAATCATTTTATGCGCAAACTATGTAACGTTGATGAAGATATTTCATTGACATGTCAAAGTTAAATAAATTTATGTAAACAATATTGAAATTTAAAATGGAGTAAGATCAAAATTTGACATAATTACAAGATTATATTATTGAATTACATTATATTCAATTACATCTGTCATTTATAAATTATTTGATTGAAAAGTAAGCCTTTTGAGTTAAATAGGCTTTGAGTGCATATTTAAAGTCAAAAATAGATTTACATTTAATGTTATCAGGTATTGCATTATAAATTATAGGTCCCATACAAAAGATACTGTTATGAAATAACATCGTCCTTGAATACAGATTTTGCAATTTATTTTTATGTCGATTATTGTGTGTCAATTTTTCATATTTTTGGATGTCACGTCTAATCATTATGCCTACTTCGTAAATATATAGCGAAGGGAGAGTCAGAATTTTAAATCTTTGAAACTATAGACAACTTTATATACATAATATAATATAGAACAGGGATTCTAGCAGAAATCAATCACGGATGCGTTACTAATGTCAAGAACTAAGATGGTCGCTTCAAATTTAATTGGGCCACTTCACCCTTGTACCGAAACGCAAGAACTGCTTTACGCTAGAAATTGGTGTGGTGGTACCGCTCCGGTCGAACTAAGTTCTACCTTGTGAAGATGGACAACGAGATGGACTATTGTTTATTCACCACAAACTAACAATAATTATATAGAGACAAAGGTAAATAAAATATATACTTGAAAAATAATTTTATTAAAATTAAAGTTATGCAAAAATAACAAATATATTTTCTCTGTTCTTATAATGCGTAATTACGAGTGAGTATACTACGTAAAGCGAGATTTTTACTTTATGTATTTTTAGCTATAACATTTTTTTTAAGTAAATAAGTATTAACTCCATTTTTAGATAATAAACGCCTCGTGTTGTTAATTTATGTTTATTTAGGATATACAATGTATTAAAGGTACAAATGTCACAAGGTTGTTCAAAACATGGTAAAATCAAATTACTTATATTAAAACACAACATTTATAACAATAAGCAGGTACATAACTATGATCGCGGTTTTATGTTTCCACCCTCCATTGTTCGCGCACAACGTGACATGACGTGACAACGCCTGAACGGAGCGTGACGGGAGACGAGTGGCATAGCGTCACGTCGCCTATTTGCTTGTTTTTTTTGGTTACTGTATAGCAAATATTGTACTTATGGTTTATTGTTATAAGTACACGATACAATCAATAGCTTTCTTCAGTAATATTTTGTGCTTTTATTAAGTTGGTAATCCATATATTAAAACGTGATTTATTCACGTTTTAATATATGGATTACCAACTTAATGCTTGTGATTAGTTTTTAAGATACTTGCCGCAGACAGAGGAGAATGAAATTACGTACGGTTATAGTTAATGTAGAGAAGGATTGCGCGATGCTAATAAACATTTTTCAACACTAACATTTTTTAAATTATGGATAAAACATACATAAAATCAACTAAAAATACATTACACACACTACCTTGCAATTGACACAAACACATACATGATAAATGAAATAGAGCATTTAATATCTTACTATGAAAACACATAACGTCAGCAATGTCAGATGTCTTTATCAAAATACCCGCTATTGCTTTTAAATGCAGCTTATACGGAATTTAGCTTTAACGGATGCGTTCAAAATAACTTGAAAATTATAAGAATTTTAGATTGTACATTTTATTGAGAAACATAATTTTGGCTTAGTATTTAAATACATAAATAATTTACATCTAAAGCATAATAATAAGTACATTTTATATTCTAAAATTTACAATTATAAATAGACTAAATGAGCCAAATCGCTGCCCTGTGGAAATGTACCCAAGACACTAGCTGCATTACCTTGCTGTATTGCTAAACTTATTTTAGATTGTTAATTTTAATTACGGTCGAATTTTAACCGTTGTGACGGGTCAGTAGTTCAAGTAAAATAATCCAGTATTTACATTTTGCGATTGAAAGCAATTAAAGGACTATCAGTATATCGCAAAACAAAAAACTTCTCACCCAAGAACAAATAATACTTTAAAGGATTTTTCTTGCATATTTTTATTGACAACAAAACCATTCAACGGTTTGTTATACCAAGATGCAATTTAGGATCAAGAGCTAAAGGTATGCCTTGCGGTTAGGATGGTATTAACATACATTTCCATCGAGCACGATAACTGTTCGCTATACTTTATAGTAGTGTATTAAATGCTACGAAGTAGGTCAGGCAAATTATCGATGAGATATCACCATAGAGACTACTTAATAAGACGATGAAATACCTAAATAGGATGGAATCATATTAATAAAAGCAAGAAATTCTAGATTTTTGTCATATAATGCTCGTAAGTTGCTGCTACTTATTTGGTTATTTCTTATAGTACCTTTTTATATTTTTACTTTAACATAATTGCATAGCATTGTGGAGCATGACTATTATGCAGCAATTCTACATGACTTAAATTTAAATGTTTTAGAACAAGTATGATTCGACCCAGAACATACATAGAGTAAAATAATTCTTGCCATTCGGTGTAAGTGTATGGTTGCCAGCTACACAAGGAAACCATCTTAGTCTTCAGAAAGAGCAACGCGTCTGTGATTGATGTTAGATAAAACCTACTTTACATGATTTTAGACAAGTATTATCGCGGAATTGACACATTTTAATACTTAACGGGTACTCGAGGTGTGCGATTTATGAATTCTTATAGAATTATTTTTGCCGATATTTCGACCCAGTTGCATGAATCGTGGTTAAGGCCCAACTGCGGTGGCGGGGAGAAACCGTTGACAAGCACTAGTGAAAGAAAACCCACGTTCTTTGTGAAACTTAATTACAGATGTTCATCAGAACACTAAGGCGAATCAGGTGGATTGTATACTAGTTTGCTACTTCAATCTTAAAAAAAAAAAGTTAAAGTTATGGTTTATCATTATACATACAAGTTAAACATCTCAATATAATGTGTACTCCCGTACTTTATCGTATATGTTAAGTGAAAGGTCAGAGCAATTCTCGATGCAAACGTATACAATTTTTATTATTCCGAGAACCGACGCCAGTTCGGCGTAATGCGCTAGAGACATGACCTGCGGTGAACGGTCGGCATTAGCATGTATTTCCATTGTACACAACAACGTTTGCAATTGTAATGCACCGGATGAACAGACAGATCCCCGCAGGGACTTCGTCAGAGCTCCACGATATCAATGCGAAGACAATTGCCAAAGATATCGCTTGATTGATTGAGAATTATTGTCCATTTGGGTAATTGTACGCCAATACATTGTATGAGCGTTAGCTACCCAGCCACTCTCAGTCTTTTGAATTGCACGCACCTTTTCTCAGACTGAGCGGCTTTTATATCATATTGCACCATGCTGGCCCAATGAAAAATGATAGTTTTCTGTCAAGTCAAAAATCTAAAATTATCAATGTAGTAACATTGATAATTTTAGATTTTTATGCATGTATTACACACATACATAAAAACCTTCCTCGTGAATCATTCTATTTATTAAAAAAAATATATCAAAATCCGTAGCGTAATTTTAAAGATCTAAGCATACATAGAGACAGACAGCATGAAGCGACTTTATTTTATACTATATAGTGATATATTACACAAAAGTCACACGAAGACGAAGTCTCTTATACAACATAACATGATATTGTAACAACATAAGACGAAGCTCGTTCCCATTAACCTAGAGGGCGTAAACACAAAATGTAATAAATGAATTTAAACGGCCCGATCATATATTTGCTCCACGTATCTCTAATTTTATGCTGCTCGTAAACTAATTTAATGAGACTCGTATTGGCGTCGCCCGGCTGTTTTATGCGACAAGTAACATTTTATTTTATGTTCTTCGCCGAGCCCCTGTCGTTTAGCGAGATGTGTATAAAGATAAGGAGTCTATTTTCAATAACATTACGATTTTTCAAATTTAACACAGGTTTAAAAAGTTGTATTATTTTTTGTAACTCAGTTAATATTACTGGTATTGTCGTCGTCAACCCATTATTGTTCCACTGCTGGGCACGCGTCTTCTCTCGGAATGAGAGAGTTTTAGGCCATAGACCACCGCGCTGGCCAAGTGCAAATTAGTGGACTTCACACACCTCCAAGAATTTTTTCAAGAACAAAGAACTCTGGGGTGTGTAGGTTTCCTCACGATGTTTTCCTTCACCAAAAAGCAGTGATAATTAATTTCTAATACGCACTTAAATCAGTGGTGCGTGCCTGAGTTTGAACCTTGGACCTCCCGGTTGAGAGGGCAAGTTTCAACGATTAGGCTATTACTGGTATACATTAGAGTATTTCCTTAAATAATTGAGAGTCAACACATTACATTTAATTTTGACTGATTCTCGTTTTTGAAAGTTGTTTTGCACAATATTATTACGCCGTGTTATATTTATCTTTATTAAACTTTTAAATGATTAGACCTAATTACCCGGATGTTTTGTAATCTACGCCATGCCAAGCGTAGATTATGGCGTTTACATGTTATTGTTTTCATCAAGTAGCTGCTGTTGCTTTTTGACACCAGATTCGAAAGTAAACATACATACAACGGTGCTACATAATAACGTTAGCCAGCCGTAAACTTATACAGTTTTGGCAAACTTTTTAAACGTGTAGTAGGTATACACTCTTTTTATATTAAATGAATTAGGAATAGTATAAAACATCAAAAACATGTTTTTTTTTTAAATAGATAATAAGAATTTCTGTCTTATTAAATAATATTTAATAAAAAGTTTAGGTAAGAGAGGGAAGCGTCATACCTATGCTTCACGCTACCACGCTAGCTTCACTTCTACGTTTCGGTGGAAGGGTGTGGATGCCGACTTACTGGTAGATGAGGCAATTAATATGCAACGTATCTGTGGTTGACTTTAGGTAGAATCCTTCCTTAAATAGAGTTTTTTCAGATAGATCTTCGTGGGCAGCTTCCTCTTATTAGGTGGACTGTATGCTCATTTGCCACTTCGAAGGTTTCGTCTTAGAATACGGCTACGGTATCCCCTACCTGTCGTAAGACGCGACTGAAAGGGGCCTTCTGGGGTTGCGGGCGACTAGAGTGGGAGCTCTGACCGCCCAGTCAACAACCCCTGGAAGGACGACGGCATGTGTGGCTGCATGTTGTCGTACACTGAAAGGCGTAGGGGACAGTCACGCTCCCTAAGAGATAAGCCCGTAAGGGGCGCAGCGCTAGGAGGCACCGGTGGTATCCGTTGGAGGTCCCGGGGTCACCTGCAAGCGCAGAGGAAGGCCACCGAGGAGGTTTTAGTGGGTAAAAATCCCACATAGCCCGGAGTCTCTCCCAAGGCTCCGGTGTACCTTTTGAAGGTTTCCTCCCCGTCAATAAAAAAAAAGGTATCTCTCCAACTAGTGAAGGTTGGCAATCTGCTTGTTAAAGTTGTCCTTATTGTTTGCTCGGCGGAAAAGCTCAGCTGCACCAGCTATTCCGGTCCACTACCTGATGTTACGCAACCATGACTTTTTTCTCCTTACGGCTTTCCTTTTTCCAGGAACTTTGCCCATCATAACTCACTCATATCGAATCACATGGCCTAGGTAGGAGACCTTAGGAGGAGTTACGAGGAAAAAAAAAGGTAGGAGACATCCCGCCTTTTTACCGTGAGCATGCATGTGTGCTCTTGACCAACGTTGCAGAACGTGAACGTTGGTAACTTTCTGGGTCCAACTTCGTAGGTTTATAAAAATCTAATGTTTAATTGCCTTTTCTTACTTTAACGATTATGTATGCGCGACGTATCTCTCTCGAAACGGGCGCTAACAATTTAATATAGCTCATAAACTAATTTAATGCGGCTCATACAGGCGTCGCGCGGCTCCTACGCGGCCTCTACGAGTGCCTATCGTTTTACGTCAAGTTACATTTTCTTTTACGATCCTACATCGTATCGCTTAACGCAAGATATGTGACGATAAGGAATTATTACACGTTAGACGTTTTATTGAATAGTAAAATAAACATAAATTTAATATACGAGTGTCATAAATCGTTGATGTTCGGTAAAATTAAAATAAATAAAATGGTTACCTTACTAAAATTGTAACTGTGTTTGCTGTATACGAAAGCATCATTTATAACATCTTGCTCAGAAACTCAAATTTTACAAGAGAGCATAGTAAAATTTAACAATGCTATTTTTTTTTTGTTTTATTGGAATAACTTTAAAACAATAAAAAATGATAAAAGGCCATTAACAACGGTGGAGTTAGAGTAATAATATTATAATTCTATGATGAATGAAAACCGAAATGCTCATTGGACACTTGCGCAGTATGATAAAAGTTCTTAAGTTAACAAGAACTCAAAATATGTAAACGTTTATTTTGACAATAGAAATTTTATTTTTCGTTTTTTTATTCGTGTCCGTAGTTGAAATCATAAATAACTAAATCGTCATAAGCAAATGGAAACAATTATTCCCGAGAAAAACTTGACTTAAACAATTTAGACGAGAGCAACAGAATGTCTTGAAGTGTCACATTTTAAATTCTAATTCAAACTTAGCATAACTTTTAAAACTAAATCCTAATTAAAATCAGAAACTTGAATTAAATACATTATTATATCTAAATTAATCATCGAAAGCAAGATGTACTTTATTAACAATGGAATTAAGCAGTATTGCTTCGCACACTACATGTGTACATGTCATTGTATCCTGACCGTTACTCTCGAGCCAATCACCCTCATCTTAAGATCAGAACAATAGCATTGTTGCAGCTTCACAATGTCAGTATTAATAACACGGCTCCTTAGCTTCCAGCTGTAGCAGCGCTGCTATAAGAATTGACATCTATTGTTTTCTGCTGGAAATACTTCATGATAAGAGGCTTGGTATTATTGAACGTTACAATCGCATTTTCTGATAAGTCTAGTTATGAAACGATGTTTCTCTAATAATTTCGCGATTATCGTACAAATGAGTGGGTAATTATTCCATTTTAGTGTTATTATTCTTATATCGAACATTAAGTTTATCTAATATATAAAATTCTAGTCTCACAATATTCGTTCCCATAATGAAACGGCTTGACCGATTCTCATGAAATTTTGTGAGCATATTCAGTAGGTCTGAGAATCAGCCAACATCTACTTTTCATACCTTAGTGATAAGGGTTTTCCACCCTTATTTTTTTTTAATTTTATATGGCGAAACAACGTTTGCCGGGTCAGCTAGTAGCTATATAAAAATATTTATTTTATGTTACCATGTAGCAAGACCCATGTAGTTTGACCAATCTTTTCTAGCGTGAAGCAGTTCTTGCGTTTCGGTGGAAATGTGTGGTTCCCGGCTTACTTTGATATGAGGCGAGCATCTTAGTCCTCGATATTAGCAAGGCATCTGTTATTGACTTTAGATAGAAACTATTTTCTTTATGATGTTCCTTAACGTTGTCCATGGGTAGGAGTAACCGGTCTTCGGGTAGACTACATGCCCGTTTACTGATTGCGTCGGAAAAAATACTATGTATTGTAGACGAAATTAAAACATTTAAACAACAACAACTAAATATTTTAAATATGAATTAAAAAACTAAACTTCATATTGTCCAAAGTAGCACCAATATTTTTCTAATTTAAATAAATTGTAATAATTTTCAAGTTATTTTGATCGCACCCGTTAAAGGTGAAAAGAGGTTTAATTAACTAAGCTGCATAGCATAGCATAGCATAGCAATAGTGGGTATTTTGACAAAGACATCTGACATTTTAACGTTATGTTTTCATAGTAATACATTGAATGTTCTATTTCGTTTATTATGTATGTGTTTGTGTCAAATGCAAGGTAGTGAGTGTAATGTGTTTAGTTGATTTTATGTATGTTTTATGCATTATTTGAAAGAAATATTAGCATTGCGCAATCCTTCTCTACATCAACTACAACTGTGCGTAATTTCATACTCCTCCGTCCGCGGCAAGTATGTTAAAACGGATCACAAGTTTTTGCTTCACGTATTAATATATAGAACAAATTGTTTTGGGTAATTATCATAAGAAAATTGGTTAATAATATTGTCGGTACCGTATGACATCTCAAGACGTCATTTCGGTGACCTCAAGACCGGGGACGTGGAAATTCAATTTTCGTCGCCAGTAGCGCCCCGCATGAATATAGGGATGTCAAAGGATTCGCATATGGTCCAAGTCACATGCTCCGGAAAATTAAAATACCTTTGATTTTTTAAGTGAAACTTCTTTAGAATCGTTGTGATTTCAAACCTGATGCAACGGAAAAAACGACAGCTAAGAGACACAAATACAAAAATGTGTAGAATGAAGCCGGTAAAGAATGCGACAGAAATATACACACGTCCCCACTCCCGTCTTCTAAGCATAGTCGCCTGTAATTAGTGAGCCAAAGCGAGAGAGCACACTGTTTAATACTTGCTTGTATTTGAGCATTTAACGTGTGTTAGTATATGTGAAAAGTACGTGAGCTAATACCATTCTTTTTTCTCGATTTACTGAAGTTTCACTTCTATCGTGTGTGAATCGCACACACACCTTTTTTTTTTAATATAATGGATAGAACTAGAAATGTCATCAAAGTTTTTGCTATTGTTCATATTACTTAAAAAAAAAAACCCGCTGATTTTTTTGCCGGATCTTCTCAGTTGATGTCGTGTTCCGATCCGGTGGTAATGTAAAAAAAATGTGTAGCTGACAATTTGTCAGGGCCCCCGTAGGCCTATACAAAATACAGTCATTTCATTTAACTTAATATGCCTCTATATTCGGATAAAAAGCTACGATGCGATTTATTGACAAAATCTTACACTATAAGGAAGCACTTGTAGAGTCATTGACTGTAAATCCTTTCAGATATATTTAATATTTATTTTGGTAGTAAATATGATTTTGTCAATTACGTACGCTCATTAGAGTAACGAAGATTTTTGTCAACAGTCCCTGCGGTTGGCTATACAAAATACGCTGCTACCCTACTTCTGGATTTTTGTCTCTTAGACATCTGCTATGGCATTCCAAGGAAGCGAGGAAGTATTCAAGACTGACACCAATAAACAATAAACATCTGATGTACTTCAATTTATTATATTGGTAATACTTTTATTCCTGTGTATTTACTTTAACTAAGTCAAATATCGTAGTCCCCCGTACGCGCAGTTATTTATATTTATATATTATATATATAACAAGAGATCAGGAAATTTCGTTTTACCTAATAATATACAAATTATCTGTGATCTGATTAAAATTATGTGATAAATATAATAAAAAATACTGTTATGAGGAGGCCAAACAAGATGCTAAGAGACAACAAAGTACATTTTTTTGTGATCAGTCAGGTTGCATTACAATCATAAATGAGGTATATTATAGTTGTTTATTGGTACGCTTACCATCAGAATGAGTCAGTGATCGAACTTACTATTTAAATTGTGTGCAACAACAAATTATTATGAGTATAAAAACCAGAGTGTTCAACGTAAATTCCATTTGAGTAATTGGTTTAGAGAAGTGTCAAAACTGTACCATAAAAGTGTTAATATATATTTTTTCTACGGTCTATTTACCAAAAATGTTATGAAACTAAAAAAATCTCCCCTTCCTTTTCCTTGTATCTTTATTCCCTTGTATTCCTTTCCTCTGATCATAGACGCCATATGGGACGATTCCATAGACGTGTCACGTATCATAATCTGTCAAGTCGTTATAAGTTGTAGTCCATGCCAAAGAAATAGACATAGACAAACTGACGCAGATGGGTGAAAAAAGCTATTAACATTCGACCGGGGAAGTACCACCGCCACACCTATTTCCAGCGTGAAGCATTACTTGCGTTTCGATGGAAGGGTGTGGTTGCCGGCACATTTTATATGAGGCGACCATCATAGTGCTGGGAAGTAGCAATGCAGTTGACTTCAGATAGAACCCATGTTCTGTATGAAGTTGATTACAGATGTTCATGAGCGGCAGTGTCCACTTACCATCAGGTTGACTGCGTGCTCGTTTGCTACTTCAGGTAGAAATGGCAGGTAGAATTGGCCGTCCTTTATTTATATATAGCTGATCTGAAGGCTTGCTCGGAAAGCGAAATAGGTGTGAAAATGGGTGAAAATGGTACTCCAGTGAAACTGTACAGGATACTCACCTTGTAAATTACTCAATTACCGACATTTTCCACGTAAGCGCGTTTCTGGGGCGCCAAGGATGGAATTGTGGCAATTAGCCTCTGAATGATGTGGATATAGATACGCGGCTCAAAGCGGGAACCACTGTGCGTACGTGACATTAATTATATGCTACATTTGAGAGAAATTTCAAAAATTACCTGTAGAAGAAGGTTATAAGTTATAAGAATAGTGTAGTTATATCGTTAGAATCTATGAAATGAAATGAAATGTCTTTATTTTCTTTCGGGGGCGCTTACAAATTGTCAGTTACATTTATATATTTTTTTTTACACTACCACCGGATCGGAACACGACCTCAACTGAGAAGATCTGGCAAGAAACTCAGTGGGTTTGTCTTTTTTCTTTGTATATCTTTTTTATTTTTTTATTAGCCATCTTGTTTTTACATGGGTAACAAAAGTTAGCTCCAGTATCCTGCCCTACATTTGGCCTAACAAGGAGCACGTTTGGCTGAATACGCTACACTTTGACATTATTATATTAATACGTGAAGCAAAAACTTGTGACGGATTTTTAAGTAATATGCCGCGGACGGATTAGTATGAAATTTTGCACGGTTATAGTGGACGTAGAGAAGGAGTGCAGAATGTTAATATTTTTTTCAAATAATGCATTTTTCATACATAAAATCAACTAAAAACACATTACACACACTGCCTTGCATTTGTCACAAACACATACATAGTAAACGAAATAGAATATTCATGTCAGATGTCTTTGTCAAAATACCGCTATTGCTTTTAAATGCGGCTTAGATAATTAAACCTCTTTTTATATTAAACGGGCGCGTTCAAAATTACTTGAAAATTTAAAAATACTGGAATTTGAGAAATGTACTACTTTAGACAATGAAGTTTAGTTTTTTAATTTAAATTACGGTCGAATTTAGACCGATGCTACGGGCGACTAGTTTTATTAATTACGTATTGTTCAGTCCCAAGCTGTGTTATCATCTATATAATCAGAATTTTTGTAATATGCTTTACGACTAAGCCTGATCTTAATAAATGCTTTAAAGTTATTGATTGACAAATAACACATATAACACACAAAATAACACATGCATAGTAAGTAACCATATTATAGTAACCCAATATATTTATAAATATGCAGAGGTGTAAGAGTGGTAGTCATTCACATAAGACGATGATAAGATTAACAGCATATATAAATTGTATAAATTAAAATGAATTATGTCGAATCGATGAAAATTATTACGTAACAAAATTATCTCGACTTTCCTAAATAATTGCCATATAATCGAAATATTTTTTAACATTTCAAATCAAATCAAATGATTTTTTATTTATTATGGAATACGTGTGTATAATTTCATATTCAATTATTCATATATACGAGTATTTAAAAATTAAAGTCGGAAACGAGCATGTAGTTCTGCATGAGGACAAAATTTGAAAACCACGGATAAAGAACTCCCTGTACACCATTTAGCCGTAAACATTATTGCTATTACGCAGATATAGATGTGTGCGATAGTAATTTTAGAGTCGAACTACAAAGAGTTTTTACCAAGTAATAGTACAATTGGACCTACTTATGCAAAACTGAATCAAACCACACAACGACGGTTTTGAGAAAAAGACATTTTTGACAAAATTTTGTATATTGTATAATTTTAGGGTATTTTTAATAAAATCCATAAACAATGTTGCACAAAATAATTTGTTCTATGTATACAAATATGATATTATTGGAAATCCGGCACACTTTCACATGAGGCGACCATCACAGTCCTCGAGAGTAGCAACGCATCTGTGATTGACTTCAGATGGAACCTATGTTCTGTATGAAGTTAATTACAGATGTCCATGGGCGGCAGTGACCACTTACCATCAGGTGAACTGCATGCTCGTTTGCTACTTCAGTCAAATAAAAAAAAAAATCATTAACATTTTTAATAATAATAATAGGAGGAAAACTCGTTGGTTCCTTTTTGCAAAAGTTGGTCCAATTATACAAGTTAATACCTTTCTTACTGCCTCGCATTTGTAGCTCAAACGTGACAACACATTTAATTATTTTCAAAACAAAACACTGCCTGGATCTAAAACAAGGGTTAAAACGCGCGCTCGGTCCGCTAATTCCTAAGCGTTATTAAAATTCCACGCGGCGTCGCTTTGTCGCGTAATTGTCGCAGTCGGAACGCTTTGAGCCGCGCTTTCATCTCGCTATTAAGAAACTTTGTTAGATACTCCAGGTGAATTGCTCGAATTGTACACATCGGACCAATTGTGCGCTGTTGAGTCGTTTATCATACATGAGGAAGCGGAAGTTGAACTAAGGGTAGTTAGGAAATAGAAATTGTTTATTATTGAAGTTAATACCTCTTGAAATGCATTGAGTACATTTTGGGTGAACTAAAATTATGACTTTTGCGTCATCGTTACCGAACGCCTTTCGAAACTTCATGTAGTGTATATATGCAAAAACTTGTGATTCGTTTTTAAGATACCTGCCGCGGGCGAAGTAGGTAGAAATTATGTAACTGTGCACAGTTGATGTAGAGAAGGATTAATTACCAAATGCTATTTTTTTTTCAAATAATGCATAAAACATACCTTAAATCAACACATAAATAATAAACGAAATAAATTCAATGTCTTACTATGAAATCACATAACGTTAAAAATGTTAGATGTATTTGTCAAAATACCCGCTATTGCTTTTAAATGTAGCATAGTTAATTAAAACCTCTTTTTAGATTTTACCTATAACGGGTAACTTAATTATTAAGTTTATTAAATAAGAGATATTCGTACTACGTTGGGCAATAGGGTCTTTAGTTTTTTAAGTTAAATTACGGTCGAATTTCGACCGTTGCAACGAGTGACTAGTGTATATAGATATGAAATGAAATGAAATGAAATGTCTTTATTTTTGTATAGGCCTGCGGGGGCGCTTACAAATTGTCAGTTACATTTTTTTTCTTACACTACCACCGGATTGGAATACGACCTCAACTGAGAAGATCCGGCAAGAAACTCAGCGGGTTTGTCTTTTTTTCTTATTTATATCCATTTTTTTTAATATTATTACAATCATGTTTTTTTACATGGTAATGAAAGTTAGCTCCAGTATCTTGCCTTACAGTTCAGTAAAAGAGAGCCTGATATACTTCCGTTTCGTCTCCGTGCGTTATTTTTTTTAATTTTTCACTTCTTTACGCAGTCCTCATGACAACGTTTTTTATATAACTGAAAAAGAGTATGCACTTTGCCCGATGGTAAGAGATCGTTTTTTTAAAACAGGAGCTCTATCCAAAGTCAACTACGGATACGTTGACACCTGATGACTAAGATGCTCTAAATCATAAGTGAGTCGGCAACCACACCATTTTGCCGAAAAGCACGAACAGCTAGTATCACTATATCAAAACAAAATCTGATCATATTAAGTTAGCTGTTATTAAATAAACAAAGTTTTTTTTGTATAATATTGAAGTAGCGAACGAGCATGCAGTCCATCTGATGATAAGTGGTCACTGGCGCCCATGGACTTCTGTAAACCACTTCATATAGAACATGAGATTCTATCTAAAGTCAATTACAGATGCGTTGTTGCTCCCGAGTACTAAGATGGTCGTCTCAAATATAAGTGTACGGGCAACTACGCCCTTCCACTGAAACGCATGAAATGCTTCACGCTAGACGTAGGTGTGGCGGTGGTACTTCCCCGGGCGAACTACACTGGATCTACCACCTACAAATATTTTAATTTTATTTTGAAACATCAGACGCATTGGAATATGCTTAATGGAACGTATTAAGTTATGTGCGCATTAAGCCCTTAGCAGCCTACCGATTGCTGTCGTTCCGAGTTCTCGGAGTCCTCTTTATAGCGCCGAGGACGGCCACCGGGGAGTTTTAGTGCGGTATAAATCCCACATAACCCTGCGTCGCTCCTACGGCGCCGGGTACCTTTTGAAGGTTTCCTTCTCGAGAACAAAAAAAGGGCCATAACCAGCCATGCCATGTTGTTTCAATAAAGTAGCGCTCATTCGTTTATTATTGACTGATTTAAATTGACCTCTACCAATTTCCACTAGGTCTGAATGATGAGACTTTGGTTGTAAACCTGTACCTTTACATCTTTAGAGGAATTGCGAATACGAGCACATTTTATTTTATTAATTGCAGACAATGAATTTATCTTTTAACCGAAACGAACCTATCTTGAATTCAAAATAATACCAGACACGAGACAATAACTGTCTCCTATCACAGACATATGATGTATAGAAGCTAGGGAATCCCCATAATTCAATTCCCCTCCTATAATAATAAAACCGAATCGAGCACCTGCGTTTTCGTATGTTTTACGCTCCGCTAACGCAGCGGAATGCTCACTTTATAGGCCGAGAGACGGGCAGTAAATTTGAGTGCCGGTGTGAGCCCTTAAGCTGCGACCATGTAATTTCGTTTTATTAAGTTCTGCGCCATCATACAGGATATTAAACTCGGTTCTCGTGAAGCAGGATGCAAGCTAGAGTCTCCTGTTTGTGCATATTAATTCAAACTTAATTGCTTTTTAGTAAGAGTTTGTGACTTGAGCTTGGATTGCTGTATTATTAAGAAAACAATGAGAAGCGTCATATCAATAATTTGGGATTATATTAGAAAGATTGGTTTAGTATTTTAAAGGGTGTAGAAATATTTCAGAACATTCAGATCGGTGCCAATTTAAATAAAATAATAAATTATTATATAAGATTTAAGCTAAAGATATCAATGGATCTTTTTGGTATACGATGATATTCTTTAGTGCGGGTAAATAAATTAACAATTATTGATACCTACGTATTAGTACATTCATTTCCGTCTTACACCTTGAATTGATCTTCATAAACTGTGAAACTGCGTAGTGAAAATAATTACGACATTGTATATTTTATACTGTTGCATTATATCGCTAAATTAAATTCATACTTATATAATAATACACCGTGCTATATACCAGCGGATATGCTCCTCGCATATCCGCTGGTATACAAACATCTTATTAATTGAAGACTATCCAACACCTCATTGTTTAACAATAAGATTTATTATATTATTAAGTTATATCATAGAATACATGACGGCTAGTGTAAAATTTGGAATCAATGCATTCTGTGCAAGCAATTATTATCTTTGGATTCCTTGATATTTTCGGAAATAAATTTATGGAAATCATAACAACTTTAGTGAAAAAGCCATACTTACTAGCCATCTAAATAAAAATTTGCTCTCGTAGTAATATACTTAAATCAAAATGACGTACATATAATAGTAATCATTCTACTTCTTGTAGACCGAGCGAAATTCGTTCCGCCTAAAGGCAAAAATCTAAAAATATCCATTTTCCTCCACTTTCTTATGCATGTATAATACATATAAACCTTCCTTTTGAATTACACATTATTATTTTTTTATACACAGCCATTTACTAAACTAAAAACTAAAATCTTAATAAATTTCCACTGACGTAAGTTACAAAAAAAGTTAACAATATAACCGTAACTAGTATAATAATATAATATTTATATCGAATTACTTGCAAATATCGATAAAAATCAAGCAGGCAATGAACCCTTGAAAATAATCAGTGTTTATTCATCAGAAATTATCAAAGTAAGTTACTTGGGAGTCCACTCAAGTTCAGTAAAGTTAAGATTAGCTATTTAAGCGTACGAAGTTTGTTAATAACAAAATAATCCGGCAGCGGCTGGTTAACCCTTTTCGGTCCCAACAAGTTCGCGAGACACCGCAAGTTATAAGAGTTATGCTATAATTTTATAATATTTATCATTGAACGTTGATTGTACATACTTCATTCAAGTCTACAAACTTAATCTAAGGTCTCGTTTAGTGAATGTAATAAATTCATATTGAAACGTGAACACTTATACTGAAACAAATTATGGCAAGCGAAAATAAGTGGTGATATTTCCAGACCATATTACGTCATCTGTTTAGCACGAACCACATCACAGTCCTTGCATTTTGAGATATGTAGAGTTGAAAGACATAACAAGATTGTTTTGCTTCGTAGCATACTAGCTTAAATCAGCGTATTAGGTATATCAATTAAAAAAACTACACGTGTGTAGTATTATATTAGCAACAGCAATGAAAATATATAGATTTGTATTTTAACTTGCGGTATATTTTTCATCTTGCTCAACGTATATCAACGAGATTAATCCTTGGGCGAAAATAAATTTTACATTAAAGTAAAACAATTACATGCTTAATCTACACTAAACCAAGGTGTTAAATGTATTCATATCATTTAAATCCAAATGCCTTATAATTATACAAACATTTCGTAGTAAGGCAGCGATGTAAATATGAAATACGCCGTTCTAAAGAAGTTACCCTACCCTTTCTTGTCGCTAACGCTCATAACACGAACTGCCTCCAAATCCTTTGATGTCCTGATATGCATGCGGGACGCTGCTGAGAACGAAAATTGAATTTTCACCCGCCTCTTGAGGTCACGCGTATAAAATTGCTAAATATAATTTCAATTAATTTTCAATTTCATACATTTTACCTTATCTGAGATGCTCTTCCTGAGGTATATATCGTGAATAAAATGTTTATAGAACTATTTTAAACAAACTTCATGGTTACCTTGGAGTGGAGCTTATTTTAATTGTGATGTAATATCGATAATTTGTTTGATGACCCGTGTGGCCGAGCGGTTATCATACTGGTCTGACGCGCAATGGGTTCTGGGTTCGATCCCCGGCTAGACAGGTATCTGAATGATGAGTTTAGATCCCTGTTCTGGGTCTGGCTGTTTGTGTATTGGTGTTTGTGTGTGTCCATGGTACCCTCGACACAGGAGAAAATCCTAGTGCGGGGCTATGAGTGTAGAAAGCGTAAAAACGTGTTATTATTATTCGTTAAAGAAAATAAAGGAAAATAATGAAGTACCTAAAAATATAATTTGGTTCAAGTATTCTATAACTGGCAATAATAAGTTTCCTAGTAGATTCATGAGAGATTAACCCTAATTCTCAGGGATATATAATTCTAGACGGTGACTGACCTCCAATAGAGTTCTACACGTATTTAAGGGCGGTAATAGACGTCCATGTATTGTATTACTCTGTGAAAAGAGAATATATTGCTTCTTGCTGAAATAGGAACGGAGTCAACCTATAGCATTTTTAATATACCCTAATATATATAAAGATGACAAAACGTGACGTGACGTGACAATGCCCCCAGAGTCAAGTTATAAAGGCTTTTAATTTTATAATTTTACTAACTAAAGGTCTTTTAATATTTAATTCGTCATATTTTCGATTATTGGTTTTATTATCTGTTATTCGAAATAAATATTTCTAAGCAATAAATGAATGTACATAAAAATTATTAAATAGTACATTTTACCACAAACAGAAGTTTAATATTAGCTTCCATAGAAATATTAAACAAAGGCATTCTTCTCTCCGAAGGCTCGGCTACTGACGCTATTATATCAATAAAGTGCACATTGTGATCAAAAATATTTTTCCAGCATTCCCCGGTTATTAACGTCGCGAAAGCTCGACACTACAAAAGCTACTTTTTTAAGCTTTTATATTCCTAAGCTACAATATGTGTCATAAAAGTTATTGACAGAATTCATTAAGAATTCCCGGAAGTTTTCATTTTCTGCATTATGCAATAATGTGTTTATTTTGTTTACAATTTATTTTTGTAATATTGAAGTAGTACACGAGCTGGACTGCCCACCTGATACTAAGTCTTCACTGGCGCCCATGAACACCTACGAGTATAAGCAACTTCATATCGGACAAGGGCTCAATCTGAATGATGCCTGATGCCTTGCCGCTCCCGAAGATAGTCGCTTCATATAGAAGTGTACCGACACACCACACCCTTCCACTACCGCTACACGCGGTGGTACTTCGCCGGTACAAGCCGTTGTACTACTACCTAGTAATTCCCACAAACACATTTATTCTCTCAAAATTATTCATATAATCATTAAAAAAACTAGCAGGTGTTAATTTCTAGACTTCTTTAACACATTCAAAGCCAGTATGATTTTCACGAATACTTTATCGATGCATATATGTATGTATAATTGTATATAATAATTATTAAAAAAAACCTTTTTCAGATTCGAGTGGGTGGCACCTATATATCTATGGCTCCTGCCGATCCGGATCCGATATGGATCCGAGTGAACGGCACTAAATGTGTTAACAAAAATTAAAATATTTTGTCACTGACACAGGTGACCAGCGACTCTAGCTCTATTCGAAAGCGAATTCGAAAAGGATTCAAAAACTTCTTATCGTGAGAACCCGTTAAGTATTAAAATATATAAACTATAGTCGGCCATGGAATCAGTGACTACTTACCAATAAATAGTCTAGACGTTTAAATCCAGATTTAATAACAAAGTTAAAAACGAAAGAACAATTTAATCATTAAAAAGCAAAGTTTCTGAAATAGAACCACTGACTTGCTCCTCATAAGGCCGCTACACTTCCAAGAAACTTGCTCATAAGTTTTTGTTTGAGTTTACCATGTTCTTTGACTGCGGTATCCGCTTACATCAAGTGGAAAGCGCAATTTCTACGTCTTCTAATAAGACGTTATATCTATCTAGTTTTGAATGATATTGTCAACAAAAGATACATTTTGAAGGTGGTAGAACCAGTGTAGTTTGCCGGGGAATTACCACCGCCACCTATTTCTACCGTGAAGCATTTCTTGCGTCTCGATGGAAGGGTGTAGTTGCCGGCACACTTTTACATGAAGCGACCATCATAGTCCTCGGGAGTGGCAACGCATCTGTGATTGACTTCAGATGGAACCCACGTTCTGTATGAAGTTGATTACAGATGTCCATGACCATTTACCACCAGGTGGACTGCATGCTCGTTTGCTACTTTAGTCAAATAAAAAAAAAACCCTTTAATCTGGTCACATGTTGATACAAATATCAAATGAAGGCGTTATATTTAGTATTTTTGTCGCATTTTTATAGAATTGAATTGTAGCAAACGAGCATGCATTACACCTATTGGTCAGTGGTCAACTTCATATAGAATGAGAGTTTTATTAAAAGACAATCACAAATGCGTTGCCATTGCCGAGGAATAAAGTAAAAGCCTGATATGAAATTCAGACGGGTAATTGAAAAGCAGTAACCACAACCGCAGCCTCATATTTTTGTTGATATATTATTTTGCAGAAATCGTTATGGATATCGCAAAATGGAATGTTAGTGTTCTTTCGTTAATGGCAAATGCGTCATTAGCGATTTTTGAACAAATGAACTAATTTTGCCCCACATTGAAATTCAATTGAGTAAAACCGTAATTTATTATTTATTTTAAGAATAGAGATGGCTAACTGTGGCACGTGAACAATGTTTTATTTTACCATAGAGGTGAAAAATAATACCGTAATAAATCTATATACCTTAGAGTTCTCATCTATATATTAATACGTAAAGCAAAAACTTGTAATTCGTTTTTAAGATACTTTCCGTAGGCGGAGGAGTATGAGATTACGCACGGTTATAGTTGATGTAAAGAAGGATTGCGCAATAATAATTTATTTTTCAAATAATGCATAAAACATACATAAAGTCAACTAAAAACATAATACTCACTTTGACACAAACACATACATAATAAACGAAATAGAACATTCGATGTCTTACTATGAAAACATTATGTGTTTTCATAGTAACGTCATCTTACATTGACGTCAAAAATGTCAGATGTCTTTGTCAAAATACCCGCTATTGCTTTTAGTGAATAAACCTATTTGCACCTTTACCGGGTGTAAAATAGCTTGAAAATTATTACAATTTATATAAATTGGAGGAATGTTAGTGCAACTTTGGACATTATGAAGTTTAGTTTCTTTAATTTAATTTACGGTCGAATTTCGACCATTGCGACGGGTGACTAGGTAATCTTAAAAGTGTGAAATCTATCAATTCACACTTAGCCAGCGCGGTTACCCAAGGCATTTCAAGCGCCCAGCAACGAGATATCAAACGCTTGACCAGAAAATGTGGCCCCAGTCAATTTTAACGGCCTAAAATTAGTAAGTAGATTAAAGTTATTTACAATTGCAAGGTGTGAATCGACTTACGATCGTCATCGTGCGAGTTTCAAAGTTACGCCTAATATCTGAACCAAATACGGTAAGAAGACAATAAGTTAAGAAGGCGCACGGCTTTTTAACAAATTGACCTCATCATTAAAATATATTACTTCACCTAAACAAATCAAAAAACAACTTGCCCAATATATTATAGATCATTTTTAATTACTTCAAGATTGAAATATGTACAAAAAAAAATACATTGTAACTATAATTATAACTTTGTAACTATAATTGTAATGACGACAATTTGTATAAATTTTATGATGCTATTATTTTGAAGTAAGTGACAATATGTCTTTTTGAGAATAAATTCATCAAACCTAAAGTATTTCCATGAAAAAGATCACCACAATCAGAAGTCAGCGAGACAGTCGTTCCGTCTTGACTCTTATAAGGATTGAACTTTGTCGAGAAACTTGGCGCATAAGTTGACTCGGAGTTCGCTATATGGTATCCGCTTACGATCAAGTGGAAACCATTTACTGTTATATGAGCAGTCTACACAATCGCTCTCTTTACGCTATAGAAATCTATTCGTACTAAGGCATGAAATTAATGCTTCAATGCAATAAAGTCGGCAACAACGTAGTTGTTCTCTAATTATCGCTTTATAAATAAACCGCAATACCTTCTAACATTGCTGCTCTAGAGGGAGTAGCAATACAAAACATTCTTAAACCAAATGAAAATAAAATAAAAAAAAATACATATGCAAACGATGATTTTGATAACCCGAAAGCTTAGTAGCATTATGTGGCCGTTGAGTTCAAGGATTGATGCCGTTCCAGATAAAACTCTAGAAAGTGTGTTTCAGTTGCAACTCTGGACATTAAAAACCTATTTTTGCATCGCTATGTTATATAACTGAAAACTCTTTTAAAACTATAAAACGTCAAATTTTTAGTAGCCCAGTTCACTGTGTATTTAATATCCTCAGGGTTTTATCACGTATATTTCTCTTCCAGCGACACCAACCCTGAGCCAGCTGATATTCCTGATGGAGCCGCCTCCCCGGCTGTCGTTCTCCAACAGCACGGGAGCGCGAGTGTCCTGCGCGGCGCACGGCAGCCCCGCTCCGGCGATATCCTGGCTCACTGAAGACGGCGTGCCTGTGTCTGATATACCTGGCCTAAGGTAAGGCTACTTTTATTTTTGTAAGGTATAATATAGTTTGACGCGTGCGCCCGCTGTATCTATTTTAAAGTGAAGCAGTGTGCATAAATACAATTATGTAAATTCTTTGACATAATTGTATTTATGCGTATAGGCCGATTGTGCCACATTGTCGCTCGTTCCGCGCCCTCGCTTGCAATTCAAGCCTTAAATGGAACGCCTCAGGGCGAGGTAACGCCGCATGAGTCATGTTCTTTGGGTCGTGCAGCCGGCTCCATCGAATTATAAGACGTTGTCACGTCAAAAAATATGTCAACCTATCACGCGGTTTGGAATTGTATTTAAAGTAAAACATACGTTTTATGTTGGTCCTTTGGGTGACATGTATTTATCTCGGGTCTCATAAAGAATAGTTATTTAAATTGCTAAAGAAAAAAGTGTAATATGTTTACGAACAAATAAACAAAAGTGACATGTAATGAATGAGCATCAAAATCCCGTCATCATTGTAATAATATCAAAACATACTACATGATGTCACAAAAATGGATGTAATGTAATCCCCGGCTTAGTGACAAGATTAATGCTGGTGCTGTGAGCGGGTTTGTTTCCTATCGTTCTTTTTGCTGAATGGATGAATGATGCGGTCTTATCGGTTTGATTAATTTCATTCCGTCCGTTTTTGGCATAGAATAGCACAAAATCATTCGATTCTATGCAACGAGGCGCTGACTGCGGACGCGTCAAAATCAAAATTAATATTCCGCGACCGATGCCAAATCTCGCTTCCAAAAATTTGGAAAGGTCTGATAGTCATCATTGCCAGTCACTGCATAACTAGACATATTGATTCTTTGACTAATTTGAATGAAAAATTCTTAAAATACGCATGTTTTTTAACTAATTGAAGTAGCAAACATGCATGCAGTACACCTGATGGTAAGTGGTCATTGCCTGTCCATGAACATCTGTAAGCAACTTTATATAGAAGACTAGCTGTACCCGCGGCTTCGCCCGCGTAAAAATGAGTGTATCGCAAAGTTTTTCCCGCACAAATCTCGACCCCGTTGAAATTATATGTTATAAAGTAGTAGTATAATTGTGTTATTCCACAACCTTTTCTATAGTGCAAGTCCTATCCAAATGAGTTTAGCCGCTCAGGCGATTACCCGGACATACAAAGAGTGAAGAAACGAATTTAAAGTATGTATTTGTGGTTAGGATCATAATTGTTATGTAAAAATATTTTAAAAATTAGACAAATTAGAATTAGAATTTTAAAATTAGACGATTGTGAACCGCCTTTCTTTGAATTAATTAACAATCTTAGTGGTACATACTTAACACACCAAGAAGCACCTTGTAAACCAAATCCTGCTCCACATTTAAACCAAAACGCATCGACTACAAAGATTGATTTTAACTTTTCCGCAGTATGTTTAAAAGTTTTCAGGGTGATGCTGCAGGGTGAAGTGCAATGTTTGTACTGGTGTACAAAAAGACGCTACTCTTACAAACTTATTTAACATTCGTGTCCTACTCAACACTGGACACTATCAAGTGGTCAGATTACTCTAATAATGCACACGCATCGGCGGCCGGCATGTATTAGCATGCGCAAGCGAGACGGTTACCTACCCCTGCCGAGAGACACATCTTTATTATTTTAAATCTCTAATATCTTTAAAAGTATTTATTTGATGCATATAGTGTAAAAGCTAACGAATGCATTTATTTATATAAGGAATAAATACCGAACAGAAGAAAACAGACTCGAAATTAACGTAATATTTTTAGTTGAAATATGGAACATAAAAAAAACTTGTGACTTAACCATAAGTTATAGAGATATACTATCGCGGATTGATTTTATATTTAAGGTTGCAATCCAGTGTTTCGTAGCCCTTGACGCAATTATTAGTATTCAACATCAACATTTAATTTATCGATAGACTTCGTAGTTGTTTTGTAAATAACGCCACCTATCGCATTCAATGTAATTCAACATAGTAGTGGATAGATGGCGCAAGTATACCTAATGTATAACCCATCGGTAATTCCTCGTAATTTTATTTTGTGCGTAAATTAAATCAAATTTATATCACATTTATTTGTATGATAATAAATTGTTATCGATTTATAGGTATGTATTATTTCATAATGAACTAAGGATCAGGATGACATCAGGGGAAAATGGCTAATATGGCGATAAACAAAAGTCGCGATATACCGAGTTTTACAGATATTTGTTGTCGACTCAAAATCAATATTTTTTAATGTTTTATTATTGAGATAAGTTTTCAATCAAGTCTATGTTGCCCCTTGTTATTATCGTATTTTATTTTATCGTATTTTATTATCGTACCCTTTGAAGAAAGTTATATAATTTGATATCTCTAATAACTTTAAACGTATTTATTTGATGCATGCAGTGTAAAAGACAATTTTGATCTTTATTAAAATTACGAAACTAACGAATGCATTTATTTACCTAAGGATTCCACAAGAAGTCCACCAATTCGCACTTAGCCAGCGTGGTGGACTATGACCTAAAACTCTCTCATTCAATCAGAGAAGACCCGTGCCCAGCAGTGGGACAATAATGGGTTGACGACGACATAAGGATTAATACTGAACAGAATACAACATACTCGAAAATAACGTAATATTTTTAGTTAAAATATGGAACATAAAAATAATTATTGTGAGTTAACCTTAAGAGATATAAATATGCTATCGTGGATTTATTTTATATTTAAGTGTTCAAACCAGTGTTTCTTAGCCCTTGACGGAATTATTAGTAATTCAACATCAACATTTAATGTATCGATATTACTTCGAAGTTGTATTGTAGATAACGCCATCTATCAAATGTTCATTCAACGTAATTCAACAGAACAGTGATAGATAGCGCAAGTATAACTAATATTTAACTCATCGGGAATTCCTCGTAATTATAATCGTATCTTTCGCATTATAAATACATTTTCATATTATAAACCCATATTATGGGTAAATTAAATCAAATTTATATCACATCTATTTGAATGATAATTAATTGTTACCAATTTATATGTATTATTTCTGAACGAAGTCACGATGACGTCCAGGCGAAATGGCCAATATGGCGATTGTCATTTGCATTGGAATTTAACAAAATTCGCGACATACCGAGTTTTACGGATATATGTTGTCGACTCAAAATCAATATTTTTTAATGTTTAATTGTTCACATAAGTTTTTAATCAAATCTATGATACCCCTTGACGGAATTATTTAGTACACCTCTATGTCAAAAGCCAATATGGAGATTGTCATTTGCATTGGAATTTAACAAAATTCACGACATACCGAGTTCTACGGATATATGTTGTCGACTCAAAATCAATATTTTTTAATGTTTTATTATTCACATAAGTTTTTAATCAAATCTATGATACCCCTTGACGTAAATAATAGTACAGCTCTTAGTCAAAAACGAAGTACCATACAAACATTTATGCTCGATTTTAACATTTTCAACCCATTTTTTGAAATAAAAAGTAGCCTATAATGGATCCCAAGGTCACCACTATCTGTGTACACAATTTTATAAAAATCGGTTCAGTAGTTTTGCCGTGAAAGAGTAACAGACAGACAGACAGACAGACAGACAGACAGAGTTACTTTCGCATTTATAATATTAGTAGGGATAAGTTCTACTTGATATCAATCACCGATACTGATCACTAAGATGGCCGCCTCATTTAAATGTGTGTCAGCAACCACATCCTTCCATCGAAACGCAAGAAATACTTCACGCTAGAAATAGGTGTGGTGGTGGTAGTCTTCTTGTAGTAGTTACCTCCTCCTAGTTTTACCTTATGGTAGAAACATACGAAAATGCTTTATTTTTATAAAGTTTGTAAGTATAAATAAGTATATAGTTTTACTTTTAGTACGCATAAACAAGATACGAACAGTTGAGTAAAATTCTCGGAATATCTCTGATCAAAGGGATTCCACAGGACGTTGTGATTCGGACAGATATCAGAAAGCTATCGGGATGTCGAATTTGACAAGTGAAGGCGCCCGTCGGCGCTCGCCCGGAAACATGTCAGATACTGTGGAGCCATCGAGCTTTCCGCTGACGCATTAAAAAGGAAATTAGAACTTTGTACGAGTATGTCCATACATGAATTTGAGTTCATATACCCACAAAAATAAAAAAATAATAAAAATAGGTAATAATAAGTTCATATATAAAAGCAAAATATATTTTCGTTAAACTTTGTTATGTTTGTAATATATTAAGTTATTGTAAAAATACAGTACAGTTACTTATAATATGTAACTTTATGAAAGAAAGATGTCTATTTTAGGTTTCATTAAAATAATACTCCAAGCACACTTTATAGTAAAATAATACAAGTAAGTTTTCATACCTTAACTGTTACCATAATTTGAATAACTTAAAAAAGGGCGGACGAAATAGGACCATTTGCAATTTCGCCCCACTACGTCACCCGCCGCGTTGAATAACATCTACTCGTATATAATCTCAAACTTATATAACCAATTATTCGCACGAACTTTCTTTTGACTTGCAATATATCACATTGGCAAACTCCGTTTAATAACCAAGGAAATATTGTTTACAACCTATCATCTAAGCACTCATAAATTTTGTTTTTATGGCGGTTCTGAACAGGAAATAAGAAAATTGTTCATATGTAAGTCATATTGTAATGCCTTTTTTTTTTTTTTTTTGTTTTCGAGGGGGAAACCTTCCAAAGGTACCCGACGCCGTGGGAGCGACGCAGGGTTATGTGGGATTTTTACCGCACTAAAACCCCCCCGGTGGCCGTCCTCGGCGCTGAAAAGGGAGGACTCCGGGATCTCGAAAACGACTTCAACCGGAATCCTCCGAGCGCGCTGCCCCATCGGGCTCCTCCCAGTTGGGCGGCTGGGCCCACCGCTCCGTCTAGTCTTTACGACGGTATGCGACCACACATACTGCCGTCCTTCCCGGGATTGCCTGACCGAACGGTTCGAGCTCCCACTCTAGCCGTCTGCAAACCCGGAAGCCCCTTTTAGTCGCCTCTTACGACAGGCAGGGGATACCGTAGCCCTATTCTGACCCCGAGGCTACAGGGACGATATTGTAATGCCTAGAAAAACGATTATTCCAAAAGATTCTGCAAAATGAGACATACATATATTATACATATAATTCAAGACATTGGCAGTGCTGTCTATTAATGAAATTCTTCGACCAAAGTTTCTAGATAACTACTTAGCATTTATAAAAAACCTTTATTATATGTTTAATGTTAATTTATATGTTTAAACTGCTTGCAGAATGATATTTTCCTATAATTACCCAACAACAACAGGGTTAAGAGCTGCTGTGTTCTGAACGAAAAGTGTATTAAGCGTGCCATTGTCAACAGAGGCGTTCTACAAGTAACTTAATGGTCAGAGCAACGCGTGAGTTGCCAATGTCTGGTAAGACTGATCTCACCTGAGGTTGATTAGATACAGCTATCGATGCGCGGCATTGGCTTGCTGTATCAATACATAGTATAAAACAAAAACGCTTGTCGCTGTCGGCTATGTATGCTTAGATCTTTAAACTTACGCAATGGATTTTAATGCAGTTTTTTTAACAGATAGATTGATTCAATAAGAAGTTTTTTTAAACATATTTAATATAGTAGAGAAACACTGATAATTTTAGATTTTAACGTTTAGGTGGAACGACGTTCGCCGGGTCGGCTAGTAATCTATAAAGAAAATATTCGATCATTCCGACGGGTGACTAGTGTTATTAAGTAAAGAAGAAATATTATTTTTTATTGGTAAGAAATATTTTGGAGTTACCGATTAAAAACATAAGATAGAAACTTCTAGAACCAAAATATAGCTCAGTTTAAATCACTCTAGCGCCTCGTTATTCGGCAGTACACCCGCGGACGCCGGGATTAACGCCCTTTGATTTAGATGCTAATAGCTTTGCGATCACTTTAAAAAAGTTCATTTAGTGACCTCGCTCGCCTTTTGAGAGAGTCTCGTTAGATATTGAAGTGAAAAGCAATTTAGGGCCAGATTGGAGAAACTTTGTTTGCGTTTACCGAGCTATGGAATTTTTAAGTAAAGCAGCCAACTGGTATACGGTCAACTGGAGGGTAAAAGGGTATTTCCAAGGCTTATCCTTGAATATAGTATACAATCGTGTTAATACCTCGAGGATTACGTAACGGAGTGTTCACAATATTAAACCTCGCCGTAGATATAATAGCAGTTTTCTCGATAATAGCCGTTTTCTCGAGTTCGATCTCTGACCGGCGAAACATCTAAATAATTAGATTTCTGTTTTCGGTCTTTCGGGTGTTCGTGTGTTCGCGTATATGGGATATCGACAACCCATTATTATCCCATTGCTGGGCACGGGCTCTCGGAATGAGAGAGTTTTAGGCCATAGTCCACGCTGGCCAAGTGCGAATTGGTGAAGTTCACACACCTCCGAGAATTTCTTGCTTTTTTTTAAAGAACTCTCGGGTGTGTAAGTTTCCTCACGATGCTTACCTTCACCAAAAAGCAGTGATAATTACTTTCTAATACGCACATAAATCAGTAGTGCGTGCCTGGGTTTGAACCTCGGACCTCTCGATTGAGAGGGCAAGTTTCAACTATTAAAGAAGTTATCTACTTATCATTTTTTTATAATTAATTTATCTAGTCAACGTGATTATTTTTCGTAAGCCATAGGTCTATGGGTATATAAAAACGCTATTATTTTAGTCGATGCTTCCTTCTTAATACTGCCAAGTCCCGTCGCAACGAAGGATGTCATCCTGAGAGGAGACACTATGATAAATGATTGATAAATTATGTATATGAACGCGGTGAAAGCAATGTAAGATGGTGCAAGATGTAAGCGGATAACGCTTTTAACGTTACGTATAATTTCATAATATAAAATTATTGACGTACAGATATTGCATACTTTTATTTATATCTATTCATTAGCCATTCATTTTGAGGCATTGAAAAAGTAGAAGAATATTTATTAATTTTCCTACTAAATAGCAGTTAGAAAACAAATTTTATATTTTTTATCTTTTTTATCGCATATTGATGATCAACTACTAACACGAAAAATTTCAAGTTACCTTCTAGTCCAAAACCAAAATGACAAACTTTGACAGTGGGTACCTGTCTATACGTACAGATGTACCTAATCATCTTTGTATGTCTACTCACAGCACAATTATTCTTCTTATTGTAGTCCTAGCGACTGCGACATCATACTGTGTATATTTAAGTTATAATATTTATAACTTTAGGTCTATTATGATGCCCCGCTATTACTTTGCTAAAACAATAAGAGTGGTCACAATAAAGATAATTCTCATCCGCACTCTCCTCCAACTTGCACCACACCTCTGATCTAGGTTCATACTCGCGTGACGGCGGTGGCAGTTTGTCTTCGTTACGGTAATAACCCACGGTTCACCGGTAATAGACAGCCTTACCCTTCGGGTATTACACAAGACGTATAAATGGACCGGACAGCAGTTTATGTAACCTGTCCGAACGATATATAGGAGAAAAAAATTGACGTAGTTTCCTCAGATACTGAGAATAGTAGTACGTATGTCATATTACTACTGTACTCTAATACAGTACTGTTTTATGTTCATATAAATATATAGAGATTTCGATTGGGTATGCTCAATCCATACAATGGAATTGTACCGTTCACTAAGCATTAGTAACAGTTTACGGGGAAAGGTAGCGTACGAAAACCAAACCCATAAGTGCTAGTTTAACACTGATTTATTGATATAAGACACGTAAGAATGCTTACTATAAAAGATATATCATATACGTGAAAACTTTGTAATTAGCTTCTCTAGCTATAAGTTTTCCAAAATTAAATTAAAAAAAAAATCGTACGAATGAAAATGTTTGCATGTGTGCAAGTAAAGCACTCACATACGTAAAATAGTCACATGTACGTGCAGTAGCTCGTAAAGGAATATTAATTATTTTTTTTACATTTTTTGCTTTTTGCTATAGGTACTATATATTTAATTTATATACATGTAACTATTAAAATTAAAGGTCGTGTTTTAGTTTATTTTATAGGCGGAGGCACAGAACCGTAACCTAAGGGCTACAAAACATTGACTTCAAGCGTTGTTCGCTTGGCGGTGCAAATGTTTGCTTTAAGCGATAAAAACAAGTGTCCGAATTTATAAGGCCAAAAAATGCAAATTGTAGCAAAATTTGATGAAACTTGCTCAACACTGAAGTTTACAGCGCAGGTATTTCGTGGGCTTTAGTAACACTAGCAAAAAATAAATTTCGTAAACGCTTGTAGATGGTAAAATTTCCACACATTGCATTCTTATAAGTGAAAATTTTGGCCAGTTTTTACGAAATTTTTGCTTACTAAGTTAGCAATAAAAATATTAGTAAATAATAAGTCATAGTTTTTTGTATTACTAGCTAAACCCCGCAGCTTCACCCGCACAAAAAAACGTATCGATAGTTCCGCGGGAATTAGATATTTTCCCACAGTATAAAGTAGCCTATATGTTAATCCAAAGTGTCAACTAACTCCTTATAAAATTTTATAAAAATCGCTTCGGCCGTTTAAACGTGAAGAAGTAACAAACATACAGACTCACAAACTTTCGCCTTTATAATTTTAATATATATAAATTACGTGTCACTTTATTTGTCCGCAATGGACTCTTAAACCTCTGAACCGATTATGATCAAATTTACACAACGTGTGCATTTTGGTCCAACTTGAAAGATAGGATAGTTTATATCTTAATTCATAGGTATAATTGCAAATATTTTTTTAGCTTCAGCTGTTAGCTTTATATAATCCTAATAACAGATGGCGGTGTAATGTTATCTGTTAACTTGATTAAGTAAGTAATGGCGCTTTGTTAAAATTACAACCGTTTCACTTATGCTACAATTTAATATCATGACCAAAGATAAGTATAAGTTACTAACTTCCATCAGAAATATTGGTGAACAAAGGTTACTAAAGTACCTATTACATAGCCATCTCAGTATATTCTGCGTTGATACGCAACCTTATCGCTAAATAATGTATATGAGATATTAGATGGCGCTTTTTACGATACAGTCATCTTCATGAACCGAATGTATTAATGGCGCTTTGTTAAAATTTCATATGACATACAATTTAATATTATAACCAGATATAAATATATCCTTATAAGTTACTAAAGTAATAAAAAGATATCTCAGTATATTCTGCGATGATGCCACCTTACCGCCAAATCGAAATAGTAATATGTCTGAGATATTAGATGGCGCTGTTTACGTTACGGTCATCTACATGAACCGAATGTATCGATAAATCAATACCGTTTCACTTAGTCAGTTTTTTTTATTTTAATTTCGTATTTCCTTAAACTAAAATTGACAAATAATTTTAAAAGCAATTTAAGAGATAAAGGACAAATATTTTATTAATAAATAAATCCATACAATTTTAATTTATTACTGGCAACAATATTTACATGTATTAAGAATAAAATATTATTGATGCGTTCACCTGACATACATATCCCTAAAAACAAAGTGTAAAATTATATCAATCGAACAGTTGACTCAATATTACATAAAGTTATTTTTTATTCATAGTTTACTGCAAACAATTTTTCTTTATTTATAGAAAACATTTATTTTGATGAAGTACTTTTGAACGCAAATTACATTTAAATTCGTACTGATGTGACCGTTAGGTGGCGCTACCTAACCTATTTTGCTTTTGTTTGTCGATGACGTCGATGTACTTATTGTAGGAAAGACAAACTAACATGGTTTTTATGTTGTGGTGATCGCAATACAGTTAAATCTCAATATTCTTTGTTTTTCAATTTTTGGAGTTATCATAGACGGTTACTTAGACTGAAGTATAGTATAGTGAACAATAATTTAGGTTAGTATAATGAACAATAAAACTATTCCTGCTTTTTAATTAATAGTGCTTCATTATTCGACACTTTAATTTAAATAAATAAAGACAGGTGAACTAAAAATATTGTACACCGAGAAGTGCTGAATTATATTGAATGTATTTTTTTTTAATAAAAAATTATAAATGTCATTGTTGAAAATTTTATACCATCTGCCCTTCTTACCTTATTTATAAGTTTATATGGTACATGTTGTCTACTAACAACTTTGTAGTATTTTAATTTCTTACAAATACGAAATAACACAATTTAAAATTTGTTTATGTAACATTTCTTTAACCACAGCAACGCGTGGCTGGGTCTGCTAGTAACTAATAAGTCATAGTTTTTTGTATTACTAGATAAACCCCGCAGCTTTGCCCGCGTTAAAAAAAAAACGATGTATCGATGGCACCCGTGGGAATTAGATATTTTCACAGTAAAAAGTAGTTTACATGTTAATCCAGAGTCTCAGCTAACTCCTTATCAAATTTTATGAAAATCGCTCTAGCCGTTTAAACGTAAAGAAGTGACAAACATACACACTCACAAACTTTTGCCTCTATAATATATGATTAAAATAAACAACTACTTATATAGGTGGCCACAACATAATATAAACTGTATGCTTTTCTAATAAAGCCTCGTTCAGGTAGCTCAGCAAGCTGGGCGAATGCATCACGCCCGGTTATTGGGTTATGCCGTAACGAAGATCAACGATCCTCCGTGCCGTCTTTAGTGGCTTGTTGAGACGTGATTGCATGTTCCAAGCAGAAGAGCTTTTTAACACGCTTTTAATAACTTGACCTGTATTATAATACGAACCTATTGAAGTATAATTTTCAAAGACGGGACGATATAGAAAGTGTTTCGAGGAGAACTAAAATCGTTTATAATATAAGGCCTTATTCTTAGCCGACGGTTCAGAAGGGAGTAATGGTTTTCGAGCGTATGGATGCATGTTTTTGTGAACCGACTTCAAAAAGGAGGTGGTTCTCAATTTGGCCGGTATATATTTTTTATTTATTTACAAGAATTTCTCCGCCGATAGTGGACTGATTTTTTTTATTGTGTAGTGACCAGCTGGGAGTTGGTCCCACTTAAATATGGTTAGGATCCATCTATGGGTTCTAGAGAAAATGAGGGGAACTGCTCAACCCATGTAAATATAACAGCCATAACTTCGCCGTGTATGAGCCTATTTTAATGCTTTTCATTTCGTGTGTGGACAATTGCTACAAGTTAGTCCCATTTACTGTCGTAGGACTTCAGTACAATGCACTAAATACCATAACTTGTATTTAAATTTTTACTTTTTTGTGGCATGGAAGTCGATTGCATTTCTCGTTTAGTTTTTTTTATTTGGCACGCGCTACAGCCCAAATGACTTGACGGATTATAACATACGACATATCATTTAAAACGACTCAGTTGTGAATGTGAAGAAGACAAAAAATATTAGATATGCCCGCGGTGAGAGAAAAACGAGGAGGGGACGATTTTCTTTCATTATTATTACAATATGGATATCAAATGAAACCTAGTTAGTAGACTATTACAAATATATATGCATTATAAAACTATACATTAATATTTTGACTCAAATCCAAAAAAAATTAAATTGTTACTTGTTCTAAATATGTTTTCAACATTTATTTTGTGTTTAGTAGCAGTCGACTAAGAAAATACTTTTATACGAGTATCTTTAATACAGTGTGCCTTCAACAAAAAGTTCTTTGCAAGAAGTTTCGTTTTGTAAATAATTTTATTTTCTTCCTGCGGACGTAGTAAAAACTTATGTCTCTTACAATCGGCAACTTGATTTGCATGGAAATGTAGTTTCCACAATATTGTTGAAGCTCGCTTTGAAGGTCAAAGAAATACTGCCTTTTGCCATATTTAAAAGCTTAAAAATACAATATTATGTAGAAAGTTCTTGTAGTTCGACGTACGGTACAATAGGTGCCTGAACAGTAAAATTTTGTTGTTATTTTATAAAATTGAAATTGCAAACAAACATGCTGATGATAAGTGATCACTGCCGTCCATAGACTGTAACGTCATATAGAAAAGGCTAATTACAAAATCGTTGCTACTCTCGAGAACTAAAATGATTGTCTTAAATAAAGTGAATGTACAACCACCAGAAAGTAAATAGAAACGGGTGATGCAGTGATACCTTCTCACTCGTACCATACTACCATTGACCGTACCGTACCATTGACGACCCGCGTGGCGCAGCGGTTAACATACCGGTTCAACGCGTAATGGGTCCCGGGTTCGATTCCCGGCCAGGCAGGTATCTGAATGATGAGTTTAGATTCGTGTTCTGGGTCTGGGTGTTTGTGTATTCGTCTTGTGTGTGTCCATGGCAGCCACGACACAGGAGAAAATCCTACTGTGGGGCTGAGTGTACAAAGCGTGTTTTTTTTTTAATACTCTCTTTACCGTCTTGTAAAATTATGACATGAATACACTAAATGTACAATTTACGCGATGGTAAGTTATCACTACCACTCATAAGCATCTGAAATGACCCTAAGTACCATCAAAATTTCTTTCATTATTATATGAAAAAAACAATGTCGTTAAAACAAAGCTCCTTTTACTTAAGCCTTAATCCGAAATAGGTAAATTACAGTCATTTAAATGCTAGACACGATAGATATAAACATGAAAGGACCTTTTAGGAACGCATTGGCAATGTTTTACTTGGACTCGGACGTGGAAAATAATTTAATGAAATTTTCTCCCTGAATGTTTCTACAGAGTTTGTATTGTCATCCTAATGCACTCAATGGCCTATGTAGCAAATCTGTCCGGATTCAATCTCAGGCCTAGTTATTTTTTTTATCGGATTAAAGTGGTAGACGAGCATACAAGCCACCCGATGGTAAATGGTTATTGCTACCCATGGACGTCTGTAAGGAAGTCAATCACAGATGCTCTGCCACTACCGAGGACTAAGATGGTTGCGTCATGCAAAATTGAGCAAAAAATTATTCTATTTGTCACTTAAAATTGTTATATCACTTAGTTTTTCGTATATATGACGCTTTTACTATGTTCTACAAACCATATCATAGCGCTAAACGCTAAAGTTGTATCAGACGTGTGGTAACTCCAGAGTTAAACTATGACCGCTTCTTTTTTATATTTGAATGAAGCTGCAAACGAGCATTTAGTCCACCTGATGGTAAGTGGTCACTGCCACCTATGGACATCTGTAATCAACTTCATACAGAACATGGGTTCTATCTGAAGTCAATTACAGATGCGTTGCTATCCGCGTGGACGATGGTCCACCCATAGAAGTGTGCCGGCAACCACACCCTTCCATTAAAACGCAAGAAATGTTTCACGCTAGAAATAGGTGTGGCGTTGGTACTTTCCCGGTCGAACTACACTGGTTCTACCACCTTCAAAAATTATCATATAAAAGTAATATCATCTTAAAGAAGTTGAGTATAACACAAATTCTAATAAAATTATGAAACCCTTACCAAAAGCCGTACCACCTTATCTAACTTCCAACGTCGATGGCTCCGCAGTTAAGCTTGTAAATATAAAAGGAAAGACAGTTGGACAGCAAACTGACAATGGTTTACATGATCCGTGCTCGATGGCGCGAGAGAGCAATTATCGAGCGAGCGTTTGACCGCTCGAATCGGTACCGTTGAGTTAGTACAACCGATACAATCATTTCATGAAATACATACTGTATGAAGGTTTTAGCTAATACGTCACTACAAACTCAGACTTAGACACACGACAGTACACTACGTCAAATATATTACTTTTTTATAAAGTATCTCTGTCCTACTACAAAATATTTCGTCTAATCTATCCAATCTAGCTAACGTAGACTCAATAGATTTGTCCCTGTAGTTCCTGGATTGGAAAAAGGCTACGGTATCCGCTGTTTGTCGAGGCGACTAAAAGGGGCTTCCGGGGTTGCGGGCGGCTAGAGTGGAAGCTTGAACCGTCCAGCCAGGCGATCCTGGGAAGGGTGGCGGTATATGTGGTCGCATACCATCGTAAAAACTAGACGGAGCGGTGGGCCCAGTCGCTTATCTGGGAGTAGCCCGTTGGGACAACGCGCTCAGAGGATTCCCGTTGCGTTCCTTTGGAGATCCCGGAATCCTCATTGTCGCGCCGAGGACGGCCACAGGGGGGGGGGGAGTTTAGTGTGGTAAAAATCCCACATAACCCCGCGTCGCTCTCACGGCGTCGGGTACCTTTCGAGAACAAAAAAAAGACTCAATAGATTTAAAATCCTCAATATAATTATGCCGACATTTGTTCTAATAACCTTACCTGCAACCACGTCTTAAACAAAAATTTGAGGTCTCTTCATTAAAAAAATAGGAAGAGAGTCCAATTGACGATTTACATGATTCATGTTCAGCGATGTGGATGCGCAATTATCGAGCGGCCGTCCACTTGCTGGTCCACTTGCCTGTGGCGTTTGCGTTGGATGTATGAGAAGGTTAACAAACTTGAACTGGCTGAAGTAAATTGAACTGAATGGTTATCTTTAGAACGAAATACATATATTGTTTCTTTTTGAATTCATATGAGGAATCTCTCGTGACCTAATATTTGCTACAAACGTTTTCGTATCCATCAGGTGGACAGCACGCTAGCATCTTCTTCAATTCTATATATAAATTTAGTACAACCACCAAGCTTTTCTGTATTATTTCAGAAAACGCATTAACTTTATATCTTTAACAGGGGGTTCATAATTTAACCATTGGTGTGCCATTTTTGGGTGTGCACCCTATTCGGTATGAAACGACGCCTAGACTAATCACGCATTATCATCCACAACAAAAGTTTATGCAAAAATTCATCTCAACATTTGAGATGAGATGAGAAACTTAGTTGTCATGTTTGGCCTGCATATACTACGAAGGTGAGTTAAAATAAAAGATTGGTCTTTAAGTAAAAGCGATCGTACACGTATCAGAACTGAAATAAATGTCCAGTAGTTTACACGTGATACATTAGTAACAAATATAATAACACAAAGAGGTCTCCTGCTCTCCAGAAAATATTTTTGCTTTTTATTGAGGCGGGTTAATGGGGTGTCGTATCTGACATGTTTCCGGGCGAGCAGCGCCGGGCGCCTTCACTTGTCAATTTCGACAACCCGATAGCTTTCTAATGTTTCTGTCGGAATCAAAACATCTCGGAACTTTTTTATTTCGCCTTATCTATCGCATATATCACATAGTACTTGTTCCATCCTGTCGTATATAAATAAATAAAATACGCTTTCCAAACACGTTTTTTCATAGCCCCACACTAGGATTTGTTCCCTGTGTCGTGAGTACCATGAACTCACACAAGACGAATACACAAACACCCAGACCGAGAACATGAATCTAAACTCATCATTTAGATACCTATATGGCCAGGAATGGAACCCGAGACCCATTGCGCGTCAGACCGGTATGGTAACCGCAACGCCTCGCAAGTCGTCAATATACGTACATAACAAGTTTATAGTATGAAATTTTTGTTTTTGAAGTGAAAACTTCTTTTTCCCCTGTTAGTATATGTCATTTACGAATAAGAATATTTAATATTATATGGGATTTTGGGTACATCAATTTGGTAAAATTATATTACATCATACGTATTTCTTAGATAATCAGAAAATATTTATCTAATGAATTGGCCTCGAGGTTTGCGATATTTTATTGATGTACTTACTCTAACTAGTGCTATAATATACATAAATAAATTTTGCAAGCTTATGGACGTCGATGTCTTATTTCTATTTACTTCTAAATATTGGCCAAGTGCAAGCCAAGTTCGAACATGTAAGGTTATGTGCCTTTTAAGATTAAATTTTCAGTTTTACTTGTTAAACTACATATTTACGGAATTTACATTTAAGAAGAAATTTCTTTTTGTCTAAACCTATAGTTCTAGGTTTCGATTCCCTCATAAAATTGCAAAATACGCGACGTAATGGGACATATGTTGGACCGCGTTGTTTGCGATGTCTTGTAAATTTTATTTTTTACAGCTGAAAGGGACCGTGGACCCCAATGTTCCGTGTAAGTTACAAGACATTTACACGGGTTCGGCACTTGGACAGGCACAAGAAAGTGATTATTAGCATTAAATTGTTCTTTACAAGCACGGAATTCTAGAAATGCATGCTTTAACTAGTGCTGCAAATACATGTAAGCGAAAATGTTTTTTTTTCAATCCTATAGAACAGTCCACCAATTCGTACTTGGCCAGCGCGGTGGACTATGGTCTAAACTCTCTCATTCTGAGAGAAGACCCGTGCCCAGTGGGACAATAATGGGTTGACGACGATAGAACTAAAAGAATAAAGATAGAACTAGAAATTTACCTCACATAAACCTTCAATGTCATTTATGTAATAGAAAAGAAACACAATTTCGAATCCCGCAAATGGACCCTGCATCGTTCGGCCAACGATCATTATTTTTTACGACATCTGCTTATGGAAATAGAAGGAAACACTGCATACGCAATAAGAGAAGGAATTATATCAAAGACCCGTGCGGCGTACTCGGTCGGCGTCGGAAAATCTTTCAAAAGGTGCCATAGTGCCATGGAAGAGACTCTGAGTTATTTTTACCGCACTAAAACACCCTTAGTGACTTGCGACGGTGCATTGGTATTTTGAAATCTCCGACAAAATATAACTGGAGTCTTCTGAGCGTGATTCCACTGTAGGGTACTGTTTAGTAGAATAAATACGCTCTTTCAAACCTTCGGGTGCTAAAGACAGTACGCTGCCGTTATAAGCCGCTGGTCGGTTTGAGCTCTTAATCATGCCACCCGCAACACCAAAGCATCCTATTAGTTGTCTCTTCCGACAGCCAGGAGATACCGTAGTTATATGCTGGTCCCGAGACTATGGGACAAACGGTTTCTATATTTACATTTCTGTACTCTATTCTAGGTTAGATCCTTTAAGATACCTTCTCAAGCCACGATTATCAATCCTAATAATGTTATAAAGGCAAAAGTTTGTGAGTGTGTATGTTTGTTACTACTTCACGTCTAAACGGCTGGAGCGATTTGCATAAAATTTGGTAGTGAGTTAGCTGATACTCTGGATTAACATATAAGCTACCTTTTACTATATGAAAATATCTTATTCCCACGGGATAATCAATACATCGATTTTATTAACGCGGGCGAAGTTATAGGATTCAGCTAGTGGATCAATAAATATCCATAATTCGAACACCGAAACCCCATAGCTTCTTCCCCTCGTAATAAATAATGAATCCCGTCCAACACTTTGGTTCGTTGAAAATAATTCAAACCTTTCACACCCTACTCATATTAGCAGAAACCTCGAACACGGCCAAGTAATATAATAATAACGACGTGTCTGTACGTCACCCTGTCAGGGCTTGTAATGGATTACTTGATTTTTCGTTAGCGATACTTTTATTTTCGTAGAACTCGGAAAGTATCCCAAAACAGTAAATAAGAGTATTTGTGACGGATCTGTGCTATAGAAATAAATAAAGTACTAATATTTGTTCAGTCGCTACCAAAATAAGTTCAGGAACGTGTTTTCAAATTGTTGTGTTACTTAAAGCTGATAATAATACTTCATACTAATATTATAAAGGCGAAAATTTGTGAGTGTGTATGTTTGTTACTTCTTCACGTCTAAATGGTTGGAGCGATTTTCATAAAATTTGGTAGGGAGTTAGCTGACACTCTGGATTAACATATAGGCTACTTATTACTGTGGAAAAATATCTTACTCCCACGGGACAATAGATACATCGATTTTTCTAATGCAAGCAATGATGCGGGGTTCAGCTAGTACTTTAATATTATAAAGTTAAAAGTTTATGAGTGCGTATGTTTGTTACCTCTTCACGTCTAAACGGCTGGAGTGATTTTCATAAAATTTTGTAGGGAGTTAGCTGATACTTTGAATTAACACATAGGCTACTTTTTACTATGGGAAAATATCAGGAAAATGCAGGGCTTAGCTAATATTATATAAAAGATAAAATTTAGCAAAAAGAAAGAAAAACGTTTTAACTGCATCGTGACCTGAAGCATGACTCAAAACGCAAAGCAGTGCTGACAATATTGAACAACAGCTCTCACTTTGAGACGATTCCAATGTCCAGCATTGGGACAGTAGTAGGTTGGCAACATCTGCAAGGTGGTAGCGCCAGTGTAGTTCGACCGGGAAAGTACCACCGCCACACCTATTTCTAGCGTGAAGCAGTTCTTGCGTTTTGACTTTTACATGAGGCGACCATCATAGTCCTCGGGAGTAGCAACGCATCTGTGATTGACTTCATGAGCGGCATTAACCACTTACCATCAGGTGCACTGCATGGTCCTTTGCTACTTCAGTCAGATAAAAAAGGGGGCATAGATACATTTGGATATGTAACGAGTCCAAACGATATGTGATTTTTTAATTTCTTTTGCCGATATTCGACCCAATTGCACGGATCGTGGTCACAACCAAACTCAGTAGGTCAGGTCAAATTGGCCGTAACATATTAAAATATATCCACGATATGTTCCACTATAATTTTAGCCCTACATGTTATCAGTGTCCATTAAACTTAACCCGTCCATCATCGCATTACCGTACACTAAACTACTCACGTTTAATATTAAATTCATCCAAAGCAGAACAATAGAGCGACCTCATGTTTATATGCAAACATTACACGCCCGATCGAGCGCGTTATGTATGGCCGATAGTGGCGCGCACTTGACTACACAATCAGAGGTACGTGCATTGACAAATTTATCCGACGTGTAACCCATTTATAATCTGTTATGTTGAATAACAGGATCTGCTAGCCACTTATGCATCTAATCTAGCATAGAGCAAGACAAGTCGCAAAGAGATATATCGATCCATCCAAAATTATTTAACAGGGTAATTGATTTAACACAGTGATTGTAAAAAAAATTTTTTTTGGAGTAGTAAACGAGCATGCAGTCCACCTGATGATAAGTGGTCACTGCCGCTCATGGACATCTGTAATCAACTTCATACAGAACATGGGTTCCATCGGAAGTCAATCACAGATGCGTTGCTACTCCCGAGGACTATGATGGTCGCCTCATATAAAAGTCTGCCGGCAACCACACCCTTCTATCAAAACGCAAGAAATTCTTCACGCTAGAAATAGGTGTGGCGGTGGTACTTTCCCGGTCGAACTACACTGGTTCTACCTGGTCTACCTGGTAAATACGTTTAGATATCTTTTAGTGTGTGGGTTTTCTTGACATCAAGCCAATTACTTTCAATAAGCATAACTGTAGTAACAATCACGTTGACGGAGTAATCTGTTACAACATAACGTAGTAATCTCTTACAGAAATATATATCCCACACTTTTTGTTTACTTTATTGGGGTTAATAAACAGTTAACAACAAGGTTGACTTAACTGCTAATTAACAAAAATGTCTTGTCACGTCGCTAACCAGCACCGTAGACCACAGATTACTATTAAGTATAATAGCAAAAGAAAGTGAGTGGCTAAAGTTGTACAAAAATTCAAAATACAATATTGGAAACAAGGAAAGATTATATAAAGTTCAATATTTACTTAATATAAAATCTACTATTATTGCAGACTACTTCAAGAGTGTAGTCAGCAATAGTTGCTTTTTAAATGTACTTGTATGACAATACTAGCTTTTCGTGCGATTTTGCCCTTGTTAATCTCATTTACCACAGATACGAGTATTACATGTGAGATTCTAAGTCATAAAGTGTCTATGTACCAGAATTAATCTAAATCTGATCAGTAGGTTTAGGTAGAAAGCGTAACAAACAACCAGCCATCCATCCAAACTTTCACGTTTATAATAATCCTAACTTTAGATAGGACTAGTAAAATGTCTAGTTAACTTTAGTTGGCGAAACAAAACAATAATAAAGGTGATTGGTAATAGGTGAAGTAAAAAAAAATACATTTATTTGTACGCATAAATAAAATTATGTCAAAAAAATGACATAATATTATTTATGCGTACAAATAAATGTAACTTGATCAAACCCATTGTGATTTCTGTTTTCCTCCTTCTCTATATCTAATACAAAGTATCTATCAAACAAATAAAACTAAAATTTTCTTTTGAATAAAAACTTTTTAACAAAAAATATCTACCGACTTCCATGTCACAAAAAAGTAAAAAATAATTTAAATATATTTTGGTCTAGAACATACTCAGTACTTAGTACATAGTCCTGAAGTCGGTGCTCGACATATTTCGCTGGACGACGGTAACTACGTCCTATATGAGCACCGACTTTTGTTAAAAAGTTTTTATTTTACACTTTTTAGTGACTATATTTTTATGTTTGTATTTAAATAAAGCCTCTAAGTTTGCTTTGTGCATCTACATATTCACAAAAATTAAACATAAAACACTTTTACAATTCATACAAACAGGGCGCCCCCTCTGGAAGTACCCCTCCATCATCAGGGTTGAGGAGTTGAAGGTCAAATTTTTCATCTTATATTGTTGCTTAGTAATCTTATAACATATACGTTAGTACCAGGTGGCTAACTTCTATGGCTCAGGCTTGCAGTACCCTGCATCATCAGGGTTTAGGAGTTGAAGGTCAAAATTTTAATTTTGTGCCTCTGTTTGGTATTATTTTTACATACCCGTAAGCACCAAATTGCCAACTCCTATGGTTTAGAATTGAAGTACCCCTTCATCATCAGGGTCGAGGAGTTGAAGGTCAAAATTTTAATTTTGTGCCTCTGCTTAGTATTATTTTTACATAACCGTAAGCACCAAATTGCCAACTCCTATGGTTTAGGATTGAAGTACCCCTTCATCATCAGGGTTGAGGAGTTGAAGGTCAAATTTTTGATTTTATATTTTTGCTTAGTATTTTCTTTACATAACCGTAAGCACCAAATTGCCAACTTCTATGGTTTAGGATTGAAGTACCCCTCCATCATCAGGGTTGAGGAGTTGAAGGTCAAATTTTTCATCTTATGTTTTTGCTCAGTAATCTTATAACATATACGTAAGCACCAAATGGCTTATTCCTATGGTTTTGGCTTTAAGTACCCCTGCATCATCAGGGTTGAGGAGTTGAAGGTCAAATTTTTGTCCCATGAATTTGCTTAACAATTTCATTATATATTCGCAAACATCAAACGACCAACTTTTATAGTTCAGGCTAGCAGTACCCCTGCATCATCAGGATTGAAGAGTTGAAGGTCAAATTTTTCATAGTAAATACCTACATAGTAATTTTATTCTATATTTTACTCAATTGGACTTCTCCAGCTAAGGTTCGGCCGACTATCACTAATTTTATTATTTTGCTCCAAAAAGTTGAAGATCCTATGATTAGAACCTTATCAAACTCTTATCAGACTACCCCTGGAGTACATCCTTTCTAATAAAAAAAGAATCATCAAAATCGGTTGGCGGGATATTGAGTTATTCATACATTTATCGCGTACATTGAAAATGCAAATTTAAGACTTATGCGTTTTTCTTATGGATGCCCTAGTCAAAAAAATACTAAAAAAAAATGGGACCCTATGACACGCACTACCTTTCAAATAAAAAAAAAAATCATCTAAATCGGTTCACCCAGTCCGGAGAAATGAGGTAACAAATATAAAAAAAAAAAATAAAAATACAGACGAATTGATAACCTCCTCCTTTTTGGAAGTCGGTTAAAAATGGGAACATTCCATCAGTATGTTCTTATGACGTTGTCACGTTCAACTATCGCCAGTAAACCAACTTTACAGACAACCGATTTTTTGAAACAAGCTATGACGTACCTACGTAACTATATATACCTATACTTGGGGAAAATTCGATCTGGAATAAAGGTAAATAAACCATAAAAAATCCTATGTAAGGTTATCACCAATTTGCACGGATTTGTACACAAATGCATTTTTAACCGACTTCCAAAAAGGAGGAGGTTATCAATTCGTCTGTATTTTTTTTTTTTTTTTTTTTTTTATATTTGTTACCTCATTTCTCCGGACTGGGTGAACCGATTTAGATGATTTTTTTTTTATTTGAAAGGTAGTGCGTGTCATAGGGTCCCATTTTTTTTTAGTATCTTTTTGACTAGGGCATCCATAAGAAAAACGCATAAGTCTTAAATTTGCATTTTCAATGTACGCGATAAATGTATGAATAACTCAATATCCCGCCAACCGATTTTGATGATTCTTTTTTTATTAGAAAGGATGTACTCCAGGGGTAGTCTGATAAGAGTTTGATAAGGTTCTAATCATAGGATCTTCAACTTTTTGGAGCAAAATAATAAAATTAGTGATAGTCGGCCGAACCTTAGCTGGAGAAGTCCAATTGAGTAAAATATAGAATAAAATTACTATGTAGGTATTTACTATGAAAAATTTAACCTTCAACTCTTCAATCCTGATGATGCAGGGGTACTGCTAGCCTGAACTATAAAAGTTGGTCGTTTGATGTTTGCGAATATATAATGAAATTGTTAAGCAAATTCATGGAACAAAAATTTGACCTTCAACTCCTCAACCCTGATGATGCAGGGGTACTTAAAGCCAAAACCATAGGAATAAGCCATTTGGTGCTTACGTATATGTTATAAGATTACTGAGCAAAAACATAAGATGAAAAATTTGACCTTCAACTCCTCAACCCTGATGATGGAGAGGTACTTCAATCCTAAACCATAGAAGTTGGCAATTTGGTGCTTACGGTTATGTAAAGAAAATACTAAGCAAAAATATAAAATCAAAAATTTGACCTTCAACTCCTCAACCCTGATGATGAAGGGGTACTTCAATCCTAAACCATAGGAGTTGGCAATTTGGTGCTTACGGTTATGTAAAAATAATACTAAGCAGAGGCACAAAATTAAAAATTTTGACCTTCAACTCCTCGACCCTGATGATGAAGGGGTACTTCAATTCTAAACCATAGGAGTTGGCAATTTGGTGCTTACGGGTATGTAAAAATAATACCAAACAGAGGCACAAAATTAAAATTTTGACCTTCAACTCCTAAACCCTGATGATGCAGGGTACTGCAAGCCTGAGCCATAGAAGTTAGCCACCTGGTACTAACGTATATGTTATAAGATTACTAAGCAACAATATAAGATGAAAAATTTGACCTTCAACTCCTCAACCCTGATGATGGAGGGGTACTTCCAGAGGGGGCGCCCTGTTTGTATGAATTGTAAAAGTGTTTTATGTTTAATTTTTGTGAATATGTAGATGCACAAAGCAAACTTAGAGGCTTTATTTAAATACAAACATAAAAATATAGTCACTAAAAAGTGTAAAATAAAAACTTTTTAACAAAAAATATCTACCGACTTCCATGTCACAAAAAAGTAAAAAATAATTTAAATATATTTTGGTCTAGAACATACTCAGTACTTAGTACATAGTTCTGAAGTCGGTGCTCATATAGGACGTAGTTACCGTCGTCCAGCGAAATATGTCGAGCACCGACTTCAGGACTATGTACTAAGTACTGAGTATGTTCTAGACCAAAATATATTTAAATTATTTTTTACTTTTTTGTGACATGGAAGTCGGTAGATATTTTTTGTTAAAAAGTTTTTATATATTCAACTAAAGTATGTATTAAACTTTCGCGAAGTAATTTAATTAAGAAGAGTTGATTAACTAGTAACTACCAACTGCAGGATAATATGCTAAAACAAAATATTTACCATTATCGTCATTGTATAACTAATGATGTTACAACCTTTATTTCTTGAAGGGATTTGCAACCTATTATAAGTTACAGGTAGGTAAAAGACGGCTGATAAAACAACAAAAAGTTGCATTCCCCTGCCTGTTAGTGGTTGCTAGGCAACGCTTTGTTATTAAACATTTTTTAATTTGCCCCGAGTATAGGGATCTTTGAGCAGTGATAGCCTAACGGTTGAAACTTGCCTTCTCGATCGTGAGGTCCGGGGTTCAAACCCAGGCACGCACCACTGATTTATGTGCGTATTAGAAATTAATTACCACTGCTTTTCGGCGAAGGAAAACATCGTGCGGAAACCTACACACCCGAGAGTTGTCAAAAAAGAAAAGTTCTCTGAGGTGTGTGAAGTCCACCAATCCGCACATGGCGAGCTTGGTGGACTATGGCCTAACCTCTCTCATTCTGAGAGCAGACCCGTGCCTAGCAGTGGGCCAATAATGGGTTGATGAGAGAGATAGGGATCTTTTGCAGAATAACTTAAAAACTCATTTGTTTAGGTATCTTATCTGTACTGTTGTTGGTAATTGTACAGCGAAGTGATAAAACAACGGACCCCTGTCTATCACTCCGCGTCTCCGTCAGACGTTTTAACTGATCGTTTGAGTTATTTGCTTTCCCATTTGGGATTTTTCTGACCCCGAAGGTTGTAGAATTACATTCATATATTTATGTAGTCAAGGTGTTTTTTTTTTACTTTCAGCTACGCCTCCACAGACAGATCGTCCGTGCCCTTTTTTATCATGGTTTTATTTTTATCTTCACGTCATTGTTATAGCTCCACTAGGAGCCATCGCCGTCGACATCGCCTACAACTAGGTAACAGTGTAAGCTGGGTCCCAGCTGTGTGCGGTGGCGGCAGTGGCTGCTTTACAGAAAACCTTATCTAAACTTACTATGTAGGACATTTTTTTTTTTCGTCAAGGTGTTAGAAATATTTATGGATACTACATCACTACATAGTTTTAAACTAAGTCGCCTCTCGCTGTTTGTCCGTATGTATGCAGATTTTTTAAATACGCTACGGATTTTAATGCAGTTTTTTTTAATGGATAGAGTGATTCAACATGATGGTTGTTAGGTATAATACATGTATAATGTAGTAGAGAAATACTGGTAATTTTAGATTTGTGACTTTTAGGCGCAACGAAGTTCGCCGGGTCAGCTAGAATTATATGACGAGTTTTGAACAAATGTCTTTGTATTGGTATATAAAAAAACTTAAGAAAATAGTTTCATCTTTTTACACAACCATCGTTTCGGAACACGACCTAGAATTACCTACAATGAAGTTTTATAATAAAAAGCCCGCATACTAATTACTACTAATATAACATAGCTGAAATTATTACAGTCAGTTCTGTTATCACTGCTGTTAGTGAACATGTTGAAGAAATGTTTCGTGCCATACTGCCTATGTATATTTGTAACTCCAGATTGTATGAGACTAAAGTATCGGTGCATAATATATACCTTTTTTTATTTCACTGAAGTAGCAAACGAGCATGCATTCCACCTGATGCTAAGTGGTCACTGCCGCCCATGGACATCTGTAATCGACTAAATACAGAACACGGGTTCCATCTGAAGTCAATCACAGATGCGTTGCTACTCCCGAGGCCTATGATGGTCGCCTCATGTGAAAGTGTGCCGGAAACCACACCCTTCTATCGAAACGCAAGAAATGTTTCCCGCTAGAAGTAGGTGTGGCGGTGGTACTTCCCCAGTCGAACTATAATAGTTCTACCACTTTGAAAACTTAATGATGGTATGGTTAGTGTCATATTGTCAGTTACATACAATTTATAGCTCAATTTTAGCTGTACTCATTGTACAAGTTTATTATATTTTCCCTAAATATGTTTTCTTCCATCATTGTAAAGTAGATTTCAAGGTATGGCTCAAATCAAAAACATAGACGTGCAATGCATTGCAATATATGACGATTGTTCTTATAAGCAGCAGTGGGGCAGTAATAGACATATGATATGTAATGATTAAAACTTGCCCTTTCGATCGGGAGGTCCGAGGTTCAAACCTAGGCGGGCACCAGTGACTTTCCTAAAATTATGTGCGTATTAGAAATTAATTATCACTACGTTTTGGTAAAGGAAATCATCGTGAGGAAACCTACACATCTTACACACCTCTTTAAAAAAAAGTTCTCAGAGGTGTGTCAAGTCCATCAATACGCACTTGGGAAGCGCGGTGGACTATGGCTTAAACTCTCTCATTCTGAAAGAAGACCCGTGCCCAGCAGTGGGATAATAATGGGTTGACGAGATTTCTTATAAGAAACCGTAAAAAGACAATAAAATCTCCTAGTGTTTGTTATAAAGATACATATTTATGCACACAATTTATGGATAATGCACACGATTATCACGAGCTGCAGTGGACGGGTTACACGATTGTCGCGTTCACGGTCCGTCGCGCGCTCGTTAACCCGTCGGATGCGTCGCGTCCGCGGGCGGAGTAATTGGTGCCGGATTTATAAATAAACAGTTATGTGATTTTAAACTAATGTTAGTACAGAATTGAATTTACATTTTGAATTTTAATGGGAAGGTTACCAGTGTAACGTAAACATTGTCTAGTTGCCGTAGTCGTAAATGTTCCATTTGGAGTGATTTGAAAACGCCATTTGTTTTGATAGTCCACGTTACTAATGACATTTTAGTTGAACATAGAAATATATTTAACACGACCATCCGATATCCTTTTGTTTAGTAAATTTCAAGTAAAATAGTATAGAAAACTTTTTAGTATAGCCGTGCGCTATCAACACGCCTCGCACGCTCCAGTATAGATTTAAAATTTTACTGTATCTATCTATACTCGGGGCAAATTCGATCTGGAATAAATGTAAACAAACCATAAAAAATCCTACGTAGGGTTATCACCAACTTGCCGAATTTGTACACAAATGCATTCTATATTCAACCAAACTATGCATACAATTTTCGCGAGGTAATTTAACGAAGAGGAGTTGATTAACTAGTAACGACCAACTGCGAGATGATATGCTAAAACCATTCAAACAAAATTTATTTATCATTATCGTCGTTGTATATCTAATGATGTTGCAACCTTAACTCCATGAAGGGATTTGCAACTTATAAGTGACAGATAAAAGTTAATAATAGGACGGCTGATAAAACAACAAAAAGTTGCATTCCCCTGCCTGTCAGGGGTTGCTAGGCAATGCTTTCTTATTAAACATTCCATATCGAATATTGCCTGGAGTATAGATAGATCTACTAAGGTGATATTAGAAACATGACCCTAGTATCGTCTTACTAGATAGATAGATAAAATCACTTACCTTGCCCCCAACTCGATCCGCAGACAAACAACATATCAGGGTGATACGTTTGATGCTGCCACCGGTCTCAACAACATAGCCATACTTCACACACCACACACCACACTTCACAAGGCACGCACAGTAGCACAACTAGTCTAAAAATATATTAATGGTTTAAATACATACAGAACGGATGTATGCACTCGCTTAGAACACGACGGTGACTAACTGCCCGCAAAAGTGACCCAAAAGAGCTAGGTTGCTGTAGATTTTAGTTCTACCCACCTAAATGCTAACAAAGATTGAACATTGAAATAACTAGCGATAGTTGTTTTTTGCGTTATTAATAGTGTTTGCGCCAATAAAAGTTATTAAATAATACGTCACATGGGATAAAAAACCCGGACTGTCATTGAATTTTATATTATTAAAATTTTATCGGACTAGTCGTACTTCGTATCGTACTCGTATAAATAATAAAAAGGCGAAAGGTTGTAAGCGTGTATGTTTGTTACTTCTTCACGTCTAAACGGCTGGAGCGATTTTCACAAAATTTGGTAGGGAGTTAGCTGTTAGGTAGGGATATAGGCTTTTACTGTGAAAAAATATCCTATTCCTACGGGACAATCGGTACATTGATTTATATTCGACAATCAATACATCGTTTTAAAGGGGGCGAAGCTGCGGAGTTCAGCTAGTATTATTTTAAGTACCAAAACCGTCTTTGTTTACTCGTAACATTTATTGATAACTCGATTATTCCAGCGGCTTTACGGCTTTTTCATATTTACCATGGTAATCTATGTGTTAACACTTGAAGCTCGGAACGTTTTGACACCTCTAAAAGTGCGGGCATTTTGAGTAAAAAAATGTGTATTACCTACGGTATTATCAACGGTATCCCCTGCCTGTTGTAAGAGGCGACTAAAAGGGGCTTCCGGGATTGCGGGCGGCTAGAGTGGGAGCTTGAACCGTCCAGCAAGGCGATCCCGGGATGGACGGCGGTATGTGTGGTCACATACCGTAAAGACTAGAGGGTGCGGTGGGTCCACCTGCCCTTTTGTGAGGAGCCCGATGGAGCAATGCGCTCAGAGGATTCCAGTTGAGTCCTCTTTGTAGCGCCGAGGACGGCCTCCGGGGGATTTTAGTGCGGTAAAAATCCCACACAAGATCATAAACTATTTGTGTGCCAAATTTCAACGAAATTCGATCGGTACTTGTTGTAAACACAAGTACATACAATCTTACATCTTCACAAACTTTCGCATTTATAATATTAAAACGATGTTTTCAATTTCAATTTTAAACACACAGAACACAGCGTAGTACAACCAAATGTTTATTGTAAGATACTGTTATAAATTTGTAAATTATCACATCACTCGAAAACTTCATGAAATAGCTCGCGTGGTATCCGACGATAACTCCTTCATTTAAACTTGCGGAAGGGTTAATATATTCACCACATCGTACAAAATCCTAATGGAATTTCAGTCAGTGGCCCGAGTTCAAGCCTCCGCAACTTTGCCGATTAGCCTCCTATCTGTTATAAATGAGCTATAGTAGGTTTTGGAAAATTTATTTTACACGAATAGAGTAGTGCAAGTATGGACTTTTTTATTTTGTACCCAATCCATACATAGGTATGTGGTACAACCCCTTTATTGTCCCGCTGCTGGGCACGGATCTTCTCTCAGAATGAAAGGGTTTAACGCCATAGTTCACCGCGTTGGCCTAGTGCGAATTGGTGGACTTCACACACCTCCGAGAACTTTTTTTTTAATGAACTCTCGGGTGTATAGGTTTCCTCACGATGTTTTCATTCGCTGAAAAGCAGTGATAAACAATTTCTAATACGCACATAAATCAGTAGTACGTGCCTGGGTTCGAACATCGGACCTCCCGATCGAGAGAGCAATATAAAAACAATATGGCAATAAAAAAGATATACAAAGAAAACAGACAAACCCACTAAGTTTCTTGTCGGATCTTCTCAATTGAGGTCGTGTTCCGATCCGGTGGTAGTGCAAAAAAAAAGTATGTAACTGACAATTTTTAAGTGCCTGCGTATGCCTAAGCAAAATAAAGACATTTCATTACATTTTATTTGAATATTTATGCTAACGACAGGTCTGAGTAAATCTAGCACATTTATCGCGGATATTCTGTGAATACAAGCTGAGGATATTTTCAATGGATCATCAATTCCCTGGGGAAGATATTATGCCTAATATTCACTCAGCGTACAATATTAGATCATGTATCGAGGGGTATATTTTGAAACTAAGGAGATAATTATATAAAGAGTAACTAATTTGTTGTTTTAAGGCTTGATTGACAAGTATGCAAAGATGAGTATGCAAAGGATATCATTTTTATTACTTAGATTCACTATCATTTTAAAACACAACACATATGTTGTAAACACAACAAGGAAAAATTAAAGCCGGCGCAATAGTACGTCCAGAGTAGAATCGCAAAGTGCATAAAATTCGGTATTCACTAATTACTTTTAATAGAGGTACTTTTTGGTTTTTTTTTTTCGAGGGGGAAACCTTCAAAAGGTAGGGAGGGAGTAGGGAGGTACTAATGTCACATCTATTTCTAGCGTGAAACAATCGTTGCGAATCGGTGAAAGTGTAAAAGTGTGTGGTTTTTACCGCTCGCTTTCATATGAGACGTCATAATTATTATATCGTAGTCTATCTATCATAGTCTTTAAGAGTAGCAACGCATTTGTAATTGATTTCAGATATTCTTTTGCTAGAGCAGTGATAGCCTAATGGTTGAAACTTGCCCTCTCTATCGGGAGGTCCGAGGTTCAAACCCCGGCACGCACCACTGATTTTTCTAAAATTATGTGCGTATTAGAAATTAATTATCACTACTTTTCGGTGAAGGAAAACATCGTGAGGAAACCTACACACCCGAGAGTACTTTAAAAAAAAAGTTCTCGGAGGTGTGTGAAGTCCACCAATTCGCACTTGGCCAGCGCGGTGGACTACGGCCTAATACTCTTTCATTCTGAGAGAAGACCCGAGCCCAACAGTGTGACAATAATGGGTTGACAACATTCCTTTGCTATATGAAGTAGCTTACAGATGTCCCTGGGCGACGATGATCACCTACCATCAGGTGAACTGCATGCTCGGTAGCTGCTTCAGCCTTATATATCCCTTCCCTACTAATATTATAAATTTAAATGTACGTTTGTTTGTTAGGCTTTCACGTTAAAACTACCCAACCCATTTTTATAAAACTGGACACATATTCTTACAGATATTAGAAAAAACACAGGACACTATATATAGAAAAAAAAATTATGTCGTCAACCCATTATTGTCCCACTGCTGAGCACAGGACTTCTCTCAAAATAAGAGAGTTTTAGGCCATAGTCCACCGCACTGGCCAAGTGCAAATTGGTGGACAATTCGTACAAATTTTAAATACTGAAGCACATTGATTCATTTCAATACGAGTGTAAATATCTTTAATATTTATTTAACGGCGTTAACGCGAGCAAAGTCACGGGTAAAAGCGAGTACAAACTTTATATACGTATCAGTTAGTATAACGTGTACTATCTGCTCGTAAATAAAACAAGAGGTTAAACGCTTTGCATAGTACGAGTTAGTGTTTGCATGAAATTCCCAGTTTTGTTTATTGCGAAAGTTGGCCGCTCACCGCGATTAGTTTCTGACTAACTAATATTCCAGTTTGTATGTAATAAAGTATCAAGTTGCTCAGCGGCTGTGAATCAACGTGATGTGGGTTAAGCTTTGGTTTATTTTATAAGTGGAACAATAATATTTTCCTGAAGCCAATTACCGAACAACACTATAATAAACCTCTTTTAATCTACGTTTTCATGTATATTGGTACAAGATAGAAATAATGAAAGTAGGAAGTGAAAAACTCAAAATTATAAACGACTGACGTATCACACATATAGAGAAGATTTTAGACGACCCGCGTGGTGCAGCGGTTACCATACCGGTCTGACACGCAGTGGGTCCCGGGTTCGATTCCCGGCCAGACAGGTATCTGAATGATGAGTTTACATTCTTGTTCTGGGTCTCTGTGTGACACACACAAAGACGAATACACAATTCGTCTTTGTGTGTGGGCGTGGCACCCAAGACACAGGAGAAAATCCTACTGTGGGGCTATGAGTATAGAAAGGGTTTAAGATGTTTTGTTTGTGATAATTGATTTTAGATGAAGTTTATTTTAGTACCTGTATTATAAAGGAAAATGTATAAAAACACAATTACATTTGACATTTATACATATAAGGCGATAGTTTTGCATGTTTATTAAGGAAAATATTCAGTAATTTGGTATAAATAACATTTATCCATGTTCAAACTACGAAGAAGGATTAAATATAAATCCGAGTTCAAACAAAAGGTCGTTAAACATACATTCGCAGAAATATTTTTAATCTTTTTCGAGCATCTCATTGTTAGATCACAAATAGAGGCCTTATTGCGAGAGTTCACTCGAATATTTTGAAACTTTTTGTTTATGGACTCGGTAAATATACGTACTGGCTATTACTTTTTAAACTCGGTGAATTCGCTCGTCGAGAGGGATGGATTTAAAATAAATTTGAAGTAGCGAACGAGCATAAAGTCCACTTGATTGTATGCGGTCACTGCCGCCTATAAACATCTGTAAGCAACTTCATATAATAAAAATCAACTACAGAAGCATTATTCCCGAGAACTGAGATGATAGTCTTATATGAAAATGAACCGGAATTCACATCGTTCTACCCAAACGAAAGAACTGTTTCATGCTAGAAATTGTTGTGGCGGTGTACCTCCTCCATTGGATCATATTCGTTTTTCCAATTTGCGAATCAGAAATGTCTGTGCCTATTTGTGGTTCTGAAAAAGAAAATTCACATAAGTTAATAATAGTTTAACAAACTGTAATTATATTGTTTTATTAACTTAGAAATATTCTGTGTTTTAAAACGTATTTCTATACTAATATACCTATTATATTCATGATCTTACTTTGGATAAAGGTTTTAATAGCATTAAGTACAAAATCCAGAAAATGGACAGCAGCATCTCTCTGTGTCTCATCAACACCATCTGCGGTCCCCAACATGTATGCCAGGAACGTTGGCTATTAACAATCTCAACATTAACATTTTGTACACTCTCAGCCCTTGATTTTCTCCTGTGTCATCAAGACACACAAACGCTCAGACCCAGAACAGAAATCTAAATTCATCATTCAGATACCTGTTTGGCAGGGAATCGAACTAGGAACCCACTGAGTGTCAGATAAGTATGATGACTGCTCTGCTACGCGGGTCGTCGAATTGTATGCTCTATTGACTTGTCCCTGCGGCATAAATGGCTGAAGACTGTGTTCTAGGGGACTATGTCTAGCAGCAGATCTACAGCAAGGTGATAAATAAATAACACAATAATATCACCGAAAACACGCCTAAAAGGCTAAAATGAAAGAGCTGTCGCCAAACACAAGCAGAGACGGCACAAAACAATAAGTCCTGTAGCATCTAAAGCGGCCACGTTTAATTCAACGGGAGCCTTAATTCAGTCGGGTTCGTTCGCGCGTTAAATGCGGGCTTTGTCATTACGATGCTGTCCTGGAGAGTTTAATTAGGTACGTTTGAGCTAATTCCTCAACTTTATGAGGACTTCGTACATGAAACAATAAAATAATTGGTTCAAACTTAAGGAATCTGATAAAGCTGTTTAGCGTTTTGTGAAAAGGATAAGGAACAAACGGTATTGTTTTAAACGTAGCGCTGGTATTTAGCCCTAGAACCTATGTGGGTCGCTGGAGCACCCAACAAGGTTTTTTTTAATTTATTTGGCAAGGTGCAAACCTCTAACTTTTTTAGAACACCGAATAAAAGTATTGCAAAGGTACTGTGTTAATTATTAAATTATGAATTGTAAGACTGATTTGTGATCTCAAAACTAATCAAAGTAATGAAATAATCAAAAGAATAATAAAAAAAAAAAATTCGAAGACTAGTTGTATTTCATTGTAATTATTACCATTTTTATTTTGAGGTGTCCCAGCACCCCAGTGTAGGAACACTGGGTGCGCCAGATAATTAATGTGTGTGTCTGTTGTATTACACAACGAAATCTTTTGACGCGGAAAATTGCATGCACACTGGTAAATAAAAAATGTTTATTTCTTTTGGTATTAAAAGAAATTAAGTTGAAGTGAGCCAGCAAACAACAACCTTCTAACGAAACAACAACTCCTTCATGCTAGAAATAGGTATGATGCTGGCACCTCCACAGTCAGGGCCATACTTGATCTACCTTGTAAGTTATCTTTCTACGTTTGGCGACTCGCGTGGCCGAACGGTTACCATGCCGAACTGATGGGTACCTGGGTCTCGGGTTCGATTCCCGGCCAGACAGGTTTCTGAACGATGAGTTTAGATTCATGTTTTGGGTCTGAGTGTTTGTGTATTCGTCCTGTTGGTGTCCATGGTACCCACGACACAGGAGAAAATCCTAGTGTAGGGCTATGAGTGCAGAAAGTGTGTGTTACAAAAAATCATTAGTACATCTATTACGAATAACAGGCAAAAGTCACTATCACTAGCATAAATAGTCCATGAAAAATGAGTTCAGCAATACAAAAAGGATCGAGTCAGTTGCAGGAGCAAAAAAGGAGTCCTCTAGCGTCATTTAATTCCACTTGGTTCCTAATTCCCTGTTCGTTGGCGCGTTAAATGCGCGCTTTGTCATTGGCTCTGCGGACTCGTTTACATTAGGTAGGAGGTTTGGGCCAATTAATGAAGGCTTTATGAGGGTATTCACCACGTGGCACAATTAAATGAGAGTTAGACAAGTTATGATACGTTTTGAACACTTGACTACTAAATAATTGTCATACTAAATAATTAACCTTGCTAGAAAGCTTGCTTCGAAGAATATGAGATATTATAGATATTGGAGCTAACTTTTATTACAATTAAAAAAAACATGATTGAAAAAGTATAAAAAATACAACATACCAAAAAGATAAACCCGCGAATTTCTTGCCGGATCTTCTCAGTTAAGGACGTGTTCCGATCCGGTGATAGTGTAAAGAAAAAATTTGGTGTAATTGACAATTTGTAAGTGCCCCCGTAGGCCTATACAAAATAAAGCCATTTCATTTCAAGTGTTTTGTATTTTTATCCGACTGCGACAAAAGCAGGGTAATGCTTAACGAGCGCATGTATGTGCTCGTATATGAATTTCTTTGGAACGCGTTACAGCCCAAAAGGCTTGATGAATTGTAAAATATGAGATATTATTGGAATGGACTCTGTCGCAGTCGCATCAACCCATTATTGTCCCACTGCTGGGCACGGGTCTTCTCCCAGAATGAGAGAGTTTAGGCCATAGTCCACCGCGCTGGCCAAGTGCGGATTGGTGAACTTCACACACCTCCGAAAACTTTTTTTTTTTAAGAACTCTCCTCGGGTGTGTAACATCGTGAGGAAACCCTCACGATGTTTTCCTTCACCGAAAAGCAGTGATAATTAATTTCTAATACGCACATAAGTCATTGGTGCGTGCCTGGGTTTGAACCTCGGACCTCCCGATCGAGAGGGCAAGTTTCAACCATTAGGCTATCACTACTCTGTAGAGTCATATTATTATTTTAATATGGCGCCGGCGAAAGAAAAATCGGGGCGAATGTTTTTTGCCATTTTCATAAAAATAAATCTATATATTATTACGTGAAGCAAAAACTTGTGAAGCATTTTTAAGTAACTTACCGCGGATGGAGGAGTATAAAATTTTGCACGGTTATAGTTGACATAGAGAAGGAGTGCAGAATGTTAATATTTTTTTCAAATAATGCATTTTTCATACATAAAATCAACTAAAAACACATTACACACACTGCCTTGCATTTGAAAAAACACATACATAGTAAACGAAATAGAACATTCAATGTCTTAAATATGAAAAAACATATCGTCAAAAATGTCAGATGTCTTTGTCAAAATACCGCTATTGCTTTTAAATGCGGCTTAGACAATTAAACCTCTTTTTTATATTTAACGGGTGCGTTCAAAATTACTTAATTTTTTTTACATTTTATTTCAATTTGAGAAATATTGGTGCTACTTTGGACAATATGAAGTTTAGTTTTTTAATTTAAATTAAGGTCGAATTTCGACCGTTGCGACGGGTCACTAGTTCTAATAAATAGACAACCACAAAAGTATATACTTTGTATCACTAAGGTCACTTTTTTAACACAAAATTATAATTAATGCAAAAGCCAAATTATGTTTAAGCAGTCAGGTTAATTTTAGGGTTCTGTAACCGAATGGCAAAAATCGGAACCCTTATAGACTCGTCACGTCTGTCTGTCCGTCTGTCCGTATGTCCGTATGTCACTGCCACTTTATTTGGAAAATATTAAGGTTCCTATACATGGAACTGAAACTCAAAATTTTTTTTCATCTAACCTACACGTGTAGGGTGTCTATGGAAAGGTCTTCAAAAGTGACATAAAGGTTTATCGTCGATTATTTGAGAGATAAGCCCTTTTAAAACGATAAAATGTGTCTCTCCACCTTCTAACTTTGGAACTAAGAGAGTGAAAAATCTGAATAAAATGTTGTAGAATAAGAAAAAAAATTAGCGAAAATTGGTTCGAAAAAGATACGATTGATAGTTGTTGAGAAATAGCACTTTTTCAACTAACATTACTTAGTAATTCATCCATGAATACTATGAAAAACTAATTTATGTTAGTAGTTAGAAAACTGTTTAACTTCATTTACTATTTATAGAACGAAATGGTACAGAACCCATCATGCGCGACTCCAACTCGCACTTATGTATGATAATGTTATGTTACGTTATTCACTAGAATTTTTATTTAACTTTTACTATAACCTCATATATTAACTTTCAATTTAAACTTGAGAATTCTATAGTGCTTGTCTTAACCTATTAAACTTCCCTACACGGACGATATATAAAGTTTCGTAAAACTGTTAGTTCAAAACATACAGCGCTGCACGCAACAAGTTTGTGAACTGTTCAACTGGAAAATAGATGAACGGAGTTGTTCAGGTTGTGTTGTAAGTTCCTTATCTTAAATTTATTAGGGTTCCGTAACCAAAGAGGGAAAACGGAACCCTATTACTATAACTTCTACGTCCTATGCCTGTCCGGTACCAGGCTGCATCTAATAAATTGTGATAGATAGACCGTTGAAAATTATTTAAGCCGGTTATATCATGACGACCCGCGTGGCGGTGCTGTCACCGTCCTGGTATTACATGTAGAGGGTTCCGGGTTCGATTCCCAGCTAGACAGGTATCTGAATGATAAATTTAGGTTCTTGTTCTGGGTCTGGGTGGTTGCGTATTTGTATTTGTATATAAACATGTCTTCAATTCTTTGAAAGAATGATTATCCGAAATTTGAAGTATATTGGACCAAGAATCACGTTATCTAATACAAACTTTGCACCTGTTTTACCCTCTTATGAGGCAAATTTCCGGAAATCCCTTCTTAGTGCTCACTTACGTCACGAAAGAAACCTCTGTACCAAACTCCAAGTTTCTTAGTAGAGTAGTTTTGGCTGTGCGTTGATATGCCAGTAGTTAAGTCAATTTTCCCTGATGTATATAGATATAAATTTGATAAATAATCCTACAATCATTTTCTATTACTAAACATTAACACAGAATATAGTATGAAAAAAAAATAACAATTTGTCGGCTCCTGTTAAATACGTGGTATTAAAGAATAAATTCGAGGCGATCTTCCACTTAAGCAGTTCATTTCGTTTAGTTACCATTCCTTTTGAAAGCAAATTGCCAATTTCGTACCTTAGAATTCTAGAGAATTCTTCAGAAAATCTTCTTCATTTACCCTAACCCTGTATCAGCATTTTCAAGCTTCACAATTTTTGTCAGTGAAAATTTTCTGGAAGTGATAGCACACGAACTGACGATTTCCATGAAATGAATATTGTAACAAACAGGAGATAAGCTGAATGTATCCCAAGACGCTGTAACGTATTTTAATCTTATTGGAAAAGGGGAAAGGGCCAATAAAAGCGCCTTAACGGCTTTCCAAAACGCAACTGGGCAGAGGCCGACCGTAACGAAAGCCTTTTGACGACCCTAACACGAAATTTATTCAGCTCTGTCATATAAAAAATGCTTATTAACCTCCGAGGGGTATTACGAAGGATCTCTGGTAGTACAAAGAGGTGATCGAAGATGCGACCTTGCTATTTCAATTGTTATTTTCCATTGTGATTCCTACGTCAATAAGAAAGGTTCCTTACATTTTTTTATATTTGTACCTAACGATAAGGCGGACAGGCCACCCGATGGAAAATGGTTATCGTCGCCTATGGACATTTGCAACACCAGATGAGTCGCCAATGCATCGCCGGGTTTGAAGGAAAGCTCTTTTTGCACCTTTCTTGAAGAGCCCCATGTCATAGCGCTCCTGGAATACCTCAGGATTATATTTATACAGGATACATTTTTGGATCTTTGTAAATGAAATAACATAGTTGAAAATATGATAAAATGATCTTTTCTTATTTGTCTTCAATTTAATAACTTGGCTCATAATACTGTAAATACCTACCGAAGCTTGGGAAATTTAATACGGAAATACGATTTCCCTTCCAACCAGAGAGACCGCCCAAGTTCGTTGTAACTTTATTAGAGCAGTCCATTAAGCCTTCTTTCTGCGGCTTTTGGAGAAAAAAATCTTGTTTTCATTTAAAAGAGGTGCGTAGAACACAATTTAAACTGTTCCCGGCTGTTAGCCCGCCGGTAATGGACAGTTACTCCCCGGAGTTTTCTCCAGAAATTGCGAATCCCCCATTGGACAAAAGAAGGGTGGTATTATATTTTTATGGACCTTTGTGTTTAGGTCCAAAAATTGTTTAGATTTATGACAACAGGTGTTGGTTTTATCTCGCCTTTTTTACCATAATTGAATTTTTTGGTGGAATTTCGTAGTACGAATTATAAAGCAACGGACTTCCTATAAAGGTCAGGACTTGTCATGCGAACTGTCAATTTGCCTTTTCCGAAGTAATCAAATTGACAGTCCGGCGTCGCGTACAGTTTCGTAAATGCTTATTTGCGACAGTTTTTCAAATTATTATGAACATCGTACAAAATTTTATCGAAAAATTATCAAAATTATTATTCGTTATAAAACTCGATAATTGACATTATAGCGCAAATAATAAAACCTAAGTAACATTCGAATCTACTTTTTTTTCGTTTAATAAAATTTCAGTGAACTGAAAAAGATTGTAATAACGGGCATTCTAAGCGGCTATTTTCTTTCCTTAGAATATTTACTAGAGTAGGCCTTTGTTATATCGGTTGTTCGCAAATGACTTTTCAAATTTATAAACGACTAATACTTTCGCTTTAGATATATACATCTATATACAGCTATATACTGTTAATCTAAGTATTAATACGTGAAGCGAAAACTTGGGTTACGTTTTTAAGAAACTTGCCGCGAACGAAGAAGTGTGAAATTTTGCACAGTTATAGTTTACGAAGAGAATAGTTTTATAGTTTTTTTCAAATAAATAAAACTAACATAAAATTAACTAAAAACGCATTACACACACTACCGTGCATTTGACACAAACACATTTATAATAAACGAAAAAAAATTAATGTCTTCGTCATTGGTTTTAATGCACCTTAGTCAATTAAACCTCTTTTTATCTTTCGGATTTATTAACTATTAACATAACTTGATTAATGAAATTTAATTGTATTTCAGGAATACTCGTGCTACTTTGAATAATATCAAGTTTAGTTTTTGAGTTGAATTACGATCGAATTTCGACCGCTGCCGGGTGACTAGTATTATAAAATTGTAAGTCAATATTATCGTTGATAGTTATGATAGTTGTAATTATTAAAAAAACGGCTAAGTGCTAGTCGGCCTCACGCACGAAGGGTTCTGTACCATTATCTTTAAAAAACGCTAAAAAACGTTTTGTTTTATGGGAGCCCTTATTATTTACTTATTATATAGTTTTTTCTCATTGATTGATTGATTTTATAGTGGCAACAGAAATAGATTATCTGTGAAAAATTCAATTGTCTACCTACCATGGTTCATAAGACCAGACAGACGGAGAGCGTAGTCTTTGTAATAGGGTTCTGTTTTTTCTCTTTGGGTACGGTACCTTTAAAATTAATGGGAGTCATTATGATCATCACCACATGCATAGTGGTTGCACCCGTTCGGCGACTCTTGAGTCATCATACTGGTTCCAATAAAGAGTTCGATTCCCGGCCGGACAGGTATCTCAATGGTGAGTTTAGATTCATGTTCTGGCTCTGGGTGTTTGTGTATTCGTTTTGTGTATGTCCATGTTACCCTCAACACAGGAGAAAATCCATAGCGTGGGGCTATGAATGTAGAAAGCGAGTGTAGAAAGAAAGTTACGAATGAGATCTTTTGTGACTACCTAACTAGGGAAAATAAGGCATCATTATCGGTTTTAAGCTAGCCCTTACTAAGAGGACCGATAATGGATAAGAACCGATAATGGGTAAGAGCCTCTTACCCAATTTCGGTATACAGCTATGATACCTAAGATCTTGAGGTTGATTACTGTAATGAAATAAAACCCAGTTTCATCATTGTATTACAAAAAATAAATATATAATGCTTTCTACACTCATAAGCTCCTAACCTATTCTTCTACTTACCACTTACTCTAACTCCATACCTTTAGGTTGTCTGGAAGAAATCGCTGTTTAGCGATAAGACCGCCTTTTGTATTGTTTTTATTTTGTATGTTTTTTTTTTTTTGTTATCTATACTTTCTGGGTACAATAAAGAGTATTATTATTATTATTATTAAGCTCACACTACGATGTTCTCTTGTGTCTTGGGTGTCATGGATACACACAAAGACAAATGCACAAACACACAGGCTCAGAATAGAAATCGAAATTCATCATTAGGAAATCTGCCTGGCCGGGGAACGAACCCGAAAACCCATTCCTTGTCGGTATGGTGACCGCTCCGCTACGGGAGTCGTCGGATTACAAGCAAAGCAACATAACAGTATAAAATACTTATTGATAACCTAATTAAACATAACTGCTTATTGACAATGTGTGCATTTATCATATCATACTTCATACTAATATTATAAAGGCGACAGTTTGTGAGTGTGTTTATTTGTTACTTCTTCACGTCTAAACGGCTGGAGCGATTTTCATAAATTTTGTTAGGAAATTAGCTGACAATCTGGATTAACATATGGCTACTTTTTACTGTGGGAAAATATCTCATTCCCACGGGACAATCGGTACATCGATTTTTTTAACGCGGGCGAAGCTGTGGGTTTCAGATAGCATGATTATATTATAAGCCGTGGGATCAGAAACAGTGTCCACAATATAGGTAAAACCAACATATTTACTCCAGTACACACCCTGCGATCGTGTAGCTCCCTTGTTTGGGACAAGGCATAAGCTACAGTATGAGTCCTGTGGGTGAGATTATAAGGACAATAGCACACGATAACAGTGATGCGGGATATTTCATCTTGTTAATTTGTATGTATAATCTATTAGAACAATACTTTCAAGTAATGGGATTTAAATGGCGTCGCAATTCGGTGTCGTTTTTAATATAGTAATATTTTATAGACACTCTAAGGGGCCTTCCGCCTTTCTAAGGGGCGGACACGCAGGGTTGTGACCGTATGCGTTCCAAGACTTCATATGTAAATTAATCTGCTGCAGCCTCTGTGTGCCGAGTGTGTGTGGCTTACATGACGATAGGATGCAGTTGGCAGAATATAGATCTTTTGCTCCGATCGCATCTAAGGAAACATGTCTTAACGCTATCTACGTTAGTTACAGGTTTTTTTTATTAGACTGAAGTAGCAAACGAGCATGCAGTCCACCTGATGGTAAGTGGTCACTGCTGTCCATGGACATCTGTAATCAACTTCATACAGAACATGGGTTCTATCTGAAGTCAATAACAGATGCGTTGCTACGAGGACTATGATGTTCGCCTCATACAAAAGTGTGCTGGCAACCACACCATTCCATCGAAACGTAAGACTATGCTTCACGCTTAGAAATACGTGTGGCGGTGGTACTTCCCCGGTCGAACTACACTGGTTCTACTACCTTCAGGTTGTATTAAAGTAAGCATAAGAAGGAAGAATTTAGTATCCAAACCGGATTTTCTGAGATAGAAAACAGGAAATAAAAAATCCTGGTAAATTATGTCTACACTAGCATTATACATTATACATTTGAGCCGCACTTTGGATATGTCCCTCCCCCCATCCGTAATGGGGATTTGGTCAATAGTTACAGTCAGCAGTGGGTTGATGCTATTCCGATAGTAGTCCCAATAAATTCTGCTTCAACTGCTTTGCGTAAGGGTACACTGATCATTTTGCGGCGGCGGTATCCAAGTCTTTCGCAGACATTGATTAAATTCTCTAACATTGTAGAACATTTTTTGTTCTATTATCAATAGGTATCGCAGTGTATGCAATGAAAAAAATTTTTGAGCAAAACTTTTGTCGGTTTTTAAGTTAATTCATGACAAACATACAAAAATACATAGTTTTCCTCTTTATAATATTAGTATAGAATAGCTATGATTGATACTGATCGAGTTGATAACACTTATGTCGCTACAGCACGCTGGTACTATTTATTATCAGTACATACATACCTGTGTTTTAATAAGTTTTTTAGAGCACCAATATTTTGTTTTGTCTTTGCAAATAGTATGCATACGAAGTAAGGTACAAGCTATATAAACAAATAATATTACTGAGTTGCCCGATAGTGGAACACTAATATTTGAGTAGCAGATATTAAAGAAAGGTAATCTATATCTATTTCTCTTTTCGGTTCATGAGTATATAATGTCGAAAAATATTGTACAGAATACTAAGTAGATACGAATAGAATATTTTATTCTTCAATTCTTGAGATTTTTCCTCATTTACAAGTCTTATCAATTATTCATTTAGGTTGTCTCTATCACAGTGTATTATATAAATTATTTGTTCAGCTCTACTTTATGTGTATTTTCACTGATAAATGTATTTTTTTTATTTCTATATTAATAGGTCGTTTTCATCTTTAATTATTTATTGTATCAATCACAGATGTGTTGCTACTCCCGAGGAATATGATGGCCGCTTCACCACCTGTAAAAGTACCTCCTAAGTAGCTTAATGAGTCCGACTACGATGTGGTCTACATATAACAAAGTTGAACAACGGTTCAATATCCGCCTCTGCCTCCCAACTTGGTCTATGCAAATATTTGTCCGCCCAAACTGCGGGGTAGTTTGAATTTCAACGGAACCTCGTTGACCCCGATGTAGTTCGTGAATTGATATGGGCGCCTTGATGAATTTAGTTTTTGGACCACTTCGTTTGAGTTAACTCGTTGTATAACAGGACCCTTGACGGCTTAAGGGCTTATAAGTTTACACTGTACTTACTATGAGCTCAACGGTAGGAACTCGGACTAGGCGGTTGTTTAAACCTGTTACACATAACTATTATATTTATAAAGAATGAGTTTTTAATCCTTACGGACAGTATTTTTATAATTTCAGTTAAGTAAATCTCTCATCAACCCATTATTGGCCCACTGCTGGGTACGGGTCTTCTCTTAGAATGAGAGAGTTTTAGGCCATAGTCCACCGCGCTGGCCAAGTGCGAATTGGTGGACTAAGTAAATCTAAACTATAATTATTTGTGTTATATAAATAATTATAGTTTAGATTCTAATATATCTAAAAGCTGCTCTCTCACTATATCGATAAATTGTCGTTTTGACTCCATTATTGTAGTAAACGAGCATGCAGTTCACCTGATTATAAGTGGTAAGACATTTGTAAGACACTTCATGTAGAACAAGGGTTCTATCTAAATTCAATCACAGATATGTTGCTAGTCCCTTGCTAGATTGGCTCACTTTCACACGAGATCTTCTCATATGAAAGTAAGCCAGCAACCACACCGTTCCACTGAAACACAAGAACCGCTAGAAATAGTTGGGGCCAAGATACCTCCACGGTCGAACTATTATGAGGACTGGTTTTACTAATTACTATGACGACCCGCGTGGCGGAGCGGTCACCATACCGGTCTGCCACACAATGGGTCCCAGGTTCGTTTCCCGGCCAAACAGGTATCTGAATGATTTAGATTTGTTTTCTAGGTCTAGGTGTTTGTGTATTTGTCTTGTGTTTGTCCATGGTATTCACGACCCAGGAGAAAATCCTTGTGTGGGGCTATGAGTGTAGAAAGCGTGTTAGTATCAAAGTTTTCATTTAATAATATTAATTCAATAAGATATAATCTACGTACTGTAAAGATAACTATGTTGGTACCAGTGATCACGGATCTAGTTACTGTGCTTACTTAACTTTAGTAACTTATCTTAGTTTCAGTGTAATGCGATCTGTAGTTTTGTCTGTAACTTTCAAATTTATAATACCGATAAAATAAGATTCACATAATTATCCTACACAATGTTTAATATCCAAAATATATGCGACCTAAAATTGTAGACCATTGTGGTTCTGCTTCTCGAAATATCCGTTATAGAATGCGGTGCTAGTGACTGTGGGGACAGAATCATAACGGACACGACAAGGACAGAATGTAGGGCATGTTTGGTCAGATGGGGATGTAAATCGCAGCACATTTTAAATAATCCCAAATCGTGTGTAACTATCTCGTGAATTAATTGTCGTAAATATTTTGGCTTTGTTGAAACAAAGCCAAAATATTAGATATTATTTCTTTCAGATAGAACCTCTGTTTTATGTGAAGTTTCCCATAGATGTACACGGATGGCAATGACCACTTTCTATAAGAGGAACTGCATGTGCGTTTGATATTTTAATTTTATAATAAAAAACGCATAAATATGTCTAAAACACAACAATTATGGGCAGTGTAGTAAAATAAAACAATCTCGTTCTAAGAGTTGACTTGGGTTTATAAAGCACTATCTATTAAAAAAACTGCATTAAAAGTCCCTTTGTAATGTAAGGACAGACAGCGGGAAGCGATTATGTTTTATACTATGTAGTGAAGTAAGTCGATAACGTCCAAGATAAATACGATATCGTGACGTAAAAGAAGGACCGTAATAAAGCAATGCACAAATTTCAGAGAAGGGACATTTTTGGACACATCAAGGTATATACATGATACACGTTGTACAGCACACATGTATAGGTTAAAGCTTGATTTGGTATAACTTGCTAAAATCCACGATACACAAACTATGTTGTTTTGAATCCGCGCCATGTTTGCGTGTAAGCCATGGCTGGGATAATTTGCTAGCTCGTGCATACATTTTGCTTGTAACGCAAATTTGCCAGCGGAAATGCGAGATGTCGGTTTATGCAAGCGCTTGTTATTTCTCGTATATACGCGCTTGTATTCTTTGGCGGTAAAGCCTCAGATGTATGAAATATTAAATTTTGTTTCATGCCTTACTTTACTATTGATAGCTTGTTTGCAAGAATCCTTACGCTTTAATCAACCCTGGATGAGATAAGAGAAAAAAAGATGTCTCGTCTCAAACCAGGACACAACTATATTAAGAAATAAGTTGGGCGGGTACCTCTGAAACTGAATCACAAATAATTTTACCACCAAGCAAATTTTCCCAACTTAGTTATAATAACTTACTTATTATTACAACGCAACTATGATGCACCTCAGGTAAGATTATTAATATTATCTTCACAAATACACATAGGCGGCAGTACACAATTTACGTAAATTAACACCTAAATTAAATTTACTGCAAGTAAATTAATAATTTCAATTTGGGGCACATATAGATTAGGGCATAAATAGATTGTTTTGGCTATTGCATTAAACAATCCAATTTATATATGTGTTACTTGTGAGATACAATACATTGTGTTTCCATGCGATTGCCGAGTTAACATTTTTTTAAAATAAAACGTTAAAGATTTTAAATATTGATATGGTCACTTTATCATGTTGTTAGGTTAGAATATTACGTAACAAGTTAAGACAGAAAGTCACTTAAGCAGGGACTGAATAAATTAATAATCGACTTGGTATTACAAGGAAATCACAACCTTTTTCGGTAGAATAACTGAGTTGCGAGATTTGGATTTTTTTTAAGTATTGATTTTTATTGCATCTTAATTATGTCTAGCATGCCATTAGAAGAAACTCAACAAGAAATTGTGCCATAGGTCGAGACAGGTCAGAGGCCAAAGACTAAGCGGCGACACGTGAGATCACACCAACAACGTCGCTTGCTCTTCATTATCAGACGTGTGTGTCAAGCCTTTGTTAGTCCCGACGCTTTGGCATTTCAGTTTTCTTTAAGGGCCGCTGTTTTAGTATATATGGGTCGCATGTTACATATCCTTGATGAATAATACATGCTCGTTTAGTTGACTGGTTTTAATTCAAATAACAACTCAAATCCTTGTGACCTAGTGGCAATAGGTAAAGCTAAACTTATACCCCCGTCTTCAGTGCAATTTTTTTTTGTTTGACCGAAGTAGCAAACGAACATGCAGTCCACCTGATGGTAAGTGGCCACTGCCGCTCATGGACATCTATAATCAACTTCATACAGAACATGAGTTCCATCTAAAGACAATCAACGTGCGTTGCTACTCCCGACGACTATGATAGTCGCCTCATGTGAAAGTGTGCCGGCAACCACACCCTTCTATCGAAACGCAAGAAATGCTTCACGCTAAAATAAGTGTGGCGGTGGTACTTCCCCGGTCGAACTACACTGTTTCTACTACCTTGTAAAAATTGATTGCAATTGATTGGCGAGATTGATCCCGTGATCACAACAAGGAAAATGTTTATGTTTATGTTTACCTTTATGTTTCTTTTAATATTTTGGCCAATCCAAAATACTGAACATTGTATGTTGTATACATTGCGTTAAAATATATTATTGTCAAAAAATTTAGTTTCATTAACATTTTAGTAAGTGAACCAAAAATATTGTTTTACATCATGTTTTACAAACATCTATGGATGTAGGTTTCAGAATCGATAGCCAATTAAACAGACTAAATGATGGATTTCGATTACTGTTTGGGTGTATCCAGTTCAGCGTGTGAGATGTATTAATTACATTTACGGCACAACACATTTTAATATAGTTTATTGTACTTCAAGATGCGTCGAATAGTGGTTTCACCGAATAACCGAATACCGAATACTATTCGGTTTAACTTTTACCGAACCGGATATTCGGCCAAATTATTCGGTTTACCATTTCTTATTAAGAAACAAAGGCGAAAGTGTGTTCATAAAAAATGCTGATTTGAGGCTTAAAAATAAATGTTGATATAAGAATGTAATATATTTAGGAAAAATGCGAGTTTAAGGTTTCATAAATGTTGATTTGAAGTTTAATTGCTTTATATTATTAGCTTTATTCAACACACACGTAAAAAGACATAACGTCTATCGTATATGTTTTGTTTCATGTTATGACGTGTAGCCATGAAAATAGAAAAACTTGAACCAAATATATTCAGCACCAAAACCAAATAATTCGGTCGAATACGAATAGTGAAAAAGCTGCAGAATACGCCGAATACTGAATAACAACCGAATATTCGTCGCATTACTACTAATTAACGTTCTGAAAATTTTTAATTGGAATTATGAAATCACCGACAAACATAAAAATGAATTGGAATAAGATTTAATTCAATAATAAAATATAAGCAAGCTAGCAATACTTGTCAAACAACACAGATATAACAGTTTTCTGCGCGCCGTGTCTAAACGTATACGTCTTTGTAATGCTACATAACTAAGACAAATCACCAATTAGACCCTTAGCAAATAACTTATCTACTCACTTTAATTAAACCCACGGAATTTGGAACGAAAGATTTATAAAACATGATTTTTATTAAAGATTTAGATATATATTTTATTCTTAAACGGAATGAAAGACGTTATAGTTTGCTTTATGTAATAACTAGTTATACGCTGAGCGCGTAGCTACACTACTACAAAAAAAACACAAACAAACCAACAACTTTGCTAAAGATCATCAAATGAATAGTTTACAATTCGTTAACCAAAGGAAAATAAATAAATTCACAAACACGATATAATAAAATATTTACATTAAAATGTAAATTAATAATTCATACTGTAAATAGTTAATTACATTAAAATGTAAATTAATAATTAATAATGTAAATAATTAATTACATTAAAATGTAATTAAAGTGTAATTATAATGTTGGTAGCTGAGTTGTATCTACCGTCACCAGGTGGTACAGAGAAATATTCATCCATACATCAACCTTTAACCGCTGGACATAGGCTTCCCATAATAGGGATTTTCCAGCAGACTCCACGCGTAGCACGCGTGTAAATGGCAGTGTCGCCCATTGCCAGGATTTTTTTCCTTATTCACCGCATATAACGTACACGAGAAAAGAGGTAGTAGTCTTAATTACAACAGATACCACGTCATATAAAAAGGTAGTAAAATGTAATATGGGCGTATTCCAATTGTGGGAGAAGATGAATGATGTTGTTTAGGGCCGATACTACGGCACATAGAAAGATATCGGAATATAATCTGGACCTATATTAATCATAGGAATACATTTGTGCCTAATAATAATAATGTACAAGTAAACCATCACAGGTAGACGTTTAATGAACATTTCCTTCACTTGTTTTGTTTACATATAGTATGTATACCTTCTTGTCTGTGAGAGTCTATGCGTGCATATTAACGTGAAACGCACACACGGCACGCCTCTGCAAATTAGTCCTCAGTAATCAACTCATATTTACTCAGTTTAATTAATATCTTAGGCATGTACGAAGGGCATAATTGGTGCGGGATTTATTTACACTGCATCGCCGGGGACGCAATTAAGGTGATATAGTATATGTATATGTTTGAGCATCGCGGGCGCTCAGACACCCTTTGATATTCCTAGCGTGTATAAGGTGTTTTGGAAATTTTAGGATTTTCTGATATCGATATTCTTCTTTTTTTATCTGACTGACGTAGCAAATAGTCCACCTGATGGTAAGTGATCACTGCCGCCCATGGACCTGTAATCAACTACTTACAGAACATGGGTTTCATCTATAGTCAATCACAGATGCGTTGCTACTCCCGAGGACTATGGCGCCTCATGTGAAAGGGTGCCAGCAAGAAATGCTTCACGCTAGAAACAGGTGTGGCAGTAGTACGTCCCCAGTCGACGTTCTGACACCTTGAAAAAATCAATCTTAATTAGTTATATGATAGTAAGTTGGTCAGCTTTAAAAAAGTTATGTTAAACAGTTACTTGAACATTAGAATGACAATCATCTTAGTTTGTTGTAAACGTTCTTGGGTTTGATTCCCTAGGGTGGCAATTCATCCATCAGTCCTTTAAGGTGTCCGTAGGGTGAACTAGGTTAGGTTAGAGTTAGACCCAACAGATTGGGTGAAAAACGAGGTTATCTTTAAGACTTATTGGAACTATGCGGAACTATGCGGAAAGGAATGTAATTTACGATTCATTATTTCAAGCGGTGTATAATCTATACCTAGTCGTATTTAAATACGCATTTACGAGCTTCACAAAATAATTTCATAAGACTAATATCGTCATGAGTTTATATAGCTTTTTGTGATAATGAAAATTTAAGTATATGTCTGAAAGTTCAAAGAAGATAAACAATATAGGGATGTACGGATTATTATTCTGCATAATTTTCTTCATTCCTTTTGTTTATCTATAGTACCTGATTTACAGATTGACTTTAAATAGTACTAAGCCATGATTTGATGAAGTGTTATCTATACGTCTATACTTCTATACTTATATTATAAAGAGAAAAAAAAATATTTTTGTATATTTGTCATGAATTAACTAAAAAAATATTGAACTGATTTTAAAAAATCTTTCACCATTAAGATGGTACATTATCCCTGAGAAACAGGTTATTTTATTTCTAGAATATATATAAGACGTCTTTGCTAAAACTTGAGTAATGTGATTCAAAGTGTCAAAAACTTTGCTCAAAAATTTTTTTCATTACATAGGTACACTACGATACTTATTGATAATATAACAAAAAAATGTTCTACAATATAATAGAACATATCGAAATCTACGAAAGACTTGGACACCACCGCCTCACAAGGATCAGTGTACCCTTACGCAAAGCAGTCGTCGCAAAATTTTTTGGGAATACTATCGGAATAGCATCTATACCCACAGCTGAATATGACCATCGACCAAATCCCCATTACGGATGGGGGGAGGCACATGTCCAGGAGTGGTGCTCAAATGTATAATGGTTAGATAGATTACATTATAGTCTGCGCGAACGAAGTCGCGTCGATTCTGCTAATTTAATTAGAATTATTTTATTAGTTTTAATTTAATTACACTTAAAATAAGTAGCTCCAATGGCGTGTTACGCAGCTCCGTCGACGCAAAAGTATCTTGTTCATATCTGAATGTTTTATACAACCTTTGCCTTTCCGGTCACTCTCAATAGCTGTTTTCCCTCTTCCATTTTTATTTCTTTGTGAGCCTAAAATCGTCCACCATTAATCTTATTCAAGCATCAGATCGCTTATAAAGATTCCGCATTCAAAAATAGCTCGGGATTGAATTGGTTTGGAAGGCACGAATATCTTTGATTAATTATAACGCACCGAGGCCTCATTCGTGATCTGTTTTGTCCGTCCCTGTTTAATAAATGAGATTTTCTGGTGTCCTGGAGAGAATAAATGATTTTTACTTTGTGCGCTGTATAATTGAGAATTAATATCGTGATCAAAATCCTGTGGGAATGGTTTTATTATGGCAGCTATAGATCAAGGAGCTAATCAGTTACTTCAAGAGTCATTCGTGTAATTATTTTAGTGGTGAAATATTCGTATATATAATCTAGTGGTTAAATAACATTAGTAATATGTAAAACGAATATTTGATGTTGTATAACAGAGAAAACAATTTTTTGTCCCTAATGTTAAGTAGCCACCAATCAAGCCATACTTATGTCAAACTTAACTTTTTACACGGTCCCGTTAAGACCGGCAAATGTTGGAAATGAGAGGTCATCTTTCTCTGACTTACAGGGATGACAAATTTTAATTTGGTTACTATTTGCCCGCTAATTTGTACGTGTAAATTATACCAAAAAATACAATTTTAGCTCATAGCTAATTCCTGTAGGGGTGAAAAAATTCACAATTCCTTTCTTGCAACGCGCATAAGGATCCTAGTTTCAACGATTTCGACTCTGGGCCTGGCCTCTGTGGGCCAGCGTCACCATTATCTTATATTTATACATTAAAACATATTAATTTGTTTGTCTTAGGGAAGCTCTACCGAACGGCACTCTATGGCTGAGTGCGTTCTCAGCGGCGCAGTACCGGAGCGACGTGCACGCTGCAGTCTACCGCTGCCGCGCCGCCGCCACCGTCGGCACCATTATCTCCAGAGATATGAGGGTAGAAGCTGGTGAGTAACTTTTCTTTATAGATTTTTTTTAAGATTGAAGCAGCAAACGAGCGTGCAATCCACCTGATGGTATGTGATTAGTGGCCCATGGAAATCTGTAAGCAACTTTATACATATATAGCAAGGGTTTTATCTGTGTGTGTATTATGTATTTAAGAGTCAGTCGCAGACTCAGCAGTGTATTGCAGTGTATTGCTACTTCTGAGGACTAAGTGGGTCGCCTCATATAAAAGTGTGCTGGCAACTATACCCTTACATTAAATTGCAAGAACTGTTACACGCTAGAAATAAGTGCAGCGGTGGTACCTCCACGGTGCTACACAGAACTAGACTGGTTCTACCACCTCGTAATTAAGCTTATATGGGTTAATTATGGTATGAGTGCTGAACGCCCCGTTCATATTGAGACTACCTGTGATTTAGTCCTAAGGTTAGGAGGAAGTAAATAAACTGCGATCTGATCTGATGAATGTATAGTTTCAACATAAATTTTAACCGTTTGAATGTCCTTTTTTGTGAGGTAGTAACGAATTAAGCATCAGATTAATTAATTAATTAGGCACTAAGAGTTATTTTTTTGCAAAAAATCTATGTAATTTCGCATAATAAGACATACGAAGGTTGAAGCAAAATTATGATATTCCTACTAAACTACTTATGAACAATAGATAACCCAAATTTTAAAACGAGCTACTAGCTATTACCTAATTATAAACCACTATTGAATACACCACACAATAGTAGGCTTAAATATATATATTGCGCTGCTCTAATTTTGGAAAGGGATTTCCGGGATAGCGTCCAGCCCGTATCATATGTTTTCAAATACCTGTGGGCATGCGAGAGAAATAAAAAAATACTATCCAATGAAACTACCGACGAAATTTTAAGAGCAAAATTTTACCTTGAAAACAACTGAAACGCGCATAAAATCTAACCCGTGATATGAAACCCAACGCAATCAGCGTTATTTTGCTTGTTGTCAACAATGTCGTCTAGACCATAAAGGCACTTGGGGCCAGTGCCCAGTGCCCTCATCCTCAGAGGGCCCCGAAGCGCCGACAATATATTATAAATCCCTGAGAACTATATTTTTAAAGAATTTTTTGGATTCATAGGTTTCCTCACGTTGTTTTCCGTCACCATTTAGCAGGGATAATCATTTTCTAATACGCCCATTATTTTAGAAAAATTATTCATGCTTACATGAGATGTTAACCTCGGACTTTCGATTAAGAGAGCGAGTTTTTTTATTTAAAGAAAACACGCTTTTTACACTCATAGCCCCACTCATAGTACCATGGACACACACAAAGACGAATACATAAACACCCAGAACCAGAACAGTAATCTAAACTCATCATTCAGATATCTGACTAGCCAGGAATCTAACCCGGAACCCATTGCGCGTCAGACCGGTATGGTAACCGCTCGGCCATGCGGGTCGTCTAAGTTACCACCAATATATCCTACATATCATTGTCTACTACTTATTTTACTTTGTATATTGGAACTGTTGAAAAGCGGGGCTATGCGCGACGCACAATTTAAGATAGTCATTGATAGGACACGTCTTTAGTGTTTTACATATAGGTCTCAGGTATCTTTACAACTAAAATCCCTAGTAGTCGTATCATTAGAGACTACTTTCTGTCTCAGACATTACATAATGTCTACCGTATCTAGTGTACTCATCTTCCCTAATGTTTTTCTTTCACTGGAAAATATCCCTTCAGTTCCTCAAATTTCCCAGAGATAAAACGTCGGTATTACCCCTGAAGTCAATGGCGTCGAATCTGCGCCGGATAAGATCTGTCGGCGCTTTTTGCCATGATAAAATTATATCTCGATGATCATAGAGTAGTCAAGGTGAAGAAAAGTCGATGTTTATCTCATGCAACAGCCCCATAAAAGCGTGTTTTTTATAACACGGTCTTCTTTATAAAAAGTAATCTTTGAACATACTGATTAACCTTATAGAATTCATTATGATGGTGTACATATATTTTTTTGTATTATAATAAAATGATATAATGACATAGATAAAAAGTATATTTCCAATTGAGTTAAAGCAAGAAAAATATACGTAAGGAATTAGAGTGTGGTATAGCACACTACTTATTAGTTTATATGACCTTTGTCCAGCAGTGGACTCTCAATGGCTGATGGACGGATAGATAAGTCGTTTAAGTTTCGAGCTAGTATATACTTCTATACGAATTGTTTTGTGACAGTAATTTATATGAGTATAACATTATACTGAAACAAAATATTTTTATAAGCTATTTTAATGTAGAATAGTTCTTAAAATTCGATGCACGAGTGTGGTTGCCAGCTTACTTTCATATGAGAGGATCATATCGATCTTAAAGAGTGGCAACACAATAGCAACATATCTGAAGTCAAATTTACTTCAGACAAGATTTTCAAGGTGAACCAGTGAAAGATAGAACCAGTGTAGTTCGACCGAGGAAGTACCACCGCTACACCTATTTTTAGCGTGAAGCATTTCTTGCGTTTCGATAGACGGATGTGGTTTCCCAGCATACTTTTACATGAGGCGATCATCATAGTACTCAGGAGTAGCAACACATCTATGATTGACTTCAGATTGAAACCGTGTTCCGTATGAAGTTGATCAAAGATTCCGCCGGGCGGCAGTGACCACTTACCATCAGGTGGACTGCATGCTCGTTTACTACTTCAGTCAGATAAAAAAAAAGATAGAAATCGTATAAAGTTGGTTACTGATGTCCATAGGCGGCAGTAGCCATTTACCAGCAGGTGAATACATACATGTCTCGTAGCGAAACATGATTCGCAACGATGAAATTCGTAGACGACCGAAGGTTACCGACATAGCTCTCAAAATCAGCAAGCTGAAGTGGCAGTGGGCCGGCCATATCGTTCGAAGGACCGATAACCGATGGGGATGAAAGGTCCTCGAGTGGCGACCACGTTTAGGCAAAAGGAGCAGGTCGCCGCCCTACCAGGTGGACCGATGACCTGAAGAAGACAGCGGGAAACCTTTGGATTCAGAGGGCACAGGACCGGTTGGAGTGGCGCCATTTAGGGGAGGCCTATGTCCAGCAGTGGACATCAAATAGCTGATGGATGGATGGATAGATGGAATACATACATCCTTTGCTACTTCAAATTTACGTAAGAAACTAATAAATTTATTAAAATTATATTCATTGATTTAAATTATCGGTACGTTCATGCTTATTCTTTGAGTGTCCGATCAAGCGCGGAGGTCAATCCGCGCTTCCATTAGAGCCTTTCAGCGCTAAGCCCCGCCGTCAATCCGCGTTACTTTGTTTATCCGAAATATTATTAAAATGTGATAAGCAGACACCCCTTAATGGAGCAGATTAACATTGATAAAGCAAAAGGAAGTACTGGGATCAAATTTTTCAGAACTCTCTATGGAATTGTTTAAATTATTCACGAATAACGAGAGAGGGCAATGGGGGCTCGGATATACCAGGTTTATCTACATTTGAATATTTTCGATGATTTATTAAATATTTAATAGGATTTTTTATTTAATAACAGCTGCCAAGGCTTAATGACTGTTTTCCTTCTTATCTTAAATTATCACTTTCGGACATGGACATATTATATTTAATGGCCTTATCTGAAACAAAAGTCCATGGACATCTGTAATCGACTTCATACAGAAAATGAGTTCTATCTGAAGTCAATCACGGATGCGTTGCTACTCCCGAGGACTATGATGGTCGCCTCATATAAAAGGCGCCGCTAAGATCAAAAAAATGTAAAGCTTTGGATGATATTGTATGCCAACTCTATAAACTAGTAACAATACAAAAGTAGTAAATCTGTAAACCAGAACACCAATAAATATTCATATACCTAATGCAGATACAGATATGGTACCCAATGCCTTTGCATTCAAACGCGCTACAACTTGTAATTTTAGTACGCAACACATCGTATTACTACGTTCCATAAATACAACAATAGTACAACTTGGAAAAACCTTTTCCCAGCGATAGAACAAAAACCTGTATCGCATACATCTGATTATGACTCCCTAAACGAATCGAATAAACGTTGATCTACGCTTTGTCGCGTTGCCAGCAAAAACCGGCACGTGACATGTCCAGAGAATACCACTTTGAACCTTATGCCATCGTAATACAGGCTACAGATCACGCTAAGCACACCCAACGTGCTAAGAAGGTCGTGACTCGAATGCCAACCTCCAGAAAAGTCCAAGCGAAAAATTGAATTGTGTACTTTGGGTGCCGAATTAATGCGAGTTTGTCTGTTTCGTACAATTTAATAAAATACCCGATAAGGGCTTAGGCGGGTTTCAAGCGAATGACTTTCATAGATAACTTGTTTAGATATTTGTTTATAAATTAAGCCTGTTTGTATACAGGGTTTGTATACTTTCAGGGTTTTACATTAGTCCTTCCTGTTACGCCCAACGTTTTTTTTAAATATTTTATTAGTTTCGACCTTAAACTTGTATTTCGAATTTGATTTATTTTAAAGACGTCAGAATTATTGTTTCAATATTTAATTATTGTTTTATTTATTTCTGAATGCCAATTGAATAAAGTATTGTATACCTAGTGGCACTCTGCCAATTAAAATACATTTAACGACACCTCTGTTAAAATCCGTCAGCTTGTTTGGGTTGTAGAGCAACATTTTAATTTTTTTATTCGATTGAGGTAGCAAACGAGCGTGCAGTCCGCCTGATGGAAAATGATCACTGCCGCCCTGCGACATCTGTGAGCAACTTCATAGAGAACAGGTTCTATTTGAAATGAATCACAGATCCGTTGCTACTCCCGAGGACTAAGATGGTCGCCTCATATAACCGGCGACCATACCCTTCCAATAAAACGCAAAAGAATATTCACGCTTAAATAGAGGTGATGGTGGTGCCTCTCAACTATATTTTTCAATGTGATAAAGTTTTTGTTGCACATCAAGTACTTAAGTCTTTCGTAAAATTATAGTTTTTTATTGATTCATTATTTAATCCAAGCTGAAATATAACAGCAAATTATATTTCCAACTGATTACCTGCTGTAAAGCAACATTTATCAGTAACGATATAAGATAGGTATTTCCGTAATAGAATTAACTCCTGCTAATGAGATCCCTTTCGGTGTCGTTTATTGGCAATTCAATTATAGGGTAAAGAACAAATTGCTGTAATTCGTAGGAGCCGGAACCCAGAGAATTCATTAGACGTACCCTCTGCAGCCGGCTCGGCTCGGAATCGACACACTAGAACAAAGTAATAACTCCTAAATGTTTTATATAGATAAAAAGGTAATGAAATCGGACGCCTTCCGGAAGATACCGGGTGATCGGTCCAAGCTTCGATCACATCATGAATTCCCTTCCCGACCTTCATAATATTACGCTCATCAGTCGGCACATTCAATATCGGTTCTTACTTTTTAGGAATAGAGTTTAAATTGCCACGGAGATCGCTCCCAGCACTTGACCCCGTCTATTGACGTTTGGGAAAGCGTAAGTCGAATCGCTGGGGCTGGAATGCAAATACAATTCTTTATGGAAGAGGTTGGAGAGCCGTAAACCTTCGAGATTGAGTCGCACTCTCCTATACCCTTTGTGCGGAAAGGTCCGGTAATGGAATCAGCTGGGGTGGAAATCTTCGGAATACCCACTTTTGTATACAAAGCCTTGATATGGGCGAACATAATAGAATGTGAAAAAATTCTAATCACAATCGCAAATATTGTACTGTACCGACCTATTGTTGAATCTACAGACGTTATTTGTTTCTTACCGATGTTTTTTTGTTTTTTTTTTAATATGAAAATATCCAAGACATAGGAGTCCATCTGATAGTAAATGATCACTACGCCCGTGAAAATCTGTAATCTGCTCTGTCCTTCGGGTTCTTCCTGTTATACATGGGAAGCCGACCCCAACGATAGTTGTGATCGACTTGTATATCTTCTAAGGAGTAATATAGTCCTATACAACATATCAATCATCATTATCTTTTTAAAACAAATTAGTACATAACAAGATTAGGTAAATAATAAATGGTGACAAATGAAAAAAAAAATGTGTAAAATAATATAAATATTGAAAGATAATATTGTTAGATTCAGATAATTAAAAGACTTATTTATAGTATAATGGTATTTTTATTATATCACAATGGCGTATCTAAACAACGACTAAACAAAAAAAGAATAGAGCAGGAAGCAATAATAAAATAAAAACTTTCTCTATGACATAAGTATGGCCAGCACTTTAACATATATAATTATTACATTGTATTCTAACACCCCCGCTCAATGTAATATATTTAATAACACATCAAATATAAAGAAATTCAAAACTTAAATTTTAAATTCGCAACAATCCACATTTAGTAACAAATCTAAACAATAGCTCTTTATTTAAAGACTTGGTGAACATGTCTGCTATTTGATCTTCAGTCTTTAAATATAGTAAACATATTTTACCCTCCTTAATTAAATCTTTAATAAAATGATATCTTATATCAACATGTTTTAATCTTTTTATATTATCAGTGCTAGCAACCATTATGGCAGACTGATTGTCACAATATATAGGTACTGGATATACATTTGTGATATTAAAGTCTTTCAATAAACTAGCTAACCAACAAGACTCACTAGCCGCCATACTAGCTGCTATATACTCAGCCTCAGTTGATGATAAACTTACTGAGCACTGTTTCTTAGAACACCATGATATAAGACAATTGGAAAACTTGAATAAGTATCCAGTGGTAGACTTTCTGTCTCTAACGTCACCACCCCAATCTGCATCACAGTGTCCGACAAGTCTATCATCATTACATTTGAAAATCAATTTATAATCTAATGTGTGCTTTACATATCTTAAAACTCTTTTTAAGTATGTTAATAAAGTCACACTGGCATTGTTTTGGTACCTACTCAGAATAGATACGGCTACACATAAGTCTGGCCTAGTGCCTAACACAGCATACATTAGACTACCAATTATTTGTCTACATAAGTTTTCAATATTTTTATCTGACTTACATTCATCCGATTCCAGGATTTTTACATTAAAGTTTTGATCAATAGGTGTTGCTACAGGCTTACAATCTTCCATATTGAATCTTTTTAATACAGACTCTAAATATGACTTTTGACTTAGTTCCGTTACTCTATCTTTAAAATTTTGTTTTACATTTATTCCAAGAAAGTTACAAACTTGTCCCATATCTTTCATTTTAAATTCATTTTGCAAATGTGATTTTAAATTACTTATACATTCTTCATCGGTACTAAACATGAGAAGGTCATCTACATACAATAATACATATGTTTTACTTCTGCTATTACATTTCGTATATAAACATGGATCATTTTTAGATTTCACGTAGCCTGCTTTACTTATCACATTATTAAACTTATCGTTCCAATATTTAGGGGATTTTTTTAATCCATATAATGATTTATTGAGTTTCACAATACTATCAAAATCATTATGTGCACCCTCAGGTAATTTAATATAAACATCTTCTTTTATATCCCCATACAAAAAAGCCCCGGTTACATCCATTTGATGTAAAGGCACATTCAGTTTTGTAGCCACAGAAACAAATAATCTAAATGTTGACAACTTAGCTACAGGTGAGTAAATTTCATACATACCTAATCTGTCGTCCTGTTCAAATCCTCTGGCTACCAGCCTCGCCTTATATTGAATATTATTATTTAATTTCTTTATTTTGAATACCCACTTGGAACTAATAACTTTTTCGTTTTCAGGTACAGTGCATGGTGTCCAAGTATTATTTGCCTTAAGAGTCTCGAGTTCTTGTTTAATTGCTTTTTCCCACTGATATGCATCACTCCTCTCCATGGCTTCCTTATAGGTTCGCGGTTCTGTTTCTGCAGTGTAGACATTTTGACATGTATAGAACTGTGTTTGCTTTCTTTCACGTTTACTTCTACATGGTAAATCTGGATTCAATACAGTATCACAATCACTGTAGTTATCACTAGATTCTTCATCTTCGTCAGGCTCATACAAACTATACTGGTCATCGTCTTTCGTCTCATTACTAAGATTTGAATCATCGAGAACTTCTTGCTCTGAGTCTTGGTGAGTATCTTCAGCAACTGATGTCTCATTAGTAGGAATTTCTGAAACAATATCTATTTTAATATTACCTTTTTTCTCGATTACAGGTTCCAGAAAAATGACATCCCTCTTCACTACAACATCATTTTTGTGTGGGAAGAATATTCTATAGCCTTTAACATTTTCTTGATAGCCAACCATTATACCAGTCTCTCCTTTAGAATCCCATTTTCTTCTTTTTTCTTTCACAATATGTACAGACACAGGCGTACCAAAAATTTGTAGATTACGCAGGTCAAACTGTTTATTTGACCATATTTCATATGGTGTTTTTCCTATAACATTACTTTTTCCTGTTCTATTAATTACATACGCTGCAGTATTCACTGCTTCCGCCCACAATTTCTTCGGAAGACTCTTGGCGTATAGCAATGATCTAGCTGCTTCCGTCAAGGTTCTTATTTCCCTTTCCGCCTTTCCATTTTGCTGAGGCGTGTAGGGTACAGAGGTTTGATGAACTATACCCCGGTCTGAGAAAAAAGCAGATACATCTTTATTAACAAATTCCAGCCCATTATCACTTCTAAAGTTGATTATCCGATTTCCCGTGACATTCTCAGCTTTGTTTACATAATCTTTGATACATTTGAACACTTCTGCCTTTGTTTTGATAAAGTATACTGCTCTATAACACGAGTAATCATCTTTTAAGACTAAGAAATACCTTGAACCTCCAATTGATACTTCCTCCATCGGCCCGCAAACGTCCGCATGGATCAACTCGCAAGGTTTCGTTGTTTTTGTATCACTCATATTAAAGGGCAAACGATGTGCTTTACCCTCTAAGCACCCTTGACAATTTCCAAAATAATCCTCAGATGTTTTAATGTTATTGCATGATAACACATTTTTTACATGCTGTATATTTTGATGTACAAGTTTCTCATGCCATTCTTTTAAACTTGACTTAGCTTCTGTAATGTTCGCATGGCCACATTTATACCTCACTTCCATAATATACATATTTCCGACTCGATTTGACACAGCTCGCACTTTATTATTCTTGTAAAATTTGCAAATATTCTGATTTGTCATCATGACATAACCTTTATCTGCTGCGCAATTCACTGAGAATAGATTTATTTTTAATTCTGGTACACACAACACATTTTCTATGGTACTCTCGATCCAATTATTTCCATCAAATACCTCTAGCGCCACCTCTCCGCATCCGATGACACTTATCTCTGTACCATCGCCTATTATCACAGATTTTTGTGACGATAAGGGCGAAAATGTCGAAAACAGATTTTTGTCTTGACACATATGTTCACTGGCACCTGTATCTATCAGCCACTTTGATTGTTGGTAAATTTCTTTAGGTATTTGTTACACTACAAACGCATTCTTCTCTTTTCCCTTTTTAAACCAGCATTCATTTTTGTTATGTCCACTCTTGTTACAATAAAAACATTTTTTGTCATTTTTGTTTCCGAAATTATTTTTATGATGATTACTGCTCACATTACTTTTACACTCAGATTGATAATGCCCCAGCTTGTTACACTTGAAACACTTTATATTTCTTTTGTTTGGAACATTTCTCTTTGCAATAAACGCAGATGATGATGAGGCGACTTCACCTTTTTCCTTTACTCTTTCTTCTTCCACCAACAAACGGGCAACTAGGTTATCATAAGTTTGCTTTTCATCTGGTGCAGACTCCCATGCTGAAACGAAATGCTTATATATATCAGGCAATGACATTAATACCTTCGTGATGATGAACTTTTCAGAGATATCTTCCCCCATTTGCTTTAATTGATTTTGTAATTCTTGTATTTTGGACAAGAACCCTGACATCTCCATTCCTTCTTCATATTTGTATTGGAAAAATCTTTGTTGGACTATATGGATACTTGTTTCACTTTTTTGTTCAAACACACTAGCCAACTTTCGCCACATCTCAGCTGAAGTAGTACAAGATATGATATGTAGCATAACATCCTCGGTCATTCTGGTCACAATTATCGTCTGGGCCTTTGCATCCTTTTGTTCCCATACTTTTTGTTCCTCTGGTTTTTCTCCTTTTAATAGTTTTCCTTCAACAACTTCAATTAGATTTTGGCTTCTCAATAATACCATCGTCTGGAATTTCCACACGTTCCAGTTCCTTGTGCCTTCCAGTTTAAATGTCGTTACTGTATTTTGGTTGTTTCCGTCCATTGTGTAAATTACTCTTTTTCCACCTTCCCGGCAAATTATCCTCAAAAAACACGTTGATAGTGTTTTTTTTTTATTTCTTTTCCCACCGGTATTTCTCCTTCCCACTATTATATAAGCTTTCTAATTATCTTCAGGTATGCGGTCTGGGCCCATAACCTGTTAGATTCAGATAATTAAAAGACTTATTTATAGTATAATGGTATTTTTATTATATCACAATGGCGTATCTAAACAACGACTAAACAAAAAAAGAATAGAGCAGGAAGCAATAATAAAATAAAAACTTTCTCTATGACATAAGTATGGCCAGCACTTTAACATATATAATTATTACATTGTATTCTAACAAATATTGAAAATATAACGGAGCGTGACTCGCATAACAAAATTAATTACTTACCTGTCTCATGTTAGACGATATGATCAAATAATGATTATCATAAGTACTATACATTCTATGATATTCCGGTTACGTCATAAAAAAGGAAAATCCTCTTAAGCTTCGCTTGCTTCTCATATCAGAAGTTCACAATTCACTGCCTTTCATATTGTATTATTTGATGTAGCCTTTAACCGAGGTCTTGTCCCTTCCTAATACACAATGGATGAGTATTTAAGAATAACCGTATTTATTAACACATGGAAAGTGTGTTTTTCGAAAATGCATTTGTAATTTCATCTTATGCAAAAATAAATTTCAAATATGTTTTAACTTACACACTTTTTCATCCAATATAATTAAAAAAAGACTTGAAGCACGCTACAAACAACAAAATCTCTGAAGAATTTTGGGCCACTTGAATTTTTTTCTTGCTCCGAGCGAGATTCAGATAAATGACTTGTTGGACCTCAACCAAGTGAAAGCGGCAAGTGTTTATTCGAGGAATAAATAATTACTCAAAGGGTAAAGAATATGAAGCCCGTATCTATAAAAATGGCTCTGGAACAGTTAAATATCATGAATTTTCTCTGTTACAATTAAAAAAAAATACATTTAATTCACAAGCAATATTAAAACATCTAACGAGTGTTAATGTCGAAAAAATATGGAAAAATATACAATTTACATTTTATAATTTTCCAATTTACAATTTACATTTTACAATTTTACAATTTACAATTTACAATTTTCAACTTTTGGTTACTTTTGAGTGAAACGTCAATCTTCTTGTAATTCCGGCTGCTCCTCTACTCGACGCGTATCAAGCACGGGCGCTTTGGAAGCGATATCTCAATGGTCCTCAGCCGCCTTTTAGCCCGCAATCGTCTCGAAACAATGGACCCCCATAGGGCAGCCACACAAAACACCCCGCGATTATGATTCGGTTGCTCTTTGTATACCCACCCACCGAAGCTAAGCGCCTGTATACGTGCATTGGCTTGTAGCTCTCTTTAATATTAAAATTCCTATTTCACTCTGAAATGCATACGTGGCCATTATTTCTGCAGAATGGACTGGCGAAACCTTTGTAAGCCGCTTGACTAAAAATATGGAAGTTTTACATTGGCGTTTCTCAAGGGTTATGGCTTGATCCCGTGATGTTTTTGCGATTTGAAAAAATGTAATTATACTAATATTATAAAGGCGAAAGTTCGTAAGTGTGTATGTTACTAATTCACGTCTAAACGGCTTTCATTTTTGCGAGCGATTTTCACGGCGAGCGATTTTCATAAAATTTGGTAGAGAGTTATCTGACACTCTGGATTAACATATAGGCTACTTTTTATTGTGGAAAAATATCTTAATCCCACGGGACAATCGATACATCGTTTTAATTGACGAGGGCGAAACTGCAAGGTACAGCTAGTGTTTTGATATAATTATTTTAAACGTCACGCAAACTTAGCCCTTATTTCTTTTCTTTTATATATGTTTCTACTATTTTCTTTCATATGAGACATAGTGGTCTTAAGAAGCCGACATTACATAGGTATGATTAAGTTTGCAAATTATATTAACATCAATTTATATAATTCTCAATTTAAATTCACTGTAAAACAGTTAAACGCTGTTATTTCTGAATAAACGTTTCCTTCCAAATAATTCGCACCACAATTTGAGTTTCTTTCAACGGATTCCTTTGGCGGCTAATTGTAAGAGACAAAGACGCCTTTCGCAAATTACCAAGTCAACTTGGAAATGTCGATTCCATTTAGAATTGTTAATCAAATATTTTCATTGTTTCTTTGTTGTTTATTTATAATTCTTATTTAAATATTTTGTAATTTATGTTATATTACATTTATGTATCTTGAATAACTCTTAAAAATAATAGCTTATCATATAATTATAGAATAAATGCGTTCTATGAGGACTTTTTAATAGTAAGATTGAAGTGTCCAACTAGCATTAAGTCCACCTTCATATAATATAGGGGTTCTGTCTAAAGTATGAGTCACAAACGATACTTTGGATAACGAGAATGGTCGCTTTATATGAACTGACTTCTAAGTGCAAATAATTTAGCCACAATTATACAAAATCCATATTACCAAATTAATAAAAAATACATTCAATGGAGCTATGAATCTGACACTAGCAAAAAAGGCTGCAGTTATAAAAGAGCTTCCTAATCAAGAGGATAACGCTAAAACTGAACAATTACATGAAGTACGCGCGTCGAACGTTGCGACAAAAGGCATTGACGGTAGAGGCTTACTATAAGAGCTTAAGGGGCGAGATTGCTGAGGTGGCAGGCGACAGCGTCGAGTGATCCGCACGTCCTTGATTACTAAATTTTACAATAGCTGCTAAATTGACAGATTTATTCATTGTCTAGCCTTTGAGGGCCGGTTTTAGGGTTTTAAGTACTATTATAAAAGTCAAAGGGGAAATTACAATCGTTGTATAAAAAAATGTTTGATGACGGGTAGAATAAGCGGACTCATACACCATATTATTGACCATCCTTTCTCGAAGATGTAGATATTATGCACATGAAATTTGTCATTTGAGACTTTTTTTTTATTTGACTGAAGTAGCAAACGAGCATGCAGTCCACCCGATGGCAAGTGGTCACTGCCGCTCATGGACATCTGTAATCAACTTCATACAGAACATGGGTTCTATCTGAAGTCAATAACAGATGCGTTGCTACTCCCGAGGACTATGATGGTCGCCTCATATAAAAGTGTACCGGCAACCACACTCTTCCATCGAAACGCAAGAAATGCTTCACGCTAGAAATAGGTGTGGCGGTGGTACTTCCCCGGACCCACTACACTGGTTCTGCCACCTTCAGATTTAATTAATATTATTTTATACTACAGTAATATAACGCAAAATTCTATTCATAAAATCTATGAGATAAAGAGTGCGCTAGAGTATTGAATTTATTATTAATTTATACTCTAGTTATAATGAAAAATCTTTTAAACCACCTGAAAGATTGCTCTGGTGGTTGCCACAACTTTATCAATATTGTATCGTTCATGTACAATAGCAACTTTATGAGCTAAAGTTAATAGAATAATAAAGTTTTTCAACTCTCATCTTACTTTTATGCAAAAACTTTTTATATATTTTGCTCCTTTCATTTTCCACTCCGTTAACTACTAGTCAACTAGTTGGGAACTTGTTTATTTGACTTTAACTCAATGATAACGTTTTACAGTTCCTGTAATAAGTATCTCGTAGTATTTTACCTAAAATATTCTGTGTTCTGATTTGATATGTATTGTGACTTTGGAAAATAGCAGCGTAGGCACGCCGTACGGTGCGAGGAGAAAACATAGTGGGGGTTTAGCCGGTAAGTGTCCGGCTGCTGCCCCGGGCGGCTGGGTACCCATGAGGATTACCCACAATAAAAAAAGGTATATATGATAATTTTTTTGGTAAAACTGCAGCTTAATTTCATAAAGATTCTAAGACGGCATTAATTGCTAAACATCACAGTAATACTTATTTAACAGGCGCAGTGTCTATTACATTTGAAGATTGTATCAAAAAATGTGAAACGCAAAAAACTTGCTCCAAAGTGGTTGAAACTTGCAATATCTCATTTTGACTGTTTTTTTTTCGCTCGAGAAGTTTATGCAAGTGGAATGTTTAAGTTGCTTAAAAACATATTATGTAAAGGTCGGAAGCAACAGCTGCGGCGCATTAGGTGTTTCCGAGTAATTAGCTGGAACCGCGAGCGGGCCGAGTCCTTCATAATCTCATACTCAGACCTATCCGTAATACTATATGAAGGTAGTTTATAATACAAAGTGGTTACTCATTATCCGGATGTCGGCGCTTTACGTACTTCTGAATTAAGTGTACTATGATTTTTTTAGACTTATCTTATTGTGGTACTGATGTATTTTTGAATTTTTGTATGATTTTAGATGAATAATAAGTATCGTATGCATTGCACGATGTGTGTGCCAAATTTTTACGAAATCCGAGAAGTAGTTTTTTCGCTAAGGAGTAGCAAAAATACATACGTTCACATAGACTTTTGTTTTTAATAATGTTTACGATTAAGACTGGTATTATCGCAGAATTCATAAATTTTAATGTATAGTGGGTACTCACGAATCACGACCCAGTTACATTGAAAGTGGTCACATAACGTCAAGAACATGGTCAAAATAAAGAAGATAAATTAAACTTGTCAAAACACTAATTAGTCCACGGATGCGATCCAGCTCAAAGACAAATTAATGTCAATCAACACTACATTGCTCATATGAAAGCAATCTATAACTGTATCAGTGAGTGATCGAATCGATATTTGTAATTTGAATACCAGTACATCGGGATCGTTGACCCGACTTTACGGAAGCAGGTCATATTAAAGCACATTTGTTCCGAAAATTAGGAGGTAATTTCGTTCTATGTAGCGGCTCTTAGTGAACACAACCCAGCATACATTAGGCTGGGGTAGAGCTGCATTTGTCTTTAGTGATTGCAGAGCCATGATAGCCTAATGGTTGAAAGTTGCTCTCTCGATCGGGAGGTCCAAGGTTCAAACCCAGGCAATTATGTGCACTAAAATTATGTGTGTATTAGAAATTAATTATCACTGCTGTTCGGTAAAAGAAAACATCGTGAGGAAACCTATTCACAAGAACTCTCGAGAGTTCTTTAAAACAAAAGTGCTCAGAGGTGTGTGAAGTCCGCCAATCCGCACTTGGCCAGTGCGGTGGACTATGACCTAAACCCTCTCGTTCTGAGAAAAGACCCGTGCCTAGCAGTGGGACAATAAGGTCGACGAGAGATTGTTGAGAAAATTGCACGTCTCTTCAGGTATTCAACAGAATTTAAAAATAAGAAAATAATAATAAAAACTGGCGTAGTGCGAGTCGGTGCCGGGCACGAAAGGTTCCGTTATCTATTAAAATGGCAAAAACACGTTTGTTGTACGAGAGCCCACCAAAATTATATTCTGAAAATTTCAACTGCCTGACTATCACGACTCATGAGATCTTGGTGATAGACAGACGGATAGCGGAGTCTTAGTCATAGCCTCGCGTTTTTACCCTTTGGGTAACTGTAATAGTTGATTGCTTCATACCGATTTCTAGTACCAAATAGTTCTGACAAGTACCGAGTTCCAACGAAATTAGACATCTGGAAAACATAGAATTTAGACATCTGGTCTAGCATTTTATTTTATAGATGTACATCGCAACCAAACATAGGAAATCCTTGTTTAAAAAATGTTATTAAATTAAAATAGAGATTTGTGATAATCCCCAGTGACCAAAGTCATATCTGATGTTTATTACTGAGGCATGGCTACTTCTGAGGATTCAGTTGGAACGTCTCGAATAAGTATTTCATCTTCAAACTAGAAAATAAAAGCACATAATACTGATAGTACAATACTTAGTATAATAGTGTTTTACAATAGCATCGCGGTGGTGCTTTCAAGTCGAACCACGAAGAATTCTATTACCTTTAATTACCTTTCACCATTATTTATTACTTTTTGCCAATATCGCCCATAGATCAACAGTGTACCTATTTTTAGATAAATATGCGCTGTTTTCGATTTTCAAGCCCCGTTGGGGCACGAGTTACTTTTTCAATATATACAGTTTACTCTAACATTGACAAAACAGATCCGTTCATTTGAAAGGAAAACACGTTTTTAATTTAGCGCGATTTATACGACAAACAGAGCAAAATTGGAACTCACGAAAAATAAAGTGATTATTTCAAGATGGCGGGCCTGATTCCATCATTTTGTCCGGGAAATGAGGAATTCGATTCGCATGAAAATAAATTACTTGAATCCGATTACGGGGAAATTACTATTAGGAGAAGTACTGTTAGCTCAAATATTGACCTTTCTACGGATTTCCTTATAGAGACTGATGATGATAAATGTATTAAAGTACTCACATTTATTAATTCTGTAATAGATGCTAATGGTTTATAATGTCTACTAATTCGCACTTGGCCAGCGCGGTGGACTATGGCCTAAACTCTCTCATTCTGAGAGAAGACCTTTGCCCAGCTGTAGGACGATAATGGGTTGACGAGAGGTTTATAATGACTCGATCGAATTCAAGAAAACATAATCAAGTCAGGAACAACCATTGCTATTGTTATTTTTTAAATTAAATGTATACAAAGTATACAAATACTTTTCAATGATATAATGGACCATTTAAATCATCTCCATCAATGAAATCAATACCAAGTAATTGCTATACGCACATATTTGCAACGAACAGAGAAATATTCTCCTTTGGGAAGTTGGTAGAAAAAATGCTCCGCCTCCAATTTTCAATATATGTGAAGTTAGCTAAAACTTTTTAAAGTCGATTTTTCCCCTGCGGCCATTTTCACCCGTAGCGCTTATTACATATCGACTTGCAACATGCTAACTAGCAAGCGATAAGCGATATTTTAGAAAGTACGCAAAAAATATTAGCGTAATTTAACTTACAAAATTTTCCTAATTTATGTTTGGTCAAGTATATATTTGGACTAATTATCGCGAAATTGACATATTTTAATACTTAACGGTTACTCACGATATACGGTTTTTAAATTCTTTTCGATTTTTTTGCCGATATTTCGACCCAGTTGCATGGATCGTCGTCACGGCGAAATCGACATCGACATCGACAACTGAGTCGAAATATCGGCAAAAAGACTTTAGAAACTGCATATCGCGAGTACCCGTTTAGTATTAAAATAGATATTTGGATTTCGACATTTGAATTTTATCTGGGTGATTACCTACATAGAAGCTTATTGTTTTGCTGTAAGTGCTGTAATCTATACTATAATAAATCTGTAAGAGGTCGCTGTCTGTACATGGAATAAATTTAGGTGAAAACCATTTCTAGAGGTCTTTAATACGATATAGAACCCAAAATAATGGTTTTTAGAAATCTTGTCTGTTTGTCTGTTTGTCTGTTTGTCTGTTTATCTGTTTGTCTGTTTGTCTGTTTGTCTGTTTGTCTGTTTGTCTGTTTGTCTGTTTGTCTGTTTGTCTGTGTGTTTGAAAACGCTAATCTCAGGAACGGCTTATCCAATTTGAAAATAATTTTCACCGCTGTGTCGTGGGAAACTTCACTTAACATTTAGTGTTTATTTTATGTAAATCGGTTTATAAATAAAAAAGTTATGTCCATTTTAAACTACGCAGTATTTATTCCGTGTTCGATAAGTGTTAATATGATAAGTAACTGCATAGTTGAATTGGTTGAAACTAAACATGTTATGGTCTGTAAAATGTATTCCTTTGTTATGTATTTTTATTGGTTATGTGTGTACCTATGTTATTTGATACTATACACATCTATATCTCTATATCTATATATACTTAATATAAAAACGAAAGGATGCTCTCTCACTCATCTATTGAATAAACATCGTAGAGCCTAAACTGCTGAAGATACGAATATAATTTTTACTAGGGGTTCTTTTTATGACGTAGACGTCAATTATGAATGAATTTTCTATCCCCCCCCCCCCCCAATTTAACCCAAATAGGAGATGTAAGTTTGTATGAAAGTCAGTCAATTTTGAGGCCACCTCAATAAAATTTAGTATTTCGCTTTGATTTTTATGTTAAAACATAGTTTTAAACCGACTTTCAAAAAGGAGAAGGTTATCAATTCGTCTGTATTTTTTTTATAATTTTTTTTAAATTTAATATTTGTTACTCGATTTCTCCGCACTGGGTGAACGGATTTGGATGATTTTTTTTTTCATTTGAAAGGTAGTGCGTGTCATGGGGTCCCATTAATTTTTAGTTCACTTTTGACAGTGGCATCCATAAGAAAAGCGCATAAGTCTGATATTTGCATTAACGATGTACGCGATAAATAGATGAATAACTCAATTTCCCGCCAACCGATTTTGATGATTTTTCTTTTATTTGAAAGAATGTACTTCAAGGGTACTCTGATAAGTTTGATACGGTTCTGATCATAGGATCCATTTCTTTGAAGCAAATTAACGAAATTAGCGATACTCGGCCAAACCTAAGCTGTAGGAGTCCAATTGGGTTGAATGTAGAATGAGATTACTAAGCAGATATTTTCTAAAAAAATTGACCTTCAACTCTTCAATCCTGATGATGCAGGGGTACTGCTAGCCTGAACCGTAGAAGTAAGTCAATTTGTTTTTATTGATATATAATAAGATTGTTAAACAAATTCGTGGGACAAAAATTTGATCTTCAACTCCTCAACCCTGATGATGTAAGGGTATTTCAAGACTAAACCGTAAGAGTTGGCTATTTGGTACTTACGGTTATGTAATAAAAATACCAAGCAAAGATGAACGGTAAAAATTTTGACCTTCAACTCCTCAACCCTGATGATGAAGGGTTATTTCAAGCCTAAGCCATAGTAGATGGCCATTTGGTGCTTTCGGGTATGTAATATGATTACTAAGCAAAGACACAAAATGAAAATTTCGACCTTCAACTCCTCACCCCTGATGATGCAGGATACTGCTAGCCTAAACTATACGAGATGGGCATTTGGTGCTTTCAGGTATTTAATATAATTACTAAGCAACGACAAATGATGTCAATTTTGACCTTTAACTCCTCAACCCTGATGATGCAGGGGTGCTTCAAGCCTAAGCCATAGAAGTTAGCTATTTAGTGCTTTCGGGTATGTAATATAATTACTAAGCAAAGACACAAGATGAAAATTTCGATCTTCAACTCCTCAAGCCTGATGATGCAGGGTACTGCAAGCCTTAAGCCATAGGAGTTGGCCATTTAATGCTTTCGGGTATGTAATATAATTACTAAGCAAAGACACAAGATGAAAATTTCGATCTTCAACTCCTCAAGACTGATGATGCAGGGTACTGCAAGCCTAAGCCATAGGAGTTGGCCATTTAATGCTTTCGGGTATTTAATAGAATTACTAAGCAAAGACACAAGATGAAAATTTTGACCATCATCTCCTCAACCCTGATGATGCAGGGGTGCTTCAAGCCTAAGCCATAGAAGTTAGCTATTTAGTGCTTTCGGGTATGTAATATAATTACTAAGCAAAGACACAAGATGAAAATTTCGATCTTCAACTCCTCAAGCCTGATGATGCAGGGTACTGCAAGCCTAAGCCATAGGAGTTGGTCATTTAATGCTTTCGGGTATGTAATATAATTACTAAGCAAAGACACCTGATGACAATTTCGACCATAAGCTTCTCAGCCCTGATGATGCAGGGTACTGCAAGCCCAAGCTATAGAAGTTGGCTCGCAAGTGCTTACGTATAAGTAATAAGAATACTAAACAAAGACGCGGGATATTTTTTTACGTTCAACTCCTCCCTGATGATGCGGGATAGTGCAAGCCTAAATTATAAAAGGTAGTCACATAATGCATACGGTTGTTTTTAGAATATATATTATGAGTTTAATGACAGCTCATTAAACTGAAATGTGATTAATAAATTAAACTTCAATTCATCAACCCTGATAATCTAAGTACACAACCTACTTAAGCCGTATGAGTTTGGTACTTATTGATTACAATACATTACGACCCGTTCCTGAGAGAACATTATGATGAAAAGTGTCACTTTGAATACCTAAATCCTGAAAATGCAGGAGTATTGTCATGTTATTATTAAGAGTTGGATTTAGCTGTAGCTTTTTCAACAGAATGGGTTAGGTTAGGTTGGAACATAAAAGAAAACGTAAAAAATAAGCGAGCAGGGTGCGGCAGCGCCCTGCGAGCGGGTGCGCCCTGTTCGTATGAATTGTAAAAGTGTTTTGATTCTGTCTTCTGCTTTATAAAGAACAATTTACGCGCACAAATAACCCAATGCACCTCTTAAAAGATCTTATCTTTGACCACATGAAACAAAATATGAACTTAGAATATTATATGTCGCTGTTCAGTGATATTCCAATTTTCTAATGATTTACTTCAAGTAGATAATAGTGCTTTGTTACCCGGATAAGTCAAAATCAATCTTTATATCGATACGTCTTCGTTTAAATGCGGAGGAGTTGGTTGAAAAAGTATATCCCGATATCTATACTAATATATAAAGCTGAAGAGTTTGTTTGTTTGAACGCGCTAATCTCAGGAACTACTGGTTCGAATTTAAAAATTCTGTATTGAATTTTGTATTGAATAGACCATTTATCGAGGAAGGCTTTAGGCTATATAACATCACGCTGCAACTATTAGGAGCGAAGAAATAATGGAAAATGTGAAAAAAACGGGGCAAATTATTCATCCTTGAGGGCTTCCGTTGCGTGCGCTGCGAAAACGGTATAAGATACCAAAAATATATGTATGAAAGAATTATTTTTCTTGAAATGATCTAAAAAAATGTCCGCGACAGTATATGTCTATCTTTTAAGATTAACTCACTAGAACCGTTTTCATGGTAATCAAATTCGGTCGAAATTAGTTAAGAGTTGTATCAACGTAATATAATATTAATATTTGTCCAAATAAATGTGTTGTTGATTAAGAGTATTTAATTGTGAACAAAATTGTCTTTGACATCACTTAATTTCAATGAACATCTTAGAAGATATAGATCTTAGAGATGTTGCGTCGTTTTATCGTCGTGTAATAATACTTTTTAAATACTATTTGATTTTGTTTTAAGGATATTTTGTTTTAGGTTCTAATAATTTCACAATTATTTTTTATATATGAGCTTTATGAGTTAGCTATGTTCTTTTCAAAACTAAATTGTCTAAAATAATAATAGAAAATGAAACGGACAAAGTTGTGGGTAACAGCTATAATTTATAAAGCTGAGGAGGTTGTTTGCAAAAATAAATTATGCCCAAAATAACTATTCCACGCGGACGAAGTCGCGGGCACAGCTAGTTATGAATAATTAAAAAAACTTTTTAACAAAAAATATCTACCGACTTCCATGTCACAAAAAAGTAAAAAATAATTTAAATATATTTTGGTCTAGAACATACTCAGTACTTAGTACATAGTCCTGAAGTCGGTGCTCGACATATTTCGCTGGACGACGGTAACTACGTCCTATATGAGCACCGACTTCAGAACTATGTACTAAGTACTGAGTATGTTCTAGACCAAAATATATTTAAATTATTTTTTACTTTTTTGTGACATGGAAGTCGGTAGATATTTTTTGTTAAAAAGTTTTTATTTTACACTTTTTAGTGACTATATTTTTATGTTTGTATTTAAATAAAGCCTCTAAGTTTGCTTTGTGCATCTACATATTCACAAAAATTAAACATAAAACACTTTTACAATTCATACAAACAGGGCGCCCCCTCTGGAAGTACCCCTCCATCATCAGGGTTGAGGAGTTGAAGGTCAAATTTTTCATCTTATATTGTTGCTTAGTAATCTTATAACATATACGTTAGTACCAGGTGGCTAACTTCTATGGCTCAGGCTTGCAGTACCCTGCATCATCAGGGTTTAGGAGTTGAAGGTCAAAATTTTAATTTTGTGCCTCTGTTTGGTATTATTTTTACATACCCGTAAGCACCAAATTGCCAACTCCTATGGTTTAGAATTGAAGTACCCCTTCATCATCAGGGTCGAGGAGTTGAAGGTCAAAATTTTAATTTTGTGCCTCTGCTTAGTATTATTTTTACATAACCGTAAGCACCAAATTGCCAACTCCTATGGTTTAGGATTGAAGTACCCCTTCATCATCAGGGTTGAGGAGTTGAAGGTCAAATTTTTGATTTTATATTTTTGCTTAGTATTTTCTTTACATAACCGTAAGCACCAAATTGCCAACTTCTATGGTTTAGGATTGAAGTACCCCTCCATCATCAGGGTTGAGGAGTTGAAGGTCAAATTTTTCATCTTATGTTTTTGCTCAGTAATCTTATAATATATACGTAAGCACCAAATGGCTTATTCCTATGGTTTTGGCTTTAAGTACCCCTGCATCATCAGGGTTGAGGAGTTGAAGGTCAAATTTTTGTCCCATGAATTTGCTTAACAATTTCATTATATATTCGCAAACATCAAACGACCAACTTTTATAGTTCAGGCTAGCAGTACCCCTGCATCATCAGGATTGAAGAGTTGAAGGTCAAATTTTTCATAGTAAATACCTACATAGTAATTTTATTCTATATTTTACTCAATTGGACTTCTCCAGCTAAGGTTCGGCCGACTATCACTAATTTTATTATTTTGCTCCAAATGTTGAAGATCCTATGATTAGAACCTTATCAAACTCTTATCAGACTACCCCTGGAGTACATCCTTTCTAATAAAAAAAGAATCATCAAAATCGGTTGGCGGGATATTGAGTTATTCATACATTTATCGCGTACATTGAAAATGCAAATTTAAGACTTATGCGTTTTTCTTATGGATGCCCTAGTCAAAAAAATACTAAAAAAAATGGGACCCTATGACACGCACTACCTTTCAAATAAAAAAAAAATCATCTAAATCGGTTCACCCAGTCCGGAGAAATGAGGTAACAAATATAAAAAAAAAAAAAAAAAAAAAATAAAAATACAGACGAATTGATAACCTCCTCCTTTTTGGAAGTCGGTTAAAAACAAATTGATATGGCGTTTTTCTCATTTTTGTCTTAATGGGTTTGGTACATAATTTACGTACATTGTTTTTTTTTATTATAATAATATAACATATAACTTCACTAATTTGTGATGTAACGTAACCGTTGGTATTCGATGAATGTAACAAAAAATGTATAGTTGACAAGTTGACAAGTAAAAATTCATAAAAACTTTAACATAAACTCGATTTGGGTAACTTTGAACATTTTTTACAGTATTTGTGATATTATAATCTGTTTTATATTTATTGCACCTTGTTTTTATTAAATGAATAGTGTCCTTTTTAGCTGGTTTATTAATCTAACACAATAAATTTACGGAGAAAACAATTAAACTATCCACAATTACCCCTAAAACTCAAATTCAAAGTTATCCTTAGTTTTGGGTAACTTTGAATATAATTTTTTGAGGATATAAAATCCGTCATTAATCGAATATTTTAAGGTCTGGGTAAAATTAATTAACATATTTTTGTTAATTAAAACCAAATCATTAAAAAATACATTTATTTTGACATATAAATACAATAGACAACTTGGTCTTGCCATATGAATCAAGGTCGACCAATATGGTAGTAAAATAAGATACTAGTTTTTTTTTGATTATTTATTCCATCCATCCATAGGATGGACGGAACATGGACATAACATAGGCCTCCCCTAAATGAAATGAAATGAAATGAAATGAAATGTCTTTATTTTGCATAGGCCTTCGGGGGCGCTTACAAATTTTCAGTTACATTTATATATATTTTTTTACACTACCACCGGATCGGAACACGACCTCAACTGAGAAGATCCGGCAAGAAACTCAGTGGGTTTGTCTTTTTTCTTTGTATATCTTTTTTTTATTTTTTTATTTTTTTTATTTGCCATCTTGTTTTTACATGGGTACAACATGGGTACAATGGCGCCACTCCAACCGGTCCTGTGCCCTCTGAATCCAACGGTTTCCCGCTGTCTTCTTCAGGTCATCGGTCCATCTGGTAGGGGGGCGACCGGTACTCCTTTTGCCTAAACGTGGTCGCCACTCGAGGACCTTTCTTCCCCATCAGCTATCGGTCCTACGAGCGATGTGGCGGCCCATTTCCACTTCAGCCTGCTAATTTTGAGAGCTATGTCGGTAAGCTTCGTTCGTCTACGGATTTCATCGTTGCGAATCATGTCTCGTGGCGAAATTCCGAGCATAACCCTCTCCATAGCACGCCGAGCGACCCTGAGCCTCCGAAAAGAAATAATTTTATGATACAGGTAACTTTGAACCGTTCAAAGTTACCCGTATTACATCCAATTTCGACGTCGTCAAAAGTTTAACAGTTTTACGCAATATTCAACATGGGATACGGATAGTACAGTTTCAAAATAATAATATACAATATACATTTTAAAGATAAACACCAAAAACATACCTGATAACGGTAAGTTTTATATTATAATTGCTATTTCAAAACGGAGCATCAAACACTTGCAACAACTTCACTACGGAAAAGGCGGTATTTTTTAAAATTATGATATTGACAGGTACCTTTTTTTACTTTCATTACAACATTTTGTCGATCCATTTTACGCAGGTACGATATTGAAACAACAAGAAGTTTCCATGTAATAAATTAATATATTTTTTTCACAACTTTGTTCAAAGTTACACCGCAGTTCAATGTTACCCAAATTGAATGTAATAAAAGTTATTGACTTATTTATTTGTAGTGTAATAAAGTGATGAATTTGTACCAACATTACAGTACATACACAGTTTTAACAACCTTCTACACTCATAGCCCCACACTACAATTTTCTCGTGAGTCGTGGGTACACACACACACATGAACACACAAGACAAATACACAAACACCCAGACCCAGAACATGAATCAAAACTCATCATTCAGATACCTGTCTGGCCGGGAATCGAACCCGGGACCCATTGCGCGTCAGACCGGTACGGTAACCGCTCCGCCACGCGGGTTGTCAAACAACAATACGCTTACGTTTTAGCAACTTACGCTCGCTTTACCCTTTATCAGGTAGCGGTATGCAAAAACCCTTATCCCTTAAAGTTGCCACAGTTCATTTACCGCCATCGGTGACAGGGGAAATCATTCCACGGATGTTCCCTTAATTATTCATGGCCGGTTAGAGCGTGCTCGGATATGTCATTGCCATCACGTGGTTTGGGAATCATTGTTATACCCATTTTGCTGTAATAGATTAATAATTAATTAAGAAAATTAACTAAAACAATGTGGATTATGTGATCGCTTGATGTTTAATTTCATTACGCTCGCAATTTGGTTTTATAAATTCTCATTTCAAGTTTTCTTTAACAGAAAACATAGAAAGAACATACGGTTTGTATTATAATATCTGTGCCCAGAAATTTGCCCAGGCATATGAAGTACACACCTTTTGTAGCAAAATCTGCTAAATCTAATTTAGGCCAGAATTCCCCCTTAAATAGATTAGTCACAAACTATAATATACTTCACAATATCCACACTATTATCGCTCCAGTAACTTGTCAGAAAAAAATGGTGTCAAAGCCTCGAAGCAGCATTGATATTTTCTCTAATAGTATGTATTCCTTTAAAAATGATGTCAGTAATTTTTTAACTTAATTAATTATATTGAATATTACTTTGACTTATATCAAAGTTCAAATTTCAATGTCAAATTATATATAATTCTTATTATTTTTTACTTTTTAATCATTTTAATTGTTTTATCAAATTTATAATTATAATAATAGTCAATCATCTCAACCAATATTATGTTCATTTTTTTTATTGTTAATTTCATGTTGTTGTCCTAATTGCATCGTTGTTTGCGCCTATAATTAAGGTAACACTTGTTTTATGTCATATGAGGTTTTGTAACTATACTTATTGTTAGTGTTTTCCTTGCTGGTATAACGTTTTAAATAAATAAATAAATAAATAAATAAATAAATAATTACTTAAAGTTGTATTAAGTTTAAATCAAGTTACTGCTATGGCCGTAACCATTAACTCCAAATAGAGCAACGGCCACTCCTAAACTCGGTTATAACAGCGTTGCTACTTCTGAGTACTAAGTGAAATTAAAGTTTGAACGCCTTAATGTAAATAGAAATAGAGTCAAGATAACTGCAAACCAATGCTTCGTAGTTCAAGTGTAAGTTAATTTTATACATAAGATTGAAGTAGCTAACGACCATACAACCCACTTGATGGTGTATAGTAACATTTACCCATAGACATCTCTAAACCGTCCCTGTAGTTCCGGGATCAGAATAGGGCTATAGCATCCCCTGCCTGTCGTAAGAGGCGACTAAAAGGGGCTTCCAGGGTTGCAGGCGGCTAGAGTGGGAGCTCGAACCGTTCGGTCAGGCGATCCCGGGAAGAACGGCGGTATATGTGGTCGCATACCGTCGTAAAGACTAGAGGGAGCGGTGGGCCCAGCCACCCATCTGGGAGGAGCCCGATGGGGCAACGCGATCAGAGGATTCCGGTTGCGGTCGGACCGAGTACCCGGAGATCTCTTTATAGCGCCGAGGACGGCCACCGGGGGGGTTTTAGTGCGGTAAAAATCCCACATAACCCTGCGTCGCTCCCACGGCGTCGGGTACCTTTTGAAGGTTTCCCCCTCGAGAACAAAAAAAAAAAGACATTTCTAAACAACTTTTTATAACACAGGGATTCTATCTTAAATCAGTCACGCTACGCACAAGATCTAAGATTCTTCTATTAAAGTGAATCAACAACACCGTTACACCAAAATTTGGTCCATAACATAAGAAATAATTCACGCTAGAAATATGCGTGGGGTTGATACCTCGCAATTGAACCATACTAAATCTACCACCTCTAAAGAAAGTTTATTCAATTTAATCAAGTCACTCGTTCAATGCTTCTGCACAATGACCAAAATAGATTTTCTGAATTCTATGGCACAAGTAACAGGTGAGATTTTTTTATAAGATTGCAAGTAGCTAACGAGCATGCAATCTATCTGATGGCAAGAGATCATTGCCGCCCATGGACATCTGTAAAGAACTTCAGATAGAACATAAGTTATATCTGATACCAATAATAGATGCGCTGGTTTTTCCAATAATTCTGATGTCGCCTCATATAAAAGTGTGCCGGCAACCACTCTCTTCGACCGAAACACACAAAATATTTCACGCTAGAAACAGGCGTGGCGGTAGTATCTCCCGGTCAAGTCATACTGGTTCTACTACCGCGAAAGAAAGTTTATTCAACTTAATCAAGTTACTCGTTCAATGCTGCTGCACAATGACCACATTTCGTCGAACTCGGTGACAGGGGAAATCAGTTCACGGATGTTCGTTACTCTATTGGCATTATGTGCTGCCCCGGGGGACCGTCACTACTGTAATACTATTGGTAGGGAAATATTTATTAATTCAGACTTTTTACATTAGTGGCATACGAGAATTATGGCGGATATTTACTTTAATAGATTTTCTAGATTCTATGGCACAAGCAACAGGCAAGGTTTTTTATAAGATTGCAAGTAGCAAACGAGCATGCAAACCACCTGATGGTCATAGGTTATTGTCGCCCATCGATGTCTGCAAGAAACGCTACATAGAGCATGGGTTCTATCTGAAATCAATCACAGATGTGTCATTTCTCGTATATTGACATACGAGAATTATGACGAATATTTACTTTAATTGAACTTCGGAATTCTGTAGCACACAAGCAACAGGCGAGATATCAATAGAAGCTATAACATCTTTCATTTATAGCATTATTTGGGCATAATTCTTAGGAGTAGCAACTGATACTATGTAACTTACCGAGATGCAGCAGTGCTACATTTAGTTTAGTCTTAGTTTTAGTCAATAAAGTGGACTTAAAATTAAAAGAAAATTTTCAACTGTACACAATCAGTTACAGCTGCTTAGCTATTATTATTTATCGCAATTGTTCTGAACTCATTATTTCGTAAGAGTAATTACAATATTTAGCATGTGGATATACTTTTAAAGAATAAGAGAGAAAGAGACGAAAAACAGGACCCTTTGTGACTGTCGCAGCATAAATGGTTTCCTGTTCCTCGCTAGTAAGTTCCAAACTATTGTTCTCTCCATGTGACTTGAAATATTTGTACAAGATTAGCATATAGAGTAGACTGAGTGTGCATATTATTGTATAGGTTTGTGTTTTGTACCAATGTAAGCTACTACCGCAGTTAATATAGCTGTAGATTTTTTAGGGTTCCGTAACCTAAGGTTAAAACGGCACCTTGTTGCTGAGACTTCGTTGTCCGTTTGACTGTCTGTCACCAGGCTGTGTCTCATGAACTATGATCACTAGCCAGTTCACATCGAAATTTTCACAGTTGATTTCTATTGCAGCTATCAATAAATACTAAAACAGACTAACATATATATTTAAGGGTCTCCTTTGCAACAAACATGATTTCCTATCGTAGTTTATTGATAATCGTGCGGAACCCTTAATGCGCGAGTTCGACTAGCACACTGTAAATGGCCACTGCCACTCGTGAACATCTGTAATCAACCCCAGATAAAGATCTTACCTGAGGTAAGATTTCAAGCTTGTAGAACCAGTGTAGTTCGACCGGGGAAGTACCACCGCCACACCTATTTCTAGCGTGAAACATTTCTTACGTTTCGATGGCAGGGTGTGGTAGCCGACATTCTTTTTCATGAGGCGATCATCATAGTCCTCGGGAGTAGCAACGCGTCTGTGATTGACTTCAGATGGAACCCATGTTCTGTATAAAGTTGATTGCAGATGTTTATGGGCGGCAGTGACCACTTGCCATCAGGTGGACTGCATGCCCGTTTGCTACTTCAGTCAGAAAAAAAGTATGGTCACATAATTATGCGTTGTTACTCCAGATTACTAAGTTAAAACTCTTCGGATTTGTATATCTCCTTTATTCCCTTGAAAATATCGTACCAGAACAAGTTCATGGTCAAGTCTAATACCGGTTGAGTATTTTCAAGCCAAAAAGCCTCTAACAAACTTTAACGCCTGCTTTCCAGTGATAACACCAAACAGACATATTATTACAAATGGGTTCTAAGTTTGCGCGAAATTTATACGGACTTTGAATATCCGATTCATTTTGAAGTAGACAATATATTATAATTACCAATTTATATATTTATCTCATTTTTTACAACGAAACTTTACACGAATAAATGATTATCAAACTTAAGTTGTACATATAACAACGGAAATTGTTTATTTTGATTCAGTATTTTCGAACACAACACAGCATTTGAAAATGGCAGAACACTTAATGGTTTGACAACGGTGGCACCACCGTCTCACCTCGTCGTCAGCCCATTATTGTCCCACTGCTGGGCACGGGTCTTCTCTCAGAATGAGAGAGCTATAGGCCATAGTCCACCGCGCTGGCCAAGTGCGAATTGGTGGATTTCACACACCTCCGAGAACTTTTTTTTTAAAAGAAGTCTGGGATGTGTAGGTTTCCTCACAATGTTTTCTTTCCCCGAAAAGCAGTGATAATTAATTTTTAATCCGCTCATAATTTTTGAAAAAGGTGCGTGCTTGGGTTTAAACATTGAACCTCCCGATCGAGAAGTTTCAATCATTAGACTATCACTGCTCTCCGTCCCTCACGCTCTCCGTCTCACCTATTTTTTTTGTAATAATAGCAGCTTTATAAGCTGCTGTCTTTTGGTCTGATGGGTGTAGTAGGGAAAGCCGTTACAACTTTGTCTTCAGGAGTACCAACGCATCTGTTGCCTGCCTCAAATTAGAATCTGACCATATTTAGAGTAGATTTCAAATGTCCATGCAACAGTGGCAATTTACCGTTAGATGGACTGCATGCTCATTTGCTACTTCAAAATTACAAAAAATACTTTAATAGAAAAACATTTAAGTATAGGTTGTTCTACAATGTTAAGACTACTCAAAGTAGGAAAGCCCTAAGATCTGGCGACCTAGGCATGTTTAGTTCAGACAATGTCCCTAATCCGAGGATTCTAGCGAATGGCTATGAACGCACGTATTCTATACACAGTAGTGATGTGACGAATGTCATTTGAACATTCGGGAATGTTAATATACTTTACGGACATTCGCGTAAGCAAATGCGAATTTTTTTTTCAGTTTTCTCTATAACTTGTTGGTGGATCTAGATTAGGCAACCAATTTTTTAGGTCGTCAAACTTTTTTATTATCTGATCGAAGTAACAAACGAGCATGCAGTCCACCTGATGGTAAGTGGTCACTGCCGCCCGTGGACATCTGTATGCAACTTCATACAGAACATAGATTCTATCTAAAGTCAAGACAGACGCATTGCTACTCCCGAGAACTATGATGGTCGCCTCGTATAAAAGTGTACCGGCACACCGTTCTGAAACGCAAAAAAATGCTTCATGCTAGAAATAGGTATAGCGGTGGTACTTCCCCGATCGAACTACACTGCTTCTACCACCTGCAAAGCTCACTGCAGCTCGATTTCAATTTGGAAAGATTTGGCTGTTTTTGCGAAGCGTTGCAATTCAATTTTCGCAAATCATTCGCACCAATTCTAGTGAATGCGACTCGAATAGAATTCCTCACATCACTAATACACTGGCAACTGTATTACGAGGTAGACAAGCCCCTTGATCCGTCTCGTAGCTCTAACCTACTTCTGAAATGGCTTGAAGCCCGTAATTAATTACGCGTACAGTTGATGCGTGAAAGGCGATACAATGTGACAACCTAATCATATTTATTTGAACATACATTATAATAATAAAGTACATAAAAAATATCATCACTTTTTCTAAAACATTTTTCTAAAATTATGCCAGTGCTTTACGGCATTGAACGTCGTGAGGTAATTTATACATCTGAGAGATCTTGAAAAAGCTTCTTAACTTGTGTGAACTCTCTCATTCTGAAAAAAGAGGCATGCCCAGAAGTGGGGGAATAATGGGTTGGCAACAAGTGTAGTTGGTAACAATTATTTTCAATACTTCTTTAATATGAGGCGACTATCCGGTCTGCGAGAGTAGTAATGCATCGGCGATTTCAGGTGGATTCTTGATTTATCCAAATTTCTTTCCAGAGATCAATGACTAGCAGTGGTCATATAGGTTAAAATGGATATTATAACACTGAATTATTCCAAAGCGCTGCAGACGAGCCAAGCAAATATTGGAGAAAAATCTAACAAAAACGTTTTATGTTACAATATTTTTGTAAACTGTCTGTCTGTATATACAAGTATACAGATTTTTGGTCGTTTTATTACAATAGAAATAGGCTACACTACTCATACTTCGTAATCCTCCGTGACACCCAACCCAGTTAGACACGGCACCATGTAATTAATTACACAACGGTAGCTGCGTAAAGGGTGACAGAACCTGACAAGTAGGATATTACTTGGCATTTCTAGTGTGGATAATGACTATATCATTATACAAAGGTATATCATTATACTATATACAAAGGTATTGTTAATAATAACCTCTATTAACTCATATTTTGTGGACTATATAGGTGTTTGTTCTATTACCAAAATAAAGGCTTATATAAGTACCTAATTTTGTCCTTATAGTTCCGGAATCAGAATACAGTATACCCTGCCTTTTTTTTGATATCGAGCGGGAATCAGAATAGGGCTACGGTATCCCCTGCCTGTCGCAAGAGGCGACTAAAAGGGGCTTCCGGGGTCGCGGGCGATAAGAGTGGGAGCTCAGAACGTCCAACCGTCCAAGCGACCCCGTGTAGGACAACGGCATGTGTGGCCACATGGTGTCGTAAACACCAGGAGGCGCAGTGAGTACAATGCTCACTGGGAAAAGCCCGAAGAGGGCATCGCGCCCGGAGTACTTCGGTTGTGTTCCATTGGAGATCCCGGAGTCCTCCACGCAGCGCTGAGGCCACCGGGCGGTTTTAGTGAGGTAAAAATCCCACATAACCATGCGTCGCTCCCACGGCCTCTGGTAGTACCTACCTAATTTGCCTATAAATAGCTATAATGTTTAAGACTTAAGTTAAGTTCGAGATTTTGACACTTATTTAGTTATGCGATATCACTATTGCACTGCCCAGATTCCACAACCTAACCTTTTTTCTCGTATTATATTAGGTTTTCTGGTGGTAGAACTAGTGTAGTATTCATTGTTATTCTTGCGTTCCGGTGGAACATACTTTTATATAAGGCGACCGTCTTAGTCCTTAGGAGTAACAACGCATCTACGATTGACTTAAGATAGAATTTCGTTCAGAAAGAAGTTCACTAGATCTCCATGTGCGGTAGTGACCTCTAACCGTCAAATGGCCTGCATGGTCATTTGCTTTTTCAATCGGTTAATGAAAACTATCGCTTACGTGAAATATGTATTAAATAATAGTTTTTAATACAAATAAACAGTTTAAAATAATTCCAGAATACTAAAACGTTGTATCTTTTCAGTGATGGATGTGCCATGGGAAGTGCGAGTGCAGCCGACGCACGGGGTGGCCGGGGGCGCGGCGCTGCTCACGTGCGCTGCGTCAGCGTCAGTCCGCTCCCACGTCAGCGTGACCAGGTGGTTCCGGGACGGCACTGTGCTCTCTCCTTTGTCTGGGGATGCTGGTGAGTAATATTACTTCAGTGATGGATGTGCCATGGGAAGTGCGAGTGCAGCCGACGCACGGGATCGCCGGGGGCGCGGCGCTGCTCACGTGCGCTGCGTCAGCTTCAGTCCGCTCCTATGTCAGCGTCTCCTATGTCTGGGGATGCTGGTGAGTAATTAAGTTATTATTTAAAGTTACGCAAATATATTTTGTAATTTCATTTCAAAGTTTAGCTATAAGTGATTGTATTGTTTCTATTGCAAAATATATTTGAATTAAAACTATAGCTTAAAATTATAAGTAGTGAAACTACAAAATTTTGAATAACGTGTACCCGCTATTTTTATTATTATAATATAAACGTAATTATTATTACTTCCATATTGCTTGGGGTACAACCCATTATTGTCGCACTGCTGGACACGGGTTTTCTCTTAGAATGAGAGAGTTTTAGGCCATAGTCCACCGCGCTGGCCAAGTGCGAATTGGTGGACGATATATTGTTTACTTAATAAAATTCAACTTTTATCGGTTGAATGGTCCTTTCGATAATTATATTTGATTCTCATTTACATTGTTTTTAGTTTTTTTTTAATTCATATTTCAATTAAATTAATATCTTAAAACTATTAAGTACTCAATAACTGATAAAGATCAATAAATATCAAGCATAGAGTTACGTTGCAAGTTACTATCGTCAACCCTATCTCGATCCCTACGAATTTTGCATACGAGCTTTGTGACAGTATTTCGTAAAAAAAATCGGGAACGCATATATGGCTGATCTAACCTGTCCCGGGAAATCAAAATGTGATTTTGACTTACATCGCGGCCTCTGATTCCATGTTATTTTAATCGTAACAATTTTTAAGTGTATTTTCATAAAATTTGTGTGAGTTTTATTATTTAATTCGTTATAGTAAAAGACTTTAAATAAATCCTTCAACGCCCGTCTCATACACATAAAACCATCCCACACACATAACTATAGGACACATAATAACATATAACAAAGTTGCCAGCGATATTCTACACGTAGCTTATAAAATCGAAATTAATTTTTCTCCGGAGTCAACTCTCGATTATTGCCTTTTGCGACTGAGAAAATTAAGATTTTTTGCCTTTTCTCGAGGGCGAAAATTAAGAATTTCTCCACAAAGCGGCTGTCCGCGACAGAAACAAGAGAGTCGACGTTCTTTATGAGTTCTAATTCCCTCGATTAGACGAAGGAAATTCGATTACCGGTTTCATCTCGAAACGACGCCGGACCGAGCTTCGATCTGCGAATTCTACGTTTGAGTGTAAAGAGCTTTTGAACTAGACGAGACGAAAACGACTTCGTTTTTTTCATTAAATTATAACTTAAATATATTTTAATTATTTTAGACTTTAAAGTGATATCACATTTCCTACAAAATATTCATATGAAAAATACTAACTTTTCTTCTTTTTTATATGATTAAAGTAGCAAACGAGCATGCAGTCTGCCTGATAGTAAGTGGTCACTGCCGCCCATGGACATCTGTAATCAACTCCATAGGTTTTATCTGAAGTCAATCACAGATGCGTTGCTACTTCCGAGGACTGAGGTGGTCGCTTCATGTGAAAGTATGCCGGCAACCACACCCTTCAATCGAAACGCAAGAGATGCTTCACGCTAGAAATAGGTGTGGCGGTGGTACCTCACCGGTCGAACTACACTGGTTCTTCCACCTGATAAATAATAACAAGTTATTGATACGTAAAGGATATTCACAATAAATGATTTTAATGTCTTGTCGAACGAAGTTCTTGCGGCAGGCTTGGAGAAGATAAAGATTTTGCTGCGAGACCGAACTAAAAGAAATTTGATTGTAAATCCGTAAGAAAAGTATCATGTAATATATAATGTATTATACCTTTCTCTATTTCCCTCTTTATAGCGACGTTATATTTATCGATTCCGTGGTAATATTCGCTTAAAATTATAATGGGTTATATTGACTTCCAAAAGTTATTTCAATCATTAGTTTATGTCAATCACATAGAGTTCAAAGTTCGGTGCGTAAGGATACAGTTAGTGTTGTGTGTCGTGATATGGAACCTAAAAAAGAAAAATGAACTAGACGTAGGGTAGATAGGTTAATCTATCACTAGTGCTTGTCAACGGTTTCTCCCCGCCACCGCAGTTTCGCCGTGACCACGATCCATGTAACTGGGTCGAAATATCGGCAAAAAGAATTCGAAAAGGATTCAAAAACCGCATATCGTGAGTACCCGTTAAGTATTAAAATGTGTCAATTCCGCGATAATATTAGTCTAAAATCATATATTCCAAAAGTTAGAAAAAAATGTTGAATATATTTTTGATTCATCGTATTAATTATAATAAATTAAAACATTCAATAAATACCATTACCGCAAAAATTTAAAATCTTCCTCACAAAATGGCTGTCCGTGACATGTACAAGAGGGCTGTTCTTATGAGTTTTAATTCCTTTGATTATACGATAGAAATTCGATTACCATTTTCTTTCAGAGACCTCTAAGCGATTTCGATTCCTCCTTTCCGTATTTTAAACGGTTTTTAGATTATTTTGATAAAGCGGCTTTATAAAGGATGTTTACTGAATATTGTTTACTGATGTTTTTCAAGGTGGTAGAACCAGTATAGCCCGGGGAAGTGCCACCGCCACACATATTTCTAGCGTGAAAAATTTCTTGCGTTTCGATGGAAGGGTGTGAGTACCGGCACACTTTCAGATAAGACGACCATCATAGTCCTCGGGAGTAGCGACGCATCTGTGATTCACTTCAGATGAAATCCATGTTCTATATGAAGTTGATTACAGATGTCCATGACCGGCGGTGACCACTTACCATTAGGTGGACTGCATGCTCGTTTGATACTTCAATCAGGTAAAAAAATATATACTTAATGGTTACACGTTTAGTGATATATGATAATTAATAGACTATTATAAATTTCCTGTTTTTGTAACTAACGAGACAGATAGACTACGATACACATAGCTTAAGTGTATCTGGTCTAATACTCTGAGGTTTCTTTGTTCGATCTCATTTTTGACATATTCAAATAATAGCATATAATTAATTTTTTTGTTCTTTTCTTTTCTTTCCTTCCAAATCTGGAGGATCCAGTTAATAAGGATACAGTATATGTAGTTCTTTAAGAAATGATAACAAAAATACAAATAAAATATTTGTTGAATATGCACATAATTTCGAAACAGGATTTCAAATTGAAATCATCCACCTATAAATTTAAATACAAAATTTCACTTATTATCATCATTTTGTTTTACCAGAGCGCTCGCATTGAAGCCCGTTTATTTCATTAATTAAATCGTAATCGTGACGTGCCCGCATGCTGTTCGTATCGCAAACAATAAAACCAGCGAGCAATTACGTCAAAGTTCATTTTTTACTCGACGTTTTTTGTTCGTTAATCGCCAATTTTTCTGCCCGACCTTTGTAATTACCCTCAGATCCGAGATTATCACTTTTTCACTTTTTCTTTTGTTTTTTACTTTTGATTGCAAAGATATTAAGAGGAAACGCATATAGATTTTTGGCAGTATATATATTTATATCGTCGTCAACCCGTTATTTTCCCACTGCTGGGCACGGGTCTTCGCTTGGAAAAGAAAGTTTTGGAGAGTTTTAGACCATAGTCCACCGCGCTGGCCAAGTGCGAATTGGTGGACTTCATACACCTCCGAGATCTTTTTTTTTTTGAACTCTCGGGTGAGTAGGTTTCCTAGCGATGTTTCCTTCACCGAAAAGCAGTAATAATTAATTGCTAATATGCACATAAATCAGTGGTGCCGGTGCGTGCCTGGGCTTGAACCTCTCCCGATTGAGAGGGCAAGTTTCAACCATTAGGCTCACTGCTCTTATTGTATATTTATATCGCAACTATCTAAATATTTAGGTTAGGTTAGGTTAGGTTAGGCGTGGCGTAGAAATAGGTTTGGCGGTCATCATCAACCATACTTATTCTAGCAACATTCACAATATCTGCGGTGGTACTTCCGGGATCAAATTAAAAGAATTTTAGCACCTTTAATGTTCAGCTTTCAAAAAAATGATAATAGCATTATAAACTTCTGTTTACAGGCATCTGTAATTAACCTGACGCTGGCCAAGTGCGGATTGGTGGACGCAAGGGCGAATTGGTGGACAATAACCAATTGCCTAATTGTCAGTTGCGTCTCATAGCTAATTATTCTCTACTGTTAGACCCGACCACAGGACAATTAGGTTGGAACGATAAAACTCCCTTTCTAGGAAATTCTACAAAGAGCCTCCCTCTTTTCCCTCTAGAGAATCACTGTATCCAACAGTAGATTAATAAATAAGAGTCATGTGATGGGAAAATTTTGTTATTTTTATGTAACGTGTATGCATTAGTTTATGAAGAGCTTACTTACAATCACGCTATACCAATACGTTAACAACGGACTGTACGATTTGTCATAGTAAAAGTTCATAATTTTTAAGAAGGAGCGCAGAAATATATTCCATTTTTTTAACTAGATGACTCGACGAACTTCGTTCCACCTAAAAGGAAAAAATGTAAAGTTATCAGTGTTCCTCTACTATATTATGCATTTATATAATTCATAAACACCTTCCTCTTGAATAGCTTTATCTATTAAAAAAACGCATTTAAATCCCTAGCGTAATCTTAAAAATTTAAGCATTTACATAGGGACACATAGGAAAGCGACTTTGTTTTATACTAAATAGTGATAAATGAATCAAATATGTGAAATAAATATTGTAAATAAAATAATAATAAAAAAAAAATAAAAAAAACTTTAATTATTTACATGAGTGACCATTTGTCGTTAATTACGATCGCATTTTAACTACTGGGAGAGACAACCAGGTTAATTACAAAGAAACATACATACCAATTTTTTTTTTATGTCAAACTTATAAAGTTAAAAAGTTACCAAATTACGAGTAAGCCAGCGGATTTAGTCAAACCACGTTAAATAAATGCAAGAAAAAAGATTCCTGAAATGTATATTTTTTGTTGAAAAATCTCTCAGTTTTTATCCTAACCTCTATATAACATTACGCCTCTGGCTGGAACTTTATGTATTATCCGTTTTCCAATCTACCACTTTGTTTTCGTATAAACACTGCTTGGCTTGTGCTTGGCAAAATTGTCTCTGTTTGTCTGTAAATCTAGGTTACTTTTGTCAAGGACCAACTTAGGTAGAATAAGAGAACATTGCTTTGTACAATTTTCCATGCTTTTGTGGAATTTAAATCTATAATTCATGAATTAATAAAATTAAATATTCATAAATTAAATAAGACAAGGCTTTTACAATAAAAAATAGCTGTACTTATAAAGAATTCAAATACGAATAATCTTCTACAAAGGCCATAAATAATTTACCTTCAAAATATGGTTGGCCTTGATGAAATATCTGCTGTTGCATCTCCATAGTTGCCACTAACACTGTCATCACTTGTTATTGGTAACTGGTTATAATGACGTTTGCCTTATAACTGCATTCCAATATATACTAAGTAATGAAGTTGACTTCCCAAGAAACGATAAAAGGCCCGTGGAATAAAATCTCTCAAAATCGCGTAGATCAGTGATTTTTTGCGAACCTTACACTCTGGAATCTTGTATTTGTATACCTGTGTACAGTTAACTCTAATCACGTGTTGGATGACAATGATTTATTCAATTAAATCTTTGTTTATATTGGTTTGTTGCAGCATACATCTTATTTGAATTATCTAATATATAAAATTCTCGTGTCACAGTTTTTGTTGCCATACTCCTCCGAAACGGCTTGACCGATTTTTACCAAATTTTATATGCTTATTCAGTATGTCTGAGAATCGGCCAACATTTATTTTTCATAACCCTTAAGGGTTGTCCACTCTTAACATTTATTTTTATTTTTTATATGGCAAAACAACGTTTGTCGGTTGTCAACAGCTAGTATCGTATACAATTGTCGTTTTTGAATGATCTTCTATTATAATTGTAAACGTATTATTGTTTTTTTTTTCTATTTGTTTTGTTGTTGTTGTTTGTTGTTTTACATCTTATGCTTCTTTATGTTTGTTGTATGATAAGCCTTAATACATTTTATTTCTATTCCTATTTCTATTTTGTATTAAATCTTATGAATAACTACTTACACCAACAATATTCTCCCGTGTCAAGTGTCTTACACTAATCCTCAAATCTCGCACCACGGGATCACCGACAATGAGCGATAATTGAAGTGGTCCCTGAATTTGTAATAACTACCCTACCCATTGAAGTGTGTGCTTAATAGATTATTTCAATAAATTAGTTACGTAATCCATTTACGGTATTATAAACCGTATTTTCTAAGAAGTACTTTAATAACTAAACTATTTAATGTCAATTAGACTTATTCTATAGGACTAAAAAATTAATTTCATGAAAATTGTGTCATTACTGACTCGCTATTTGAAAACATTATCCTTATGAGTTAGTTAACAGTTGAGTACAGTATTAAAAAACATTCAAAATTAATTCACCATTCAGGTTGAACTCCTTTTACTAATTATAATCCCTATTTTTTTGAAACATTAAACAAGGCTAGTAAGTGATCTCTACCACTGTAACGCAACCCCTAATACGATTTTAATTCTATTTAAATCACTACATACTATATAACAAAGTCGCTTCTCGCTGTCTGTCCCGTATCCTGTAGATTTTTAAAACTACACTACTGATTTTAATGCATTTTTTTAATAGATAGAGTGATTCAACAGGAAGGTTTTTATGTATAACTAGTTGACCCTGCGAACTTCGTTTCGCCTAAAAGTCAAAAAAGTTATCAGTGTTTCTCCACTACATTATACATAAAAACCTTCCTCTTGAATCACTCTATCTATTAAAAAAACTGCATTGAAATCCATAGCGTAGTTTTAAAGAGTTAAGCATACATAGGGACAGATAGTTCGCCGAACGAAGTTCGCCGGGTGAACTAGTTAAGTAATAAACCCGCTATGTCGTGGTTTTAGTGACAATGACTTACCATATCCTTCGACCACACAAAAGCACTTGACACTGGTCTTATGAGACAAAACAGGTGCGAAAGGGTACTCGCCCTCTTTGTGAGAGATAATAACCAACAACGGGACCTAAAAAGGATTGCAGCCAACATAATCCTCGCAAGATTACCTCAACAACAAACCAACTGAAGCAAGCACTGAATATATAATATGGAGTGACGAGGGTAATGTGTCCGTGATAGTTCGCGCACAAGGGCAGTCGAGCGGTGAATTTTACCCGATTCCACTTAAATTTAGGGATCAAATTTTGGGATCGGAGGCCGCAGCAGTTTGAAGGGTACGTTTAAAATTTAAGCGAATATTGAATAGACAATTGTATTATTATTAGATTTAACAAACTGGGGCTCCGATGTACACATATTCTGAATGACGAGAGAGTTCATAGATTTTGCAATAGTTTGTCACATGAATAAGGGTTCAAGATTCGATTCAGATCAAAGTGTCTGCATATTTCGTATTACTTTCTTAAGTTTAGAGACAAAAGCAAATCACGAATTTTATTTCAGATATGTTTGTTCATGTTACATTGAAATCGGCCATTTTTACTGGATAAAACGTCAATAATATACATAAATAGAACTTGGTTATAATAGTACACTATTTATATCAATAATAAAATCGATAAAAGGGTTTATCTGTGAAAAAAAATACAGACGAATTGTGAACCTCCTCCTTTTTGGAAGTCGGTTAAAAATAAGTTCCAATGGGTTTACGAGATACTAACCACAATGAGAATGTCTCAGCACTTAGTTGACAATAAACTCAGCAAAAAGATTTGTCGCGATCTAATTTACTTGCAAATGTGTTAAGTTGTCCGAAGAAACAGTTGGTAACAAAATTGTGTAGTTTAAATTAATTTATATTTTCCTCAGCGATACAAGTGTCCCAATTTCTCATCCGAACGTACTTGGCGGGCAGAAGTTGGATCCGTCGGTGTTTATGTAGATTGCCCGCTTGCATTAATACGCGGTGTGAAGTGCTGACGTCGTTTTTGCAATTCCATTTTTAAGTTTGACTATTTCGTGTAGTTTGTGGTTTCGAAAAAGTGACGAATTGTCACAGGAAAAGTATGTTGCGTCTAGTATCCCTTTCAGCCCAGTGGAATAGTCAAATTCTAAGATATTAAACTTATCTACAGACTTACATTTTGACTCATTTGTTGAAGGTAGACCCAGTGTAGTTCGACCGGGGAAGTACCACCGCCACACCTATTTCTATCGTGAAGCATTTCTTGCGTTTCGATAGAAGGGTGTGGTTGCTGCACACTATTATATGAGGTGACCATCATAGTCCTCGGGAGTAGCAACGCATCTGTGGTTGACTTCAGATATAACCTATGTTCTATATGAATTTGTTTACAGATGTCCATGGGTGGCAGTGACCACTTACCAGGTGTACTGCATGCTCGTTTGCTACTTCATTATTATAAAAAAAACCTTTTGTAAGGAAAAAGAAATATAAAATCCTAACAAACTTTCGTATTTATTATATTAAATGATGTACTCATTGAATAAGTATAAAATTCATGTAATTTATTTGTAACTCTCAATGACTCAAAGTACGCTCACTCCTCTTACGTGCTTAAAACAATTAGACCGCGTTAAAATTAATTTCATATTCCGACTTAAAAATACACCGGTTTTTACGTTGAAACAAAATCTTCATTAAATTTTAATTGAAAAACAAATTTTGAGCTCGTTCTTGTTTCTATTTTCTTCTTGTTTACTTCAATTATTTTATCACTTATCTGTACTTGTGTTGTGTTTTTAAGGTATTTTACAACGTAAAATTATAAAAACAGTAGGTACATTAAAATTATCGGTGATTCGTAATTTTCTGTAATGTACGATGTTTTAAATATTTAAGAATTTACGACTTATCGTTAAGCCAATTTCAGATCACCATGCATCACCAATACGTACCCGTTAAATTTAACGCTTAAACACTTCTCGACTTATAAGCGAAAAAATGTGTGTTTATGTCTGCTCCGACACGACTGGAGCTTACAATTTAAGAACGATTACCATGAAATTTAAAATTATATTTAAAAAGAATACAACACCTACGTATCACACGAACAACTTTTGTTCTGCATAATAGTAGGTACACTGCTGTACTCACAGTTATACAGGTTAGGTTAGAGAGTTAGGTTAGTGAGGTTAGTAGTACCGTGCAAGAGATGTTGCCAGTAAAATGATACGCACTGCGTTACTGTCGCCTTATATCGTGATTTAAGTGAATGAACCCCAAAAATTAAAAGTCTATAAATTGTCTTGATTTATATATATGTAGGTATATATTTTTTTTATAATATTAAGGACTAGATTAAAACACTTCGCATAATTCTACCTTGACACACCGTCTATCCTAAAACATAGCGCTGCATTGCTTTTATAAGGCGTAAACATATTTACTCTTCAATAATAATATTAGACCGAGCCGTTTCCAGATAGTCCTCAGAAGTAAAATTATATCTGCGTTCAATATAAATAACTTCCAACGCATAGAAACAAAGGCAAAGCATTCTCATATTCTATTTTGTAACAAATTTATGGGGTGACGTTCTATATTTATTTTGTTCGGATAAAAGCGTAGCGTCCCTATAAGATGATACCCGATAAGGATACAATACTTTTTCCGCGCAGATTCCACCCTGCCACTCAAAACAACAAAGGCTGAACATATTAAAAGGATGTTTTTGTTTCAGAAGAGGCATCAACAGCCATCGACAGCATTGTCCCGCTCATTATACTGTTCCGCGCCGCAAACACTGCATGACACGTATCAGATAATTGTATAATTACACCCTGTCAGACTTTATGCTGGAGTGACATTTAATTTAATTGTTTTTGTACTAGTAAATCAGAATTGTTTTGGGATATCAGAAATAACATGGTACAATTTCATTTGTTTGGTTGGTCGAGTAAAGTAAATTATTGGTTATTGGATAAAATTATATTTCTCGGATCCCTTCTTGCTGTACGATACATGGCACCCTAAAGAATGATAATTTATTTACTGTTCATACCATTGCACCTACAGGTAATATGCCTGTTTCGTAAATTTTACGTAGATTTACGTAATAGATTAAGGTGGTAAAACCAATGTAGTTCGATCGGGGAAGTACCACCGCCACACCTATTTTTAGCGTGAAGCATGTTTTGCGTTTCGATGGAAGGGTGTGGTTGCCGACACACTTTCACATGAGGCGACGAACATAGTCCTCGGAAATAGCAACGCATCCGAGATTGACTTCAGATAGAACTGATGTTCTATGTGAAGTTTATTACAGATGTCCATGGGCGGCAGTGACCACTTACTATCAGATGGGTTGTATACTCGTTTGCTACTTCAGTCATAAAAAATAGTATAGTCGGATATTTTTTCGTTGAACGTACACGTACAGCCCGAGCTTGTCAGCTAAGAATTGGGTCAGTGATGCCGTTAAAGATATATGGCATACGGAGCATGAAATGTACACTAATCAACCACTAAGGTAGCTGGAGAAACAAAAATAGTTCCAAAATTGAACGAAGTTAATGAACCCAATCTTCATGAGCCTGGTAACTATAAAATAATAAGGATATTTTATAGTTATTAACCAACTTAATTGTGCAAGAATGAGACAATAAAAGATTTATATTTACAAAATACTAGGTTATTCTCTCGGCTTTGTCTGCTTTAGTCAAGTCTATGACATTAATGATTAATTTTGTTAACCTAGATCAAAAACTATGTGTGCCAAATTTTAATTGAAATTCGACCAATAGTTTAAGTGAAAAAGTACAAATATTCAACAAACGTGCTTACGCAAATTTCGGAATTCATAATATTAATAAAATTTAATACAGTTCATTGTTTTAAATATTATATAACAAAATGGATTTCATCGGTCCTGTAGTTTCCACTCGAAATGGCCCATCGTTCGTCCAACAATTCGCGTCATGTATCAAACGTCCAGCTCTATAGAGCTCTTTCCGTTTTTTGTCGGTATCAGTATCGGGTTTTATCGAAAATTCTCGATTCATGCTGACGGTATTGAATGCTCCGTACATTTGAACAAAATATTCTATCTCGATAAATCTGATATATAGGCAGCTGCCTATTCATTTACAGGATATCCCATAATGTCGAGCCGGAGGGGAGTCGGTGTTCAGATTCAATATTTATTTTTATTTTAGAACATCTTGCATATTTTCCGTATATAATATTAACTACTCACGCAGATAGTACCTACAGTACCGTAACAAATTCAACCTCTTTCACGCAGACTGTTCCATCGTTACAAACTTAGACTATCTTGGAGGCAACAAGTGAAAAATAAGATTGATTCCGAACTAGAAATAAATATTATTGTACATCTCACCTGATGAATTACCTGTCAGTGATATAAAATTAGAAAACAGCCGTGGGGCTAGTTAGTAAAATAAGTATTGCTAGGCTTCATATAATTTTGGTAACCACGTTAATAAAGAACTCTCAGTGATATTATGCGCACAGATGACTTAAAATTAAATTTCCAATTGTTATATAGCTTGTATTACAAATCCCAAATTGAATTCTTGAATAGGGCTAAGAGTAGAAAAAATAGACTCACGGTCCCATTCAAAGCATTATTTATTTGCCAAGCACAAAAAATGTCGCCCGACAAACATGATGGCATATTAGGCGATAAGTATTATCTTTGAGTGTATCGTTAAAAGTTATTTACAAAGAACTGTTGAGATGAGCTTCAGAGGGACACAATATTATCAGTGCCATCAGTTCATACAGGGCAACACTTGATGAGGGAGACGGATAGAGATTTTGTCGATGGTGAGAAAGAGAGGTGAACAAGGACGGTTGCCACACATTTAGAATTCATTGAAAACTCGCAGCTGAAAGTTATCTGATCGTAAACGTTTGGGGACAGGAGTAAGCACGAGTAAAAAAGTGTTTCGTGAGAATATAAGCATTTAACTGTCTTGTAGAAGTCATAAGACTTTAAATGTACCGCCGATAAAATTATGTAACGAATTGTACAATTAATATATTGAAAGTTTTTTTTTAACTTGAAACGTGTGTTTTTTTTCATATTGAAGTAGCAAATAATGCTTCACATAATGCAGGAAAGTGGTTATTGTTGCCCATAGACACCTGTAAGCTGTCCCTGTAGTTCCGGGTTCAGAATAGGGCGATGGTATCCCCTGCCTGTCGTAAGAGGCGACTAAAAGGGGCTTCCGGGGTTGCGGGCGGATAGAGTGGGAGCTTGAACCGTCCAGCCAGGCGATCCCGGGAAAGACGGCGGTATGTGTGGTCGCATATCGTCGTAAAGACTAGATGGAGCGGTGGGCCCAGCCCATCTGAGAGGAGCCGGATGGGGCAACGCGCTCAGAGGATTCCGGCTGCAGTCCTTTGGAGGTCCCGGAGTCCCCTTCATGGCGCCGAGGACGGCCACTGGGGGGGTTTTAGTGCGGTAAAAATCCCACATGACCCTGCGTCGCTCCCACGGCGTCGGGTACCTTTTGAAGGTTTCCCCCTCGAAAAAAAAAAAAAGAAACACCTGTAACCAACTTAACATATAAATGACTAGCCGACAAGTGCCCACTTCATTGAGCGTTAGTTATATTTTGTTTAATCGTAATAAATAATATAGCAATTGCCTATAGCAATCCTGAATAGCGTAGCTTTCTGATTTTTACTTTACCTCTTTATATATAGTATAGATTTATACCTGAAGTCAATTGTAAATGCCCTACGACACGGAGTTAAACTACCCTACAAAAGTTAGCCGCCAACATAACTCTTTCACCAAAAGGTAAGAAGAAGAACTGCTTTACGGTAGAAGTAAGAGTGGAGGTGATACATTCACGTACCACATCCCGTGTCCTCTACGAAGCACGAAGGCCACGAAGACACGAGTGGCAGTGACCACTTAAAGACTACATACTTGTTTGCTATTTCAGTCTTATAAATGACAAGAGTTAATGGGTTTATGAAATACTAGTCACCCGTCGCAACGGTCGAAATTTGACCGTAATTAAAATTAAAAAAACTAAACTTCATATTGTCCAAAGTAACACGCATATTTCTCAAATTCAAATAAATTGTAATAATTTTCAAATTATTTTGAACGGACGCGTTAAAGTTAAAAACAAGAGGTTTAATTGGCTAAGCTGCATTTAAAAGCAATATCGGGTATTTTGACATTGAACGTTCTATTTCGTTTATTATTTATGTGTTTATGACAAATGCACGGTAGTGTGTGTAATGTGTTTTTAGTTAAATTTTATGTATGATTTATGCATTAAATGAAAAAAAATATTAACATTCTGCACTCCTTCTCTACGTCCATTATAACCGTGCATAATTTCATTTCAATCCGTCCGCGGCATATTACTTAAAAATGTGTCACAAGTTTTTGCTTCACGTATTAATATATAGATAAGGGTGAATATTTAGTATTTGTAAAGACTATCAAACTAGCGGGTATTTTGATAAAGATATCTGACATTTTTGACGTTATGTGTTTTCATAGCAAGATATCGAATGTTCTATTTCGTTTATTATGTATGTGTCAAATGCAATGTAGTGTGTGTTATGTATTTTTAGTTTATTTTATGTATGTTTTATCGATTCTCTACATCAACTATAGCCGTGCGTAATTTCACACTCCTTCATCTGCGGCAAGTATTTTAAAAACGAATCACAGGTTTTTGCTTCACGTATTTATATACAGATGTTTAAAATATAATAGAATTGTTTTCTCGAGTGTCCAGCCGCTGTCAGTCATAGGCTTACTCCATGTCGTTGGCCATAAATGTGTGAACGCGATCGAACGCCCAATCACCGGCTCATGAACATTTCATTCAAACCACTCTACTGCTCGCGTCCATAAAGTTTTATCAATATAAAGTGAAAGTCACTGAACGTTTAAAGAGAAATCTTCTATTCATTTGCTGTATTTACTGCTATTTTTGAAGTTATCCTTCTTTAGGTGCGTTAGGGGAATATGATGGAAGTATTTTTTACGGTGCGCGCACACCGTCACGAAAAACCGACACGCTGAAGTTAGCTATAGTCAACATTTTGTTTTATTCTATTGTTAGTGTTGTTTATTCGACAAACCTAAAGCCGAAGGCGAATAAAGCGAAAGATATTTTTAAAAAGATTTTTATCTTGTTACGCCAAAGAAGTATAACTTCTAACGAGTGTACATAAGTACACACATACTTTCTTTTTTTCTTATCATTTTCTTGTCATCGCTGACACTGACAATGGCTCCGATCTCTTTTTTATTATGTTCTCTATCAATACAAGTAAGTTACAGTACTTTGATAAACATCATATACAAAACCTAATAACGCCCGAAAGGCGTCTTATGTAAATAATAATAACGGCACGACATTGAATCTACATACTTTAAGACGCAAAATTTAAGGAGTGATTCTACTTGCAGGTGGTGGCTACATGATAGGTGGCAGCAGAGGCGACATCCTGGTGATCAAGGAGGCGCGGTCAGACGACACCAGCGGGTACTCCTGCGAGGCTCAACACGCCCTCACTGGCGACAAGCGGAGGAGTGGACCGACTATGATCGCTGTATCACGTAAGTTTTTTAATTACAAGTATACATTGTTATATATAGAAAACTTTAAGAACCTTATATAGCTTTATATCGACGCTTCACATAGTTACATTTAATTTGGGAAATTATTTTTGCGTATGAGCGGGAGCATCGTATCACCCTCACGACCTCATTGTGGGGAGACGGTGTTGGGAAGACGAATTAGCAAAACGATGTCCTTTCTTGACATTTCTTGACATACACGAACACGACTTGTAACATGGAACAAAGACAGAAGAGAGAGGAAAAAGTACCTAATGCCAAAATAGAACTGATTAATATTAACACATCGAAAATAATCATTTCCTGTCTTCTGGTCCTCCCAACAGACCAAACGAGCAGCATGGCGCCAAGAATGATCACAGTAACAGAAGACGAATCTGTCCCTCAAGGAGGAGACATACGACTCGTGTGTTGTGCTATAGGAAGCCCGCCACCTACATATAGGTATGACTCAATGCTTTTTAGTTTGACTTAAATGCTTTTTCTACCTCACTTAAACATAATATAACTTAGAGAGCATTGGAGTTCATTGCATAGATGTTACAATTCAATCCTTATCCAGTGGAGAAAAGCATCCGTCTACTAGATTTGAGTCGGATGTTTTAAATAGTTTATAAGAACATTAATAATGTACCAAATTATACATATCAAAAAAATGGTCCTATATAATAAGCGTCCTATATGTAAGATTTCCTAAATAGCCAACGTTGCAACCACCGCACGCGACAGTGTCATGGCAAAGTTAAAAAAAATTGTTAAAAAAGGCACGGACTATCTGTCTGTAGAGTTTATGTATTATAATAAAAAATAAAAAAGTTTATAAGTCCTAGATTAAAGTTTTAATTCTATCGTCTACTGATAACGGGATCCAGTAGCTTGATGTGCCTTCGAAATACGGAAGCATGCCATGCAATGTAGTTACTAGAGATCACTTGTCCAACCTAACCGTCGTCGATACTAGCAGCTATAAAAAGCTTAAAAACGATCTTAGCATATTTACTCTATATTATGGATATGCATTGGCGACTGCCCTGGTGTTGCAAATGTCCATAGGCGAAGGTGACTGCTTTCCATCAGGTGGCACGTCTGCCTTATCGTTAGGCCCAACTATAAAAAAAGATGTAGTCTTTGTTAACCAAATCGGTTCTATCGTAACTAAATCTATTATTGGCAAAAACCGTAACAGTATTTTTAAAACAAAGATACAGATTTTACCTTTGGACCGTATTAATAATGATTTTCTTATAGCTGGTTCCGTCACGCGAACGGCCGTCTCGGCCCCGTCTCCAATAACATCCGGATCTCAGTCTCCGACCAGGTGCTGGTCATCCGTCGCGCGCAGACTTCGGACAGTGGTGTGTGGACTTGCAGAGCTCACAACCAGTATGGCGAGCAACGCAGAGATGCGAGGCTGAGAGTTCGCTCGCGGCTTGTAGTCAGCGTACATCCCCAATTGCAGGTAAATTAATTTAATTTTCGTTATAATGTAAAGGTCGTAAAAGCCATCGTAATTCTTACAACGGAAGCTGATAATATCAGCCAAGATATATATCTTGGTTTGAAAAACATAGTAGAAAGAACCTGAAAGATGTTTCAATACAGTCCTTCAAAGTAGTGACATGATTATTCATGACTTTGTAGGACATAAGTCCTACTATCGAAAATACCTCGGGTATTAATATTGACAACTTACCTAAGGAAGTAAATGCTCGTTTATGATGTAACATGTAATACTTTAAACAAATTCTTTATTTCAAATTCCTGTTGTAATTGTTGTTGACGGGTAAAGTAAGCGGACTTATACAGCATACTATTGACATCTTTGTACTATACCTTTTTGTTACGATATTTTTATAATTATTTTTTAGTGTTTTGAAATAAGATTTGTATTTTAACCGTGGAAACAATATGAAGATCGCCCCAAGATGAATTTTCTATAATTGTATGTTATGCTAAACAATGAGCAATGTTTTCGTCGATTCGAAGTGTGAAAATAGTAGCATTCTAGTGGCTACAATTAAATTCCGTTCGAATTTCGCCTCTGAGCGCTCGGCGCTCTAACGCGATTTGCCGCCGCCCAATTTACGTAACTCACTCATGCTGACTATCGCGTCAATGCCAAGTCGACAGTAGAAGCGATAAAATTTATAGGTATAACCCTAATTTTGCAAAGCAGTAGAATGAGTATGGCTTGACCGGCAAATCGACACTGCTGGTATCACTTATTTCTAGCGTAAAGGGGGTCTTGTCTTACGTAGGAAGTTGCATCACACTTTCATATAAAAGACCATCTTAGACCTTGGGAGAAAGACATGTTTGGTTGACCTCAACTAAGATAATTAACTTTTTAAATTATGTATTAAAATTACCGAAGAAAGTGGAGGTACCATAAGGTTAACGCGACTTATTTCACTTATAATAGTACGCTGACGGCACAGGATAGACGTGTTGCGGTGAGTTGAAATATTCTAAGTTATTTTCTTGGAATATAATATAGTGCTATGGAAATTATTTGTGCTATAGTGCCAAGGCAATTATTTGAGAACAAAAACTAATTAGCTCCTTCTCAAGTAGGCAGATTATCTTCTACAGAAATTATTTCCTGTTTTAAAAGTTCTTTTTCCTTTGCGATAAATTTATTATTACCGTCAATAAGTCTTTATTAATAATTTTGTTTAATTTCAGTTTTAGTGAATTGTCCTTATCTTCCTCGCTTGTCAAACGTAACGAAATGGGCGAAATTTAGTTTTTCGGGTCATTAATTTTAGTTTGATTTACGGTAAGCGCCTTTTTGAAATTAGTGAAAGTTCAAAAAACTCTTTGAGTACGAATTCCAAAGCATGAATCTTCTCTTTTAATTTATGAAGCTTTAGCTTTGTAATTCTCAGTCATTCCGTTCCAATTCATATTTATTGTTCATTGGAAGTACCATATTCTAACTCGGACACATTTGTGTTCAATTGTTTAAATTCGTTAGAAAAATATTAATATTGTTAGGTAAATTGGTTTAACTGATTTCAATACGGTTTCAAATGTCCAACAAATTGTTGAGTTCTGAACCGAGTGCAGTATTATTCTATTGCAGCATCTTTTTTTTTTCACCTCTTCAACTTTTTTTCCGGGGCCGTTAAGTTCTTGTTGTTTTATTCTGTTGTTGTTTTCTTCACACATCAGATATGTCCGGAGTGTTCTGAAAATTAATAAATAATTATTACATAATAGTGTTACAAAATGATTTAAAAAAATAGTAAAAGTAAAGCCGTACAAGGCTAACGCGGAATAAACAATACAAATTCTAATAAACATGGAGAAACAAATTTGTTTTACAAAATTAAACTCATTGACTATGAATATTCGTACATAGATAGTTGTCTAAAATATCTGTTTGTTTTTTTTTTTTATATTTGTACCTAACGATAAGGCAGACGGGCCACCTGATGGAAAATGGTTACCGTCGCCTATGGACATTTGCAACACCAGAGGAGTCGCCAATGCATCGCCGGCCTTGAAGGAGAGCTCTTTTTGCACCTTTCTTGAAGAGCCCCATGTCATAGCGCTCTGGGAATACGTCAGGAGGAAGCTCATTCCACAGCTTGCACGTGCGTGGTAGGAAAGACCGTGCAAACCGAACCGTGGAGGACCGCCACGGGTCCAGTTGATGCGGATGGAACTTCATCCTTCGGCGAGTGGTGCGATGGAGGAAGGGTGACGTAGGCACCAGGTCAAAAAACTCTTCGGAACACTCACCATTGTAAAGCCGGTAGAACACGCAAAGTCCCTATGTCCCTCCGCAAGCTTGTTTACAGCAACTACTAATTAAAATGCAACTGTTTAGTTTCTTATACATGTATGAACTTTACTCGTGAAAAAATGATTTCTCTGTGAAGAAATGCAGTAAAGTGCCTAACTTTACACAACTATTGCATAATTAGGTACTTACAGGTTTTGGCTCATTTTCGTTTAGATATATCTAGTAAATTGAGTCTAATTCATCCGAAACCAGAAGCGAGGTGGTTAATGCCACAACATAAATTTCAAACATAACACTCCGCAACATTTTTAATCATTAGTGTACCAAACACTAAAAATATAAATATCTTACTACAATGGTACCACGGTATCTTAGTCAGTTAATGAAAAAAGAAGATGGCAAAAAAAAGATAAATAGAGAAAAATGACAAACGCACTGAGTTTCTTGCCAGATCTTCTTAGTTGAGGTCGTGTTCCGATCCGGTGGTAATGTAAAAAAAAATAGCTAACTGACAATTTGTAAGTGCCCCCGCGAATGACCACTATCTTGGTCATTCGCTGCTTTGATATAAAAAAGACAGATATTATCTATTTAATACACTAAAAGGCAAAAATAAATCATATGATTTCTATGAGTACCGAAGCTTAAAGAGAGATTCAAAAGCAAATTGTTTGCTACTTTGTAGGTATTCGGAGACGACGCTCAAAGCATATTTGAACGGCTCTCGGAATGTCAACAGGTGTACTTGTTATATTCAGAATAACAAGCTTTATTTGTAGTGCTACATATTTTAAAACTAGATTACATACATATATCCTGGATTTGTTGAAAAATTTGATTGAAGTATTATAAACTGACATGAAATTATGATTATTTGTCTTCGGCAAAAATAAATATTTTTTTTGCCTTTAGCGCTCCATTTTAATCTTATATAAAATGCATGTAAAGTCAATGAAAAGAAATATTTTAATAACTAGCCCTTACCCGCGGCTTCGCCCGCACGGTCAAAGGGAATTAACGTTATCATTTGATAGCGTGATTCAGATCTTGTAAATGAATTTTACTAACGCCATCTATTGACAACGTCTGTAACTACTAAATGCGTATCACCTAGCAAAACATCGATATTTTCATGGGAATGGGAGAGCGCGGTAAAAAGTAGCCTACGTCACTCTCCGTCCTCCAAACTATCTCCCAACATATAAACCATCTAATAGCTATGTGGCGACGTGAAAGAGAAACAAACAAACACACTTTGACATTTATAATATTAGTATGGATATTTCGAGTTCATTGCTATTGATAGGCAATTAACGTCAAACCGTTGTCATCATGAGAATTATATTCTTGTTTCTATGGATAAAAATAAATAAAATATTTTTGAGAAATGCATATGGACAATATGACGAAAGATAAACAATAATAATACTTTATGGTAATGTTTATACAACGTTCATCCAATTCGAGGTTACGAAAGCACCTAAATCTGAATTCTAAGCGACAAAACGCCCAGATAAGACCGAGTTCATAACTGTTTTGATAAACTTAGTGTTCAAGTTAGCTCGAGTTCCAAGCCCTAAGTTACATTCACGAAGTTGCTAAACTTAACTGTATAAATATTACGGATACAAGAACCTCTTGGTCTCTAATTAAGAGATGCAATAGTTAATCCAGATAAACTTCATTCCGTTCTGTTGTTTACTGTTTTGTTTAACTTCCTTTGAATGGTTCTAGGAAGGCGTTGAATATTAAACGATTAAGTTTACTTAAAGCATTCGTCTGTGGATCACTCACGTGCGCGTCAATTCATGATAATTTTATGTTTTACACAAGGTCTTTTTTTAAACCGGCAGCCTACATCGAAAACACAGTCAAATGCAATGAAATGAAATGAAATGAAATGTCTTTATTTTGTATAGGCCCAATAGTAATAGGCATATAAGGCCAATGCTCTATTCTTGCAAAATAAATAAATTTTGCTTTTTATTCTTGAGTCTTAGTTTAACTGTTTTAAGATACTAGAACTAATTTTTACTTCCCGTGTTAAAACGAGGAGGTTCAAAAAGTTTTACAAAAATAAAAAACGAAGCCACTAAGTTTGTTGCTTGATCTTCTCAATTTAAGACGTGTGCTGATCCAGTTGTAGTGTAAGAAAAGAATTAGTAACTGACAATCTGTAAATGCCCTCATAGGCCTACGCAAAATACGGCTGTGGTATCCCCTGCCTGTCGCACGAGGCCACTAAAAGGCGACGAAAGTCAGGCGACCCCGGGAAGGACGGCGATATGTGTGGTTGCATACCGTCGTAAACACTAGATGAAGCGGTCGTCTAGAAGCCCATCAGGGAGGAGCCCGATGGGGCAACGCGCTCAGTGAACTCCGGTTGTTTTCCTTTGGAAGTCCCGGAGTCTTCTTTGTAGCACTGAAAACGGCCACCGGGGTGGTTTTGCTGCGGTAAAATTCCCGTAAAACTCTGCATCGCTCCCACGGCATCGGGTACCTTTTTAAAGGTTTCTTCCTCGAGAAAAAACAAAAAAAAGACCTACGCAAAATGCATTTTAGTTCACCTGTCTGTATAAATATCATACATGTATGTATAAAACATTAAATCTACTATGATAACAGAAATAAGATCGAATAAGCCAACAATAAGACGACCTGCGTGGCGCAGCGGTTACCATACCGGTCTGACGCGCAATGGGTCCCGGGTTCGATTCCCGGCCAGACAGGTATCTGAATGATGAGTTTAGATACCTGTTCTGAGTCTGGGTGTTTGTGTATTCGTCTTATGTGTGTCCATGGCACCCACGACACAGGAGAAAATGCTACTGTGTGGCTATGAGTGTAAAAGCGTTTAAAATAAAAAAAATAAAAAAAAAATCAGACTGCAGTGTCGTGAATCGACGTCATAACTTTCTTTAACCATCTCAATTATTTTAAAATACCGAGAACCGTTTTAGTGTACAATTCTGAAGCAAGTGTTCCTTAGAAGTTAATTACAGTTGGCGCCAAGTTAAACGTTCACTAACGCAACATCTCCCGCCTCACCTTGGAACGTAAACTCGTTAAGCTAGAGAGCTTAATTTTATCTCAAACTTCACTGTTCTCTCGTTCTCACGTGAACTTACAATACTGTAGTAAGAATGTATTTGTAATGAACGTTCTAAAGACACGTTTTATTAATCTGAAGGTGTATTTGAGGGTGATCGAACCAGTGTAGTTTTATCGGGGTAGTACCACCACCGCACCTATTTCTAGCAAAAGCATCTCCGATTGCCGGCACACTTTCACACGAGGCCATCATCATTGTCCTCGGGAGTAGCAACGCATCTGGCATTGACTTCAGATGGAACCCATTTTCTGTATGAAGTTGATTACAGATGTCCATGGGCGGCAGTGACCACTTACTATCAGGTGGACTGCATGCTCCTTTGCTACTTCGGTTAGATAAAAAAAATTGACGAGGTAAAACCCTTTGTATTTCGACTTCTGGACTACTCGCCACTTGTTTTCCTATCTATTATTAGGCAATGTTAAGTTTTGCTGCGTTCTGGTCTGAAGGGTTTCGTAAGGGAAACATAGGTGCTTATAAGAGGCATTCAAACTCTTTCCTTAGGAGTAGCAAAGTATTTGTGGCTAACCTTATGGAAGCCCCTGATCTTATCTGGGATTGATTACAGATGTCCATGGGCGGCAGTGGCCACTTACTATCAGGGGAATTGCATGCTCGTTTGCTATTTTCATAACGTGAAACAAAATATGCCATTTTGTTATATCGTTCACCTCTTTATAATTATTTTATGTCCCGTTGAACTAGCTTCTATTTTTAACAAGGGGAATACCTAAAGTATTCTCCACACGATTCCTCAAGGATGATTCTTGCTGGAAAAGGTTATACGATTACTAAAATTCTCCAAAGGAGATAAATTGACATATTAAATATTCCTATATACGTACGGGCGTAATCTTGTAAACAGATTTTATAAATTTTCTGAAAAATAAGTTGATTTAAGCTGTATTTCAAAAACATAAAATTGGCACTGAGACTTAACTAGACAAAATAAAAATATACACCTAGCAAGCGGCTCGGCTCATACCGTGAGAAATCACAACTAAATTACTGCTCAAGTGATTGTACGTCGTTACGAAAGTAATATTATCGTCAAACACTTTTCTAAATGAAATTTGATTTAATTAAAAAGGAAATATCATTTTCGTAATACTGAGTACACTTAATTAAATCCTTCAATGTGTATATATTTTGTGAAAAAGGCTTATAATATGTATACTTAATGTATTTTAATTTTTAAATATCTGAAGCATTTTTTTCAAAAAACTTTGTCTAATATTATAAAGAAAGTTTTAAAGCGCAATCGTGAAAACCAATGGACAGTATATATAAATTACAAATAGTACAAAATTAGTATTACGTGTTATGTAGAATCTAAAAAAGAACAACAAAACAAACATAGGGTAGATAGATTAATCCACCACCACCTTTCAATGGTTTCGTCTCACCACCGCAGTTTCACCGTGACCACGATCAATAAAACTAGACCGAAATATTGGCAGCACAGAATTAAAACCACGTACCGTGAGCAGTTACATGTAAAAAATCACATCTTTAGTTCTATAAAAAATCCTTACGTATTTCCAGTATTGTTTATGCCACAATCATACACAAATACTGCAGTTGACAACCAGAGTCGGAATAGGCACATAAATTCACCATTTTGATGTCTATCTGAGAATTGAACCATCCTTAATGTTCCTCTTTGGCTGTTAACGGTATGTTTGAGTAAGAATCAGAAAACTTTATGTTTGCAGTTTTACTGCGTTCGCACAAGGTAAAATAAATAGATAATAAACGTTTTCTAGACATATAGGATTCTTTTATGTATTGTTGATGCAATGGACATACACAAAGACGAATACACAAACACCCAGCTTAATAATATTGTTTATAATGGCCTGGCCGAGGATTGAACCCACGCTCCGCAACGTAGATTATAAACTTACTGGACATCAAGAAAAAATCTGTTTTAATTAATATAGTAAGTAGTTTTTAAGGAGACAGACATAATTTACACTTCCTTTGCAAGGCGCCAGATGTAGAAGCCGTGAAGCTACAGTCCAGCCACCAAGATCTGAAATTTGAATCCCAAGAAAACAAGTCATAAACATAACGACTACTATAACCAACCCAACATAATGGGAATTTGATTGGATTGCAAAGTAATTGTTGTCTTCACCGCTGGGTAACTTACTTAAAACTTTGGTAATGACTACCCTTGATAGAAACGGGCTTTAAATGCGTTTACTTTAGTACTGATAACAATCTATGAGAAAGCGCTGAAATAACAAATTGTTGTTATTTATAAGTATTCGTCCATATCTTGAGACCTGAACCTAAGTGAACCTACAATTTTGATCGCAGTGTTCTATAAATTAAAGTAAATGGTTTTTTATACACACAGACCCAGAATAGAAATCTAAATCTATCATTCAGAAATCCGTCTGACCGGAGATCGAACCCGTAATATGCTGCGTATCAGACCAGTATACTGACTGCGTCGGCACGGGTTTGCATGTTGATTGAATTGTATAATAATTTAAAAGGAAATAATTTCTATAGCAAACATAAAAAAAATCAAACACTAGTTTGCAAAATTGTAGACATCACACTTGTTTGAGAAATGTTAACAGTTGTGACTAGGATGGGAAAGAAAATAAAGCTGGTTAAGTGCGGAACACCTCTTGCGCGAAATAAACCTCGCGCAAGAAGTGTTCCGTACCATTATCTACAAAACACCCCAAAAAACAATTATTTATTAATGGGGGGTAGGCTTAAATAGTTATGTTACTCTGTTTTCGGTAATTGCTGTTATAGCGGCAACAGACATACATATATCATCTGTGAAAATTTCAGATAGTCTAGCTATCACGACTCATGAGATAGGCTAGTGATAGACAGACGTACAGATGAACAGCAAAATTTCAGTAATAGAGTTCCGTTTTAATTCTTTGGATAGGAAACTCTAAAAACAAGAAATTCATGTGCCATTTATGTATGGCATCGTAGTAAAATAAAAAATAAAACATAAAACAGTTCCATTAATACATAATTATGCTTTTTAGTAAAATACTAATTGACCCGGCGAACTTCGTTCCACCTAAAAGTCAAAAATCTAAAATTTCACCAGTGTTCCTCTACTATGTTGTACATGTGTGAAAACTTTTCTTTTGAATCACTCTATCTATTAAAAAAAACTGCATTAAAATCCGTACCGTAGTTTTAAAAATCTAAGCATGCATAGGGACAGACACCAAGAAGAGACTATGTTTTATACTATGTAGTGATTAATTTCATTTTTAACTACCGTAATTTGGCATATATACGCTATACGTACCTTATTCTTTTCAAATGAGCTATGCACGTCTAGTTGTTTTCCATTTAATCCATACATTTGATCCTATATAAATACAAATTAACAATATTATTAGGCGTCTGTTTATCTTCTCTTAAAGCTTAACTTCATATTGCTATAAATGATTTAATAATATCTGTAAGGAATTTGATTATTCGCCGTTATAAACCAAACATATCTATGATTCTTTGTCAAAACGATGCTAATTGGTTGAAATTCAATAATTGCTCTTCGACGAGTTTGTGTCAAATTGTACTAATCCTGCAAGCAATGGACTGTACATTCCTAATTCCAATGTTAATCTGATCGCAGACCACTCCACGTGCCGAACGTTGCCTGAATAATTTGTGCCTTGCCGACTGCCTGAGAACACGCGAAGTGCCGCAGTACTTGTTTATTTGACTTGTATCCTAATTCAATAAACGGTACTGTAAACTTTGTATTAAATTCGTAACAGTCTGGTTGCCGAAAGTAAAGAATCAACTTTACTTAGAACAATATTTACAACTACAGTAATATTAAAAAAGTGACAAATAAGCAAGCCTACCGGTCACTGTAATGAGTCCTAAGTTGGAATTGAAACTAACTTGAGGTCTTGCAGTTGAAACTGCATAGTCACATCGTCAACCCATTATTGTCCCATTGCTGGGAACGGGTCTTCTCTCGGAATGAGAGAATTTTAGGCCATAGTCCACCGCGCTGGCCGAATTCGAATTAGTGGACTTCACACACATCCGAGAACTTTTTTTTAACGAACTCTCGGGTGTGTAGGTTTTCTCACGATGTTTTCCTTCACCGAAAAGCAGTGATAAATAATTTCTAATACGCACATAAATCAGTTGTGGCCTGGGTTTGAACCTGGGACCTCCTGATTGAGAGAGTAAGTTTCAACGATTAGGCTGTCACTGCTCTATACAAACTCTTAACTATGTATAACATCGATGAACATTGCTTAGATAAGTCAAATTAACGGCTATAGATTATTATAATTTGACAAGGCGTGTAGCAGAAGGGTAACTATTTCGGTCTGATGTTCAGAATTCTGGGTTCGATTCTCACTCAAAGTAATATGTAGGTGAGGAATGTATGTATATTTATGTTTTGGTTCGGGGATTTTATTCATTTTGTCTTTATATGTTTCCATTGACCCAGGAAAAAACGTGAGTGGGGCTGTACGTATAGAGAGCGGTATTTATATTTTACCATCTTTAATGGACAGGATAAATACATTGTAAGGCCTCAATTTTGATTTATTTTACAATGTCCAGAAACGCTATTGCAGGTGAAAATTGTTTTGTAAGTACTATTTGACGGTAATCAATTTGAAAGTCTATTATTTTGTGTCTCGAATTATTCATGTTCGCGTCGTCCGACTTTCAGTAGCAGTGGTACGAAAAATATATATCTTTGAGTATTACACAGGGATAATTTTGGAACACAGTTAATTTTCCTATAATTTATTTTATTTAATACTTCCGGACAATAAAATGAAGTATAAATATACCTATGCTTATTGTTACTTTTAAACACCGCCTTCAAATAATCGGCCAAGTGCGAGTCGGACTCGCGGACGTCTATGTGTAGCCGTTATTATTATCGAGAAAAAAATATAATTTACTCATTTTTTGTATTTGTTACTATATCGGCAACATAAATACATCATCTGTAAAAGTTTTAAGTGTTTAGCTATGCTGATTCATGAGATTATGGTCTGTTGATAAACGGATAGACAAAAATACGGTCACCGGAGTGTTAGTAATAAGGTTTTTACCCTTACCCTTAAGTAATCCTAAAAATATAAAGAATACTAATACATTTAAAGGTAGAACGAGTGTAGTTTAACCGGGGAGGTACCACCGCCACACCTATTTCTAACTTGAAGCATTCCATACATTCGTTGGAAAGGTGTGATTGCCGGCACACTTTTATATGAGGCGAACATTCTAGTCCTCGGGAGTAGCAACACATCTGTGATTGCCTTCTGATAAAACCTATGTTCTATATAAAGTTTATTACAGATGTCCATGGGCGGCAGTGACCACTTACCATCAGGTGGACTGCATGCTCGTTTGCTACTTCATTATTATAAAAAAAAAAACATTTGACCGAAATACCATCTGTTTTGGTTTGGTGAAGTCACTATCGAACAATTCACATAAGGCTCGCCGACCATTCGATATTTATAGGAAGATCTAGCATGTTGTGTATCAGAGGAACCTTGAGCACGTAGTAAGGTCCTCATTCAAAAACAAACTTACGACTATAGCTAATCCATATTGAAACTTGATACGTGACGTCCCTCTGAATAATTCATGTCCACGTCGCCAGCTGAGTCCGCACATGGTTCTGCCGTGCTACGATAAATTCTGCTATGTTTTACGATAGTTTTCTATTTATAGGTGTAGTCGAGAGGAGTGACAGGACAATAAAACCTGTAAAGAATGTGATATAAGAAGATACTTTCGTGGAATATAAATCGTATTTGCTTTGTCCCCTAATTCAAGAAGGGTACTGCTTAAATTGAAAATCATGTATATTGAACCTATTTTTATGACACTTTATTAGATTTTTCATATTTTGTTTCTATCTTTCTCAGGTTGCGAACTCCGGCAGTTCAGTGACCTTTAACTGCTCAGTAGAAGGTGGCGAAGCGAGAGTGAGGTGGCTGCATGACGGCGTCCCTGTGGGAGGGGGTGAGAGAACCCTGAGGATCCATGGAGTAGTCCGGGTGCATAGAGGAATGTACCAATGCTTTGCTGAGAGAGACTTGGACAGTGCTCAAGCTGCTGCAGAGTTGAGACTCGGAGGTTTGTTGAGATTATACACGTTTATATTGTACTAATATTTATGAATTAATAGGTAAATGATGAATGAGTAGGTGAGATGCGAAAAAAAGCAGATTTAAAGTTTTAAAATATATTATATCTTTATAAAAATACACGATTTCTTTTAAGAAAAGACACAACTTCGTATGTGATCTTTGAGACACGCTATTTCAAGGATCAATGAATTTAAGATTTACTGCCACTAAACTTAGCCAACTTGTTCAAACATATCCAACCACTACCAACGGGTGGACGATCGTACAAAGACAGTAATTTGCCAACATAAAGTTGACTTTGCATAAAATCCATTAGAGTTTTGTGCTCTATCATTATTGTAACTTAACTTTCAATTATTCGAAGGAGTATTATCTCTCAGCTTCAAAGGTTCAACCTAAGCTGTAATTCCTGGAACATTAGGTATTCAAATTTATTCAACTAAAAAAGAAGCGAGGCATTAAAACTAAGCTCCCCGGCATGAAAGGTAAAAAAGGCTCGCATTAAGGCTCTTCGGGACCGTGCTCTATATAATTGATTTTCTCTATTATTCCCGAATAGAAAATATTCGGGACGTTTCATTTCTTCAACGTTAAGAAAATGTAATAAATTACTATGCAAATGAGACCCAAGTAGGCAGTGTGTTAGAAAATGCGCACTGCTGTGATTAAGTTTGCCTAAACCGTATGGGTGGGGTACAACCCATTATTGTCCCACTGCTGGGCACGGGTCTTCTCTCAGAATGGGAGGGATTTTAGGCCATAGTTCACCGCGCTGGCCAAGTGCGAATTGGTGGACTTCACTCACCTCCGACAACATTTTTTTAAGAACTCTCGGGTGTGTAGGTTTGCTCACAATGTTTTCCTTCACCGAAAAGCAGTGATAATTAATTTCTAATCTGCACATGAATCAGTGGTGCGTGCCTGGGTTTGCACCACGGATCTCCAAATAGAAAGGGCAAGTTTCAACCATTAGGCTATAACTGCTCTAAACCGTATGTTATAAATTAAATTAAACATTAGCCAAATCATAAAATGACTTTTTTCATATCACTCATACATTTACCTACATACATAAAATTTGCAATTCGGGCTTCATGAATAAGATATATAATAATACGGAATATTATAATGTGTAGTGGCCACGAAACTTTCAAAATTGTCAGTGAAATGTTAAGTGCTAAATGTTAAATGTTAAGCGGACCGGTCGTAATTTTGCAATATATAAATTTAAATATATTTTCAACCGTAAAATTATTACCACTAGTATGCAAGGATTTAAATTATTATTTTTGCAATTACCAACGATCTACGATTATATACTACCCATCGTCGTCGTCAACCCATTATTGTCCCACTGCTGGGCACGGGTCTTCTCTCAGAATGAGTAGACAGTGCGAATTGGTGATATACCACCCATCGGCAGTAGATAATCAAGCAATAATATGGTAAGGTGCGGTACTGTGTTTGACGGTTCTGGTGCCACGCTTAAAATACTTGTGTCTAATAACACAGAGTTAAGCGCTTCTGTCTGTAAGTCTGTAGTTAGAAGAGAGAAGGAGACAACTTATACGAGGTGTTCAAACTTGGTCCTCGAATCCTGAACGCATTTGTAGCCAACTTCGAATAGACTGATTAAGGTTGATTAAGGTGGGCATTCACGATACAACGGTCGCACGGACTGTCGCAATGACAGTTCAAGTTGAATAATTCAATGGACATGTTGGCGGCTTGCATACGCCTGAGCTCAGTTGCCCGGCGACGCTCGACTCTAAATTATCCAAGATACACCACACAAATTATATGACACAACCTTTTTCACCACGTGGCAGTCACTAACTAAACCAAATAAACTCGTCTCGATCCGCTGACAATATGCCGCCGACAAATTTTTTTCGACTTGCAATAAATGAAGCCAAGTAGCCCGACGACAAAAAGTTGCCAACATAGGTCAGCGGCTCTCGGGCTCGGTGTGTATTGCGCTAGGACCAAGCCGTTCACGATCGACCTTGTCGCATACGACCGTAGTTCGTGCGACAGTCTGTGCGACCGTCGTAACGTGAATGCCCACCTTAATTAACCTGTCAACTAACTGTAACCTTTACACGTGTCCGTTAGCGTTAGTGTCTATATACCGTCAGGTGAACTGCATGTTCATTTGCTATTTAAATATTATAAAATTTCTATTAAACTAAACTCTGTATTACTTCGGGTTCTAGTTTCAGCCACCAATTTGGTAATACATATTTCATGTATGTCAAAATATCAGTGAAAATTATTTTTCATCGAGGTTGTGAGCCCTTGTTAGTCGTGCGATGAATTTGGTAAGCTAATTCTGACCTAGTTCCATAATGTTGCCAACGTCTGATCCACTTGACATTTGCACTTGCATATATTGTCAGGTTTTGTTAATAATATTATCATTATGATTATTGTATTATTCGTCAGTGATACGTTGTATCAATGTCGCGTATATCAATGATACCTACGATGGTAAAAGATACACTTTCACAATTATTCTATAAGTAGTAAGCATGGCATTAGAGTACACTATTTACTAGAGATTAAGGAATATGCAGTCCGCCTGATGGTAAGTTGTCACTGCCCGTGGACATCTGTAAACAACGTCATATAGAACAAAGGTTCTATCTGAAGTCAATCAAAGACGCGTTGCTACTCCCGAGGCCTAAAATGGTCGCCTCATATGAAAGTGCCGACAACCACACTCTTCCATTGGAACGCAAGGATTTCCTCATGCTAGAAATAGGTGTGGCGGTGGTATCTCCCTGGTAGAACTACATTGGTTCTACCACCTGGAAATGTATGTATGTATATTGACGACCCGCGTGGATGAGTGGTTACCATAACGGTCTGACGCGCAATGGGTTCCTGTTCTGGGTCTGGGTATTGGTGTATTCGTCTTTGTATGTACATGGCCCATGTGGGGCTATGAGTGTAGAAAGTGTGCGTGTGTGTATGTTTGTGTGTATGTCCATTCACTTCGCGCTACAGCCGAAACGGCTTGACAGATTGTAATATATGGCATATCATTTGAAACGACTCAGTTGTGAGAGTGACATAGGCTATTTAATTTTAAACATGATGCCTGCGGTCAAAAAAAGGGTGGAGTGACGATTATCTTTTATTATCATAACAATATGGATATCAAATGAAAGTTAGTAAGTAGACTTATTAGCTTAGATAAGGTTTTTGGAAAAGCCGCCGTTGCCGCCCCCGCACACAACTGGGACCCAGCTTAAACTGTTACCTAGTTGAGGGCGATGTCGACGGCGAAGGCTCATAGTGGAGCTGTGACAGTGATGTAAAGACAAAAATAAAACTAAGCTAAAAAAGGGAACAGACGATCTGTCTATGAAGTAGTAGATGATAAAAATACATATGTATGCGTTATAGCACCTTTATATTACTGTTTTAATATCGAAAAAAGTGTTAAAATAAATGAATAATTACAAAAACCAAAAAATATTAATAAATAATTTAACAATATTACTTGCTATCTTCCCTCGACAAAATAGAGGTATTGGATTGAAAGTCGAATATATTTTGTTCAAAAACAAATTATGACTACATATTGGAAATATTTTGGGATGTCGCTGATCAAGCCACTTCCCATTACTTTCGAAACCCAATTAATTTGGTAAGGTTTATCGGCAGGTTATTTACATGTGATATTCGGGGTGTACAGAGTTGATTGCGTCACCCGGACGTCACTCGGGATTGGTCGGTTATTGATTAAAGCTGCAGTAATGACCGGACAGGCCATGCGTCACTCTGTGTGACGAGCGTAGGCCGTAAGTCATGAGTGACGGATGCGGAATAAGTGGAATATAAAACTAAATAGCAGTTCCCGCGGTTTCACCCGCATAAAAAATATACCTAATATGTTCCATTCACATTGACCTACTCTTCCCATTTTGCTCCTGCGGCTTGTAAAAAATATATACCTAACAATTTTTATTGCACTTCATCTTATACGACGGCGCATGCGGCATATACTGCGGGTGGATCAACATAAGGTTAATATTTTGCTCTAAAATATATCTAACCAATAAATATAATTATATAGCCTTAAGCCGTCCTCGATAAACGGTATATTCAACATAAAAAGATTTTTCAATTCGAACCAGTAGTTCCTGAGATTAGCGCGTTCAAACAAACAAACAAACAAACTCTTCAGCTTTATAATATTAGTATAGATTATCAAGAGTTCGTATTTGTGCTGTGTGCATCTGTGGAATACCACTCATATAGTTACTGATGTACATCCAAATTAGAAATAAAGGTTGAAACGTTAACAGAGACATTTTTTTGAATTATTGTTATACACGCTTTCTACACTCATAGCCCCACACTACCCCTGTGTCGTGGGTACCATGGACACACACAATACAAATAAACAAACACCCAGACCCAGAACGTGAATCTAAACTCATCATTCAGATACCTGTCTGGCCGGGAATCGAACTCGGGACTCATTGCGCGTAAAACCGGTATGATAACCGCTCGCCACGCGGGTCGTCAAAAGTCAAATATCCTTATAAAAAGTTGCAAAATAAAAACACATAAGCGTGCCACCGTGTATCTTGGTAGCGCGTATAAAATAATTAAGATTATATTTTCAACCTTTATACTTCAGAATTTGTTTGTTCATGTTTAGATTTCTTAAATTTAAATGTGTTTTTCGTTCATAAACTAATATTTAATACCTTAACTTAATAACATGCATACAAATTCCAATCATCGCTTTCGTACTATGCCCCAATTTAAAATGCATTGGTTCTGCATTGAAGGACGTCAAAACGCCAAGCGCATTCCAATAAAATTCTCCCTTCAGAATCTTGATGGAATAAAATTCTTGTTTCTTTTTGTATGAATTGAAATATTTGAGGAATGAGTGCCATATTTCATTGCACTTCGCTGATGCACCCTATACAATAGAAGCTGTTAACTAATATTGGGCACTGCTGGGCACGGGTCTTCTCTCAGAATGAGAGAGTTTTAGGCCATAGCCCACCGTGCTGGCTAAGTGCGAATTGGTGGACTTCACACACCTCCGAGAACTTTTTTTTAAAGAACTTTTGGGTGTGTAGTTTTCCTCACGATGTTTTCTTTCACTGAAAAGCAGTGATAATGATTACTAATACGCACATAATTTAAAAAAAATCAGTGGCCTGGGTTTGAACCTTGGACTTTCCGATTGCGAGGGCAAGTTACAACCATTATCTATCTGGCTGCGCTATCACTGCTCTAATATTAGTAATATTTAATACTATATAAATTGCATATACCTATTATTATAATTCTGTGTTATGCAAAATAGGTTGATACCAGTTGCTTCCCCTACACCTTAGCATAGTCTGTTGTGACTGATATAAATGGGAAATGTTGGCTTAGCAAACGTAAATGACACTAAGGGAGTTACATTACTTAATACGTTACACCATTTTTATATTATTTATTGCTGTATTTTCACAATATACAAATCATTTTAATTTATTTCTATAAGGAATGTAACATATTTAGTCATTGAATTTTTTATTTATAAAATGCTAGATGAACCTCGCAACATCGCCCGCGTTAAGAATATCGATATATCGACTGTCCCGTAGGAATAAAATATTTTCCCGCAGTAAAAAGTAGCCTATATGTTAATCCAGAAGGTCAGCTAACTCCCCACAAAATTTTATAAAAATCGCCCCAGCCGTTTATACGTGAAAGAGTAACAAACATACACACTCACAAACATTCGCCTTTATAATATTAGTATGAAGTATGTTAAGAAAATAATCATATATTACAAGTAAAAGTTTTGTTATATTTCGTTGACGCGGGCTGTTGTGTAAAGATAGTTGGGATGTAAGCTGCAAATACCATTTATCATGGGGATGGCATGTTCAAGATATCATAAAAATAACTTAACACTGATGGTAATATCAAAATAATTCAATAGACGCTGCACAAAGCGCTATAAATGGCTATAAACGTTCAAAAATCCGTGTACTCGTCGGAGATTTAATGTTGCGAGCGGGCAGCGCGCCAGCCGCGAGACGGTGCAAGTACTACAGGGAACATAACATTCAAAAAAGCGAAAATAATCTTTAAATCAAAACTAATTACTAGTATTACTAATGGAACTCAACGATGAGATTACTTGGATATATACTGAGACCAGTGAATATTATACCGATAGCCCTAACAAATGAAATAATACCTTTTTTTTGTTTACGACGACGCCGTCGGACCGACGCGGGTTATGTGGGATTCTTACCACACTAACCCCCCCGTGGCCGTCCTCAGCGCTGTGTAGTGGATTCCAGGATCTCCAACGGAACACAACCGGAGTCCTTCGAGCGCGATGCCTATTTACGGCTCTTCCCTGGTGAGCATATACGCTCACCACACCTTCTGTTATTTATGGCCGCATGCGACCAAACATGCCTTCCCGAAATCGCTTGGCTGAACGATTTGACCTCCCGTTCGACTTTAGCCGCCCGCAACCCTGAAAGCCCTTTTAGTCGCCTCTTACAACAGGTAGGGGATACCTTAACCCTATTCTGGTCGCGGAACTGCAAGGACAAACTGATAATACCTACGCACATCGCTTTAAAATCCATATTTTTATTGGCTGACACATCTCAATATTCAGAAAACAGTTATATTAAACCACGCTAATGGTATGATACTAGTACTGTGATTAAACATAGTAGCATAGTTTAAAGGACAGACAGAATTAGGCACATGATTTGGCAAATAGTAAATTAACCACCTCGTTATTACATACCTATACATTTAAGTACATATAATAATTCTAATACAAATTCGGGAGAGAAAGGAACTATCAAAGAACTTTAAATATATCTAATACAATTATTCTTTCACAATAAAGAGACTCAGCATGAACCCGACCTTCAATCCTCCAGTAATAAAAATGATAAGTTCGTACCACGACTCCCTGGAGAAAGGCGATTGATTCGAATGAATAATAACGTTGTTATTTCCTGGGACATGTAATGGAAAAATAGTTCCTTACTGAAAGCTTATGGTGTTTGCGTCTGGCATACGAATCAATTCAATTGTACTGTTTTGATAACGTCCTTTTCTTTTATTATCACGACAGCCGGAACTTCTATTGGAGAAATATCTTTATGGTCACGTAAACTTACGTCTTTCAGTGCAGATTTTTTATGTATACCATTGAGTATAATTTTTTATCTGCTTCTTTGAGTATTATAGTCCTGTCTACGGCTTTACGACAATGTTAAAGTATTTGTTATATTGAGTGAAAAGTTATTTGGCACATTATTTCTACGATATTGAAAATTAGAAAACACCTAATAATAAATTTACTAAAAATATACCTATCAATACTAATATGACGAAGTTTATCAAAAAAAAAATACACGTTTATATGGGTGATGTGTCACAATTCTAGATTTTTTAAATTTATTAGTATGATATAAATAGCTTAATTACTAATGTAAGTGGAGTTAAATTAAATATTTTCTAAAATAATAATTGTCTTGAATAATATTTATATTATAAGATCATTTTTATTTTCTACAACACATAACAAAGACATGATAAGACAAGACAACACAAAACCTAACTTTTTTTTTAAGTGGGTAATCCTCATGGATACCCAGCCACCCGGGGCGGCAGCTGGGTTATGCTGGACTCTTACCGGCTAAACCCCCATTGTGTTTTCTCCTCGCACCGTAAAACTAACCTAACTTAGCCTAACCTATAACCTAACCTAACCAACCCTCGTTGAAATCCCACTGGATTTTCGCGTTTTTCAAAAAGCCAGCAAGAAGCCGGTTCAATAGTGTCCTATCCCTTCAAATAAAGGCTTTTTGATATTATTTTCATTTAAGGACGTCTCGCTTAAACTTCATTCCTTAGCCCACGCGCTAACATATCGCCTGTCACAACGTCCGGCACAACGCTCGTAATAAAGTTCTCACAAGCGTTCCGTTCGTAATTCAGAAGCTCATAACTCCAGCACCATTGTGCTCATCATGGTAATGTGACGTGCTCAGTTTAGGACTAATTGATGGCAGGTATTCTTTACTCCTGGTGTAGGAAGATTAATGTCCTCGCGAGTCATTTTCAAGTCAATGGGTAAATTCAATGATATTTCTTGTAGTATTAATTTTGTAAATACTTTGTAGATTTCATTACATAGTGATCATGTAATAAAAAATGGATATTTCATGTTTTTATCTAGTCATTACTTTGAATCACAATATAATAAAATGTATTATAGGTATCGTATCAATTTACAAATAAGTTTTTTTCTTATCAGTAACCCTATTTATTATAAGTTAATAGTTAATAATTTTCATTGTACTAAATATAGTCTAATATTATTTTCGGAGCAGTTATAGCTTAATGGTTGAAGCTTGTTCCCACGATCGCGAGGTCCAAGGCTCAAATCCCAGGCATGCAATACTGATTTTTCTAAAATTATATGCGAATTAAAAATTAATTAACACTGTTTGACGGCGAAGGAAAACATCTTGAAGCATCCTATGCATCCGAGAGTTCTTAAAAAAAGTTCTCAGAGGTGTGTGAAGTCTATTATTTCGCACTTGGTCAGCGCGGTGTACCATAGCCTAACACTCTCCCATTCTGAGAGAAGACGCGTGCCTAGCACAATGATGGGTACGACAATAATGGGTATACGACATTGTTTTTATTGGTGTATATCTATGAACATTAGACATACTATCAGTTATGAACAATAACATATTTATATGTTGGACCAGATGTGTTTAAATCAAGTTAACATGAATGGCGTAGAATAACATAAAACATTTTCTAGTGAAAAGGGCCAAATGCTTGTTAAAAGATAATATATTCGTCAGCTCATCTCATATGATCCGTCGTATGATGAACGGTCCCCATACGTCCTCTTTGTTTGCGCCGAATTCCGCAGCGTTGATTGGATTCTGTTTTGACGTTGCTGATTAATGGGATGCTTTATGTCCTTTCCCATTATGTACGAGAGAATGTATTTCAATGTTTCAATGGGCCGCTGAAATGAATAAGGGTTCGAATAACGGAATAGCCACTTAAATATGTCCTAATTATTGTCAAGGAAAGCAATTTTTCATTAAAATCTTTCCGGAGTAGAAAATAAGTGGACAACTTAGACTAAAAACGAAGTTCTTTGTCATCAATCGCCCTTATTGTTACTCTTTTGATAAGGAAATTTCGGCTACAGTCCACAGCGCTGGCCAAGTCAAAATTGGTAGACTTCACATACCTTTAAGAATTTTTTAACAACTCTCTGGCCTCCTTGCAATATTTTCTTTCGCCATATAGCAGTGACAAATAATTAATACCATTTTAGTAACATCACAGGTGTGTGCTTGAAATATGAACCTCGTACCTCGTAATTGAAAAAGACTTTCGACCATTAAATTATTATCTCTCGTAAAAACATACTTCTGTATTACAGCTATTTGGTAATATTCTGCATAAGGCATTAAACATTTCAATATCCAGTTAAAATTTACTGGAAATATGGTTATGTCGGCGACTCATCTAATTAGATTAAGTTCCCTTATGTACGATAAGAATAAGATTGTATTATGAATAACCTTTTACGAATTATGTTACGAATTTAGTTAAAAGAAATGTTTTTGAAGTGTTCATTACGATAGGATCACAATAGACGTAAGCTATGATTATAACACGATATGAAAGAGATGCAAGATGTAAATAGAGATAGAGAATAGGTTTAAGAAAATTGTATGGAAGTATTATGTAAATCATATGTTTGTTATAATTTTTGATAGTTCTAATTAAGTTGTATTGTTATAATTAGTGTAGATCGATAGGTTAAGAATTCCTCTACATTTTTACGTACAATAGATAAGGATAAGGTTTAGAGCTTAGGATTTATTAAGGAAAATAAGTGTAGGATAAGACAAAATTGCTATGTTTTTACGATGTTTTTTATGAATAACTTTTTTGTCTCTTTAGATGTAAGAATAAGAATTGTATGACTTTGTAGATCTTTTTAAGACGAATCTATTGATGTATGACACATGAATGTAAGACTTTGGGAAACAATAAAGATTTAGCCGGACATGGGTCAGCCAAAGTGAAAATTAGATCGAAATATTGGGCAATAGGGGCTTAGAGCCGTGCGGCTCTCTTTAAGGTAATGCCGAAGGGCAGCGGACCAGGCGGGTTTTTAGCTGCGAACATGGCCTCCAGAGAGAAGCAATACGAAGAAGAAAAAGAAGAAAGAAGACTCTGAAGAAGAAAGAAGACTCAAGACACTGAAGACTGGAAACTCTGCAGGACGGAAGGACCTTCTGCAGCAGGAAGAAAGAAGATTCTCCGCGAAAGAAGAGCGAAGAATATTAGGGCTAGGCAAGGGGGATTAGGGCTAGGCTTTGGCTGGTCCATTAAGGCTTAGACAAAAAACGTCATTCTTGTTTCTTTTGAAAACGTCTCCTCCCCCCTCACCTACCCCCCGCACCCTCTACATCGACGCAGGAAGAGAACGGCGCAACTCCCCGACGCGAAGTACACACACGAGCGGGCTTCCGGCGCCGGACGAGCGAAAGTCCGTCCGTAACAACATCACGCCCGCACCCCTCCGTCGCGGTAAGAGCCGTCGGTGAGGACTCGCTTTAGCCGACGGACGCGCCTGCGCACTCACGACAACGCACGTGGGGCGCACGGCACGCACGCCCCGCGACATCTGCTGGTCCTTCGAGCCGGATCTACGTGTATTTCGTCGAGACATCGGGTTACTGACGTCGTCATGCCTGTCACCAGGAGCCAGAGGGGTACCTCGCCGCCGAACCAGTCGACTGCGCCCCGTGCTGAAGAAGAGGCACAAGGGACAACTGACTCTTCGGGAACGTCGGGAACCTCGGGCACAACTACAGAGGGAACGCTAACTACGTACGAGTCAAGAGTCACTACAGAGACGGAAGTTGCTGCTCCTGCTGCTCCAGCTGCTGCAACGGCAGCACCTGCAGCAAAGAAGAAGACTCGCTCCGTCGTGTCTACGGGACGTCGGGAACGAGAAGCCAAGCTGGAATTGGCGCGCCGACAATTAGACGAAGCGAAAGCAGCAGCGGAACTCGCCCGGGCCCAATGGGAGTTGGCCCAGGTGGAAGATGAAGAGTCCGAAGTTGAAGAAGAGAATCCTGCATGGGACGCCAACGTCCAGACATGGGTGCAGTCGACGGTCGGTCGGATGTCCGAAGAGGTACGTCGGGGGGAGGTGCCCAAGGAGGGGCACCAACAAGGCACGTCCAAGGAGGGGCGCGCCATCCAACCTCCAATTGCCGCCGTCAAGCCAGAGGATCAAGAGGAACCTTCAACGAACGGGACCAAGGATTTAGCGGAGGCCATCATCAAGGCAATCAGCGCGGCGCCAAGGAGTGCGCCGAGCTATGTGCACGAGTTGCCGGACTTCGACGGGAGGAGCGAAGAGTGGATCGCCTTCAGGACGGTATATGAAGATACTGCGCCTATGTTTACAGATGCTCTCAACATGGCGCGGCTGCGGCGGTCCATCAAGGGTGCGGCACGGGAGGCGGTGAAGAGTCTCCTGTATTCGGAGTGCCCACCGGAAGAAGTATTGGAAGCACTTCGTCGGAGGTTCGGGAGACCAGAAGCCCTGATCCTGATGGAGTTGGAGAAGGTGAAGAACCTGCCACGCATCACGGAAGGTGCGCGCGACGTCTGCGTGTTTGCCAGCCGGGTGAACAACACTGTCGCGACAATTCGGGGGCTTCGAAGACCGCAGTACCTACACTCGCCGGAGATGGTGAAGACCATCGTGGACAAGATGCCGGCGGTGCTGCGCTACCGGTGGTACGACTATGTCGCCGACAAGGAAGATGAAGATCCAGACCTGGTGCTAATGATGAAGTTTCTCAACAGGGAAGCGGACCGGTGTGGACCCTACGCGACGCAGGAGACTGTGCACCAGAGGCAGCCTCCCCGGCGTCAATTCGCACACACCACGTCTGATCGGGTCGAAGAAGAAAGGAAGACCTCCTGTCCACATTGCCAGAACGAGCATCACCTCCACGAGTGCCGCAAGTTTTTGCAACTACCGGTAAGAGAAAGGTGGGACGTCGCTAAGAAGTCACGGATGTGTTACAGGTGTCTGCAAGGGCGGCATCAGAAGGAGACATGTCGGCGTCCTCCCTGCAAGGTGTGCAACCGGTGGCACCACTTCGTGCTTCACGAGCAACGGGGGCCCAGCCCGAAGCGCGAAGAGAAGAAAGAAGTTGCAAACAACGTGATGCTCCCGGTGAATGCGGCAAGGACAGGAAGGGCGTATTTGAAGATGGTTCCAGTGGAATTGTACGGGCCAAGGGGGGCTGCCAAGGTGCTGGCGCTGCTGGACGAGGGTTCGACGGTCACGCTGCTCGACGCGGCGGTCGCGCGGCGAATTGGACTCAAGGGACCCATGGAGGCGCTCACCCTAGAAACCGTTGGAGGAAGAACCATCACCAAGGAAGACTCCATGAAATTGAACATGAAGATTAAAGGGATGCACCAGGCAAAGAAGAGGACCATCTCTGGGGCGCATACGATAGATGACATATGCCTGACGCCTCAGAGGCTGGATAAGAAGAGGATCGAAGAATGCGCTCACCTCAAGTCGATGGCTGACCAGTTGTACTACGAAGAGGAGTCACCCAAGCTACTGATTGGACAAGACAACTGGGAGCTCATCGTGTCCAGAGCCACGCGCAAGGGGAAGCGGGGTCAACCCGTAGCATCGCTGACCTACCTAGGGTGGGTGCTACATGGGTCCGATGGAGCAGCATCGAGGCCTGTGAACTTCGCAACCTGCGCACATGTGACTTCAAAAGAAGAAGAATTGGAACGGGTCATCAAGGATCACTTCGCCGTGGAGTCGTTGGGGATTCAGCCGCGTCGACCGACCACGGACATTGAAGAAAGGGCTCTGGCAATATTGGAGAAGACTACGAAGAGGTTGGACAATGGGCGCTTCGAGACCGGCTTAATATGGAAGAATGAAAATGGAAGAATGCCGGACAATTATGGACAAGCCGAAAACCGGTTGAAGAATATAGAGAAGAAGTTGGATAGGGATGCGGCACTGAAGCAGGAGTATGAATGTCAAGTAAAGAATCTTCTCAACAGTGGATACGCCGAGGAAGTTCAACATGAGTCCACATCGGAGAAGAAATGGTACCTGCCTCACTTCGCCGTCACGCACCCTACCAAAAAGAAGATAAGATTGGTGTTCGATGCTGCCGCGAGGTATCAAGGAAGGAGCCTCAACGACGAGCTGCTGCCGGGACCAGATCTGCTGCAGTCGTTATTTGGAGTACTACTGCGGTTCCGTCAGAAGCCTATTGCTGTGGTAGCTGACATCAAAGAAATGTTTCTTCAAGTGAAGATAAGGGAAGAGGATCGAGACAGTCTTCGGTTTCTATGGAGAGGAAGCCAGCGGAGTGGGACGCCGAAGGAATATAGGATGACTTCAGTGATCTTCGGCGCCGCGTGTTCTCCGAGTGCTGCTATCTTCGTGAAGAATAAGAATGCGACCGAACATAAGGAAGAATACCCCGAAGCAGCAAGAGCGATTGAACGCAATCACTACATGGACGATTACCTGCACAGCTTCGGGACGGAAGAAGAAGCGGTCGAGATAGCCAGCGAAGTGGATCTGATCCATAGGAAGGCCGGGTTCGAGTTAAGGGGTTGGGCATCAAATCATGAAGAGGTATTAAGGAAGCTCACTCCAGAGGGGAACAACGAAGAGATTGAATTAGGAACCAAAGAAGAAAAGACATTGGGTCTAAGGTGGTTCACCGGGGGCGACAAGATAGGGTTCAGGACGTGTCTTCGCAACGTGGAAGAAGAGGTCGTCGAGAGGAAGAGGATTCCCACCAAGAGAGAAGTCACAAGCGCCGTGATGTCAACATTCGACCCACTGGGGCTAGCAACGCCGGTGCTCATCCAAGGGAAGAAGCTTATCCAAAGCATCTGGAGGAGCGGTGTCGGATGGGACGACCACATCACGGCGGAGGACAACAAGATTTGGGAAGACTACTTGGACGACCTGCAGTTGCTGAGGTTGGCAGAGATCGAGGACACGACGAAGCCGCAAGAGTGGCGCTGGGTGCCAACGGCCCAGAACCCAGCTGACGACGCAACGAGGGGCGTGCCCAAGGACTTCGAGAGCGGACACCGGTGGTTCAACGGACCTGCGTTCCTGGCACTCGACGAGGAAGATTGGCCACAGCCGCGCACCTTCAAGGCGGAGCCCACGGGAGAGGAGAAGGAACGAGCGACTGTGGGGGCAACGAAGCCCGTCGACCGGCATCCAACTCCAAACCCGGTCAAGTTCTCCAAGTGGACTCGACTGGTGAGGGCGACCGCAAGGGTGTTGCAGTTCATCGACCTGTGCCGAAGAAGGAAGCAAGTGGTCAACGTGTCCCGCAAGTCCGAGCGTCAAGATCCTACATGGAGAAAGATCAAGAAGAAGAACAAGATGAAGACGAAGCCCGTGAACAAAGAGACCCAAGAAAGAAGATTCATTCCCCTCGAACCCGGACATATAAGAGAAGCCGAAAGAATCCTCATACGAAGAAGCCAAGAAGAGAGCTTCCAAGAAGAAGTACGCTGCGTCAAGAAGGAAAGGCCATTCGAGAAGAATAGCAAGCTTAAGAAGTTAGACGTCGTTATGGAAGATGGCATACTACGTCTCCGAGGAAGAATCGACGCAGCGGTACACACTCGGCAAGATAAGAGACCCGTGGTGCTGGATAGCAAGCATCACGTCACCAAGCTGCTCATCGCGTATTACCACGAGAAATTCAACCACGGTAACCACGCGACGGTGATCAACGAGTTAAGGCAGCGCTTCTGGATCCTGGGACTACGATCTGCGGTGAAGTCGACGGTTCATCGGTGTCAGTGGTGCAGAGTGTACCGAGGGACGCCGCAGCTTCAGCCGGTGGGAAACCTCCCGCTGGAACGGCTGCAACATGGAGAGCCGCCGTTCACATGCACCGCGGTGGACTACTTCGGGCCCATGAGCGTCACAGTCGGCAGGCGCCATGAGAAGAGGTGGGGCGCTTTATTCACGTGCCTCACGACAAGGGCGGTCCACGTAGAAGTAGCAGCATCACTGTCAACGGACTCCATGATCCTAGCGCTCAGAAGGATGGCGGCGAGAAGAGGGATGCCGAAGACGATCTTCAGCGACAACGGCACCAACTTCGTGGGGGCCAACAAGGAGTTGCAAGAAGCCCTCGCCGACCTCAACAAGGAAGAGATGGTCACCACGGCGGAGAAGATGAGCATCAGGTGGAAGTTCATACCACCTGGGGCTCCGAACATGGGGGGTGCGTGGGAACGCCTGGTCCGGTCAGTCAAAACGGCCCTGGCAGTCACCCTCAAGGAGCGACACCCCAAAGAAGAAGTCCTGCACACTCTGCTGTTGGAAGCAGAGCACCTGGTAAATTCAAGACCTCTCATCGAAGCCGACGAAGACATGGAAGAAGGGGCCCTTACTCCCAATCATTTCCTCATTGGGAGATCCTGCGGCACAAGATTGGGAATATTCACCGACGAAGATCTCACCGGCCAGCGGACATGGAAGACGGCGCAGCGACTAGCCGACCACTTCTGGAGCAGATGGGTGAAAGAGTACCTTCCAACTCTGATCCCGAGAAGAGTCGACGCAAGAGCTGCCAAGAGAGACCTGCAGTGTGGGGATACGGTCCTCATAGTGGACGCCACGCTGCCGCGAGGAGTCTGGCCAAGGGGTGAGGTGGTCCGAACCTATCCTGGACCCGACGGGCGCACCAGAGTGCTGGAGGTGCGCACAGCAGGGGGCGTCCTGAAACGTCCCAGCTCCAAGGTGGTGCTACTGGTTCCGGCGCAACGCGACGAGGAGCGAGCAGCCGTCGAGCCGAGCAGCGGGTCGGCGGACAGCGAGCCAGACTGCGGGGAGGCAGTCATCGCATCGGGCCAGCAGCACGGAGTCGCCGGGTCAGGAGTTGGTGCTACGCACGAGGGGGAGGATGTCGGCGACTCATCTAATTAGATTAAGTTCCCTTATGTACGATAAGAATAAGATTGTATTATGAATAACCTTTTACGAATTATGTTACGAATTTAGTTAAAAGAAATGTTTTTGAAGTGTTCATTACGATAGGATCACAATAGACGTAAGCTATGATTATAACACGATATGAAAGAGATGCAAGATGTAAATAGAGATAGAGAATAGGTTTAAGAAAATTGTATGGAAGTATTATGTAAATCATATGTTTGTTATAATTTTTGATAGTTCTAATTAAGTTGTATTGTTATAATTAGTGTAGATCGATAGGTTAAGAATTCCTCTACATTTTTACGTACAATAGATAAGGATAAGGTTTAGAGCTTAGGATTTATTAAGGAAAATAAGTGTAGGATAAGACAAAATTGCTATGTTTTTACGATGTTTTTTATGAATAACTTTTTTGTCTCTTTAGATGTAAGAATAAGAATTGTATGACTTTGTAGATCTTTTTAAGACGAATCTATTGATGTATGACACATGAATGTAAGACTTTGGGAAACAATAAAGATTTAGCCGGACATGGGTCAGCCAAAGTGAAAATTAGATCGAAATATTGGGCAATAGGGGCTTAGAGCCGTGCGGCTCTCTTTAAGGTAATGCCGAAGGGCAGCGGACCAGGCGGGTTTTTAGCTGCGAACATGGCCTCCAGAGAGAAGCAATACGAAGAAGAAAAAGAAGAAAGAAGACTCTGAAGAAGAAAGAAGACTCAAGACACTGAAGACTGGAAACTCTGCAGGACGGAAGGACCTTCTGCAGCAGGAAGAAAGAAGATTCTCCGCGAAAGAAGAGCGAAGAATATTAGGGCTAGGCAAGGGGGATTAGGGCTAGGCTTTGGCTGGTCCATTAAGGCTTAGACAAAAAACGTCATTCTTGTTTCTTTTGAAAACGTCTCCTCCCCCCTCACCTACCCCCCGCACCCTCTACATCGACGCAGGAAGAGAACGGCGCAACTCCCCGACGCGAAGTACACACACGAGCGGGCTTCCGGCGCCGGACGAGCGAAAGTCCGTCCGTAACAACATCACGCCCGCACCCCTCCGTCGCGGTAAGAGCCGTCGGTGAGGACTCGCTTTAGCCGACGGACGCGCCTGCGCACTCACGACAACGCACGTGGGGCGCACGGCACGCACGCCCCGCGACAGGTTACAATACAAGCATCATTGTGTTCTTTATTGATATCCACTTTAATTTCATTGGCCACTCAGTATTATAGAACTGGTTTCACTAAATCGAATCCAGTTTATCAGATAATAGAATTCATAACGAAACGTGTTTTATCATACGAATCTCCGGTTTTGATTAAAAATGTATTGAGTAAAACTTGATGTTGGAGAATATATCTGTTGTTTTTGATCCTAAACAAATTAATAGCGAAATTAATTTGGTTTGAGTGGGCTTCACGTTGTTTAGTTTGGCTTAATTTTTCATTTTCACCGCTAAATATTTTAAGCAAGGGTATATTTTTTACATCATTTTTTATAGTTATTCCTAACGATAAGGCAGACGGGCCACCTGATGGAAAGTGGTTACCGTCGCCTAAGAACATTTGCGAGACCAGATGCATCACTGCCTTTGAAGGAGAGGTCTTTTTGCACCTTTCTGTTTATACTATGGCACTCCTGCGATGCGGGTGAGCATCCAGAGATGCGAGCAGTATTCCATGTGGGGCTTGTATTCCAATTGTGCTTTATAAAGCATAGCGAGATGCCCCCCCCCCCCAGTGAAGTACTGCCAGGCTCTACTGAGAACGCTCAATTTCTTCGACGCCAACTTGGCTTTCCCTTCTAAAGGACTCCGGTACTGCACATCACACGAGATTGATGACGATCGAGAACTCAACAAGGTTTTAGTTGATCTCATGTCGAGACCCGCTTTAAAGACTATTTCAGACACAAGTCGAATTCTGGTTTCTTCCACGAGTGTCCGAGAGGTATTTACACGGCCTGTGTAAACCGCATCTTCCATACTGATATCTGCACAGCAATGCATGTTGCCGATTTGTTGTTGTTCTAAATAACTATTTTTCGCTATTTTCGCTTTGTGACTCTGAGGTGTCCACTGCACGTAATTCTGCCCGTTAAAAACAGAAGCAAGTAAATAGCATTACTTGGTTTTTCACATAAATCCGTATTATGCGTGTTAGAATTTCAAAAGTAATTGAAAACATTATAATGGAATTAAGAATATTAAACCTTCTTAAAAATTGAAGAATATATACAATCAAGAAAGATTATAAGAAAGACAGAAAAATATAAACGAAATAGTTAATACAGATGTTGATATATATTTTCAGATACAGCCCCGGAACTCCATTACACCTTCATTGAACAAGCCCTGCATCCAGGACCAGCCTTGGCACTGCACTGCTCAGCGTCCGGATCCCCGCCTCCCAGATTCACCTGGCTTTTAGACATGCAGCCTGTGGAAGAACACAACACACAACAGAGGTACCTGTGAAATTATTTATATTTCAAAGCTCGCTCGTTTCATGTTTTATCTTGGGAATTTTTGTCATCGTAGCGGTTGTCATTGTACGTAAATTAACTTTTAACCGTTGTATTATTAATGTTTATTTTGATTTAGAATTTTTTATAACAAGGTTATGCGAATACCTGTATGAAACTCAAGGAATAAAAACAAAAGAAGACTATTTTCATATACATAAAAGCTCTGTTATATTTAAATCAAAATAAATTTACATTTAAATCTTGCTTTTTTATCTGACCGAAGTAGCAAACGAGCATGCAGTCCATCTGGTGGTAAGTGGTCACCGCCGCCCATGGGCTTCTGTAATCAACTTCATACAGAATATGGGTTCCATCTGAAGTCAACCACGGATGCGTTGCCACTCCCGAGGTCTATGATGGTCGCCTCATATAAAAGTGTGCCGGCAACCACACCCTTCCATCGAAATGCAAGGAATAGGTGTGGCGGTGGTACTTCCCCGGTCGAACTACACTGGTTCTACCACCTTGCTTTGTGACTTACTTGCGGTGGTTTCTAAGTTGCTTGATCCAGAATTAAGCAACTTGTCAAACTAATAGTCATTGACTTTTATTACCTACAGGAGTATATCTCAGTTCATGAGCCCAAATGGAGACGTGGTGAGCTACCTGAATATCACGTCAGTCCGGCCAGAGGACGGCGGACGGTACACGTGCCGGGCGCACAACTCGCGAGGCATGGTCGAGCACTCCACACGACTTAATGTTTACGGTAGTACATTACTACTAAATTATTCAACATCAACAACAATATTAATCATCAACAATCCACTACACTTTATTCACTCATAACCTCACACTAGATTTTTTTCCTGTCATGAGTGACCTTCAAGTAGACCTTGTCAAAAAAGTAATTTATACATATGCAGAATGTCATCAAAAAAGACTTCACCATCACGTTAATATCGAGGCCATCCAGCTCCTCGATACGACGGACCTAGTGAGAAGACTCAAACAGACTAAGCTCTTTCAGCTAGTGATATAACTAGTCCATTGAAATGTTACATTTGGGGTTGCGTTTTTTAGAGGACGCAATTTTATTTTTTTGATGTGTAGGGGGGGGGGGGGGTAAGTTGTAGAGAATTTAATTTGCAACAAAAAATGTTAAGAATTTTTTTTTATCAAATAAATAGTTTAAGAGATATATCATAAAAACCGTTTCAACCCCTATTTTCAAGATGGCGGCCGTGGGACAAGGGTGGCGACCCCACAAACTTGATATTAGCTTTACACTTACCCCCCCTACATATCAAAAAATAAAATTGCGTCCTCTAAAAAACGCAAGGTTAGGCCTAAAAAATGTAACATTTCAATGGACTAAACATAGTGTAGTGTTAGTGAAATAGTGACTTAATTTAAATTATAGAACACAAGAACAATGTGTCTGCCCCTTTATGTTAGAACAAAGAAGTGCAGTGTCAATGGACGCCTCCTTTAATAAACAATTATTTAGCAGTTTAAGTTATTTACCCTATTACTCAGTCGGTACTTTAAAAATAACAAAAAAAGAATGACCTGGACACAGACATAGACGAATAGACAAACACCCAGACCGAAAACAAAATTCTATGGTGACCGCTGCGCCATGCTGCTCATCAAATATTATAGTTTTTTTTGTATCTAATTGAAATAGTAAGAGAGCATGCAGTTTAGGTACCTGGTAGTACATGGTCACTGATGGTTTTTTTTCACCACTCACGCATCTAATGGTAGTTGTTAATATATTATTATTGTGTGGGTGTGTATGCATTATGAATAAACTATTTCTTTCTTTCTTTTCTTCTTTTATGGTCATTTATGTTATTGAGTTTACGTGTTCGTGGATAAATCAAAGAGTGTAGCAGGGTGCATACTCTTTAATGGGTAAGTCGGAAAGACACGACCATCTGCAGCTCGACAATCCGGAAACTGGCGTGACGATGCATAATTAACATAAATTGCAGAATTGCACCTTGGGCAAAAATATAAGTAGCAGTTGTGTCCCTACAATGGTGTTAATAAGATTAATAATATACATTTCTATAGTAGATTTAATAAGTGTTAAAGTGTAACGTATCTTGCACAACAGGCCTCTTCTTCAGTAGGTTAGGCAAGATACTGGAGCTAACTTTTAGTACAATGTAAAAAAACATGACTGTTAATTGTTGTAAATTACAAAAAAGACAAACCCGCTGAGTTTCTTGCGGGATCTTCTCAGTTGAGATCGTGTTCCGATCTAGTGGTAGTGTAAGAAAAAAAAATGTGTAACTGACAATTTATTTTTGTGCATTAACGATTTTCCATAACTCAGCATACTGTATTCAATTTCAATTTGTCTAATTTTAATATGTTACCCCTTAATACATTTAGTGAATATGTTATTAGTGGAAACTTTACTGATATGTGCCTAATTTTAGAACCTATCTATAAGTCTTCATTTATAATTTTATATTGTATGTTTCCCAAACAAAAATAAATAAATGAATTTGTAAGTGCCCCCGTAGGCCTATACAAAATAAAGACATTTCATTTAATTTAATTTCATTTATGAACGCCCGATTGCAGGGCCCCCGTCTATCCGCAACACCGGTCCGATGCGCGTGGTGGCCGGCGTCAACACCACCATCCACTGCCCCTACTCCGGATTTCCAATCAGGTTGATGGAGGTGCATTTGTTTAGTAAGATTATAAGTTTCGTTTTTGTTTCGTTCATTGTCCCTTGGACTAATGGTTGGTCAAGGGAGGAGATAAAAGAAATTTTAATTATACAAATATCTAACTTTTTTATTTTAGAATATTCTGATTTACCAAGGGGTACAATAAGTAGTTGTTAATAATAATAATAATTATTAGATGATAGATACATATGATGAGGCTTAAATGTGAAAGAAGTGTAAAAGTTGATCATATGTGTAGTAGGTACACTTTCGTAACTTTTTTAACTCTACAAAAATAAAACTTTGCTAGCATTGGAGTTATTATATATCCTTATAATTATATATAATGTACAATTATATTCGGGATCAGAAGAAGTAATAGTCCTTATTTTAGTTTAGACATTTTATAAAGTAGTTTTAAATAGCTGACAAATTAGTAGAATTACAATTGCTCTACACAATACCAGTGAAATGTACCCGATACATTTCTGTATAGTGAGATCCGCTGGCAACGCGGAGGGCTGGACGTGGCCTCCTCTGGCGGGCGGGCGCTGTCAGGACTGGGTGGTGAGCTGCTGCTGTGGCCGGCAGAACCCGCGGACGCCGGGATGTACGCCTGCAGGGTCACGGCGCCTTCTGGACAGTACGCGCAAAAAGATGTGCAGATCTTTGTGAGAAGTTAGTTTCAGTAATGTTTTCATACAAATAAGAATTTATGCATTATTCGGTAAAAAGTATGTACGAGACTCTAAAACCCGATTTAATAAATATAACATAGTTACATATTTAAAATCATACATTTTTTTCCGAAGTGCGTTGCATTTTAACTAAATATTTCGGAATTCATTTTTGATTTACAGCAATATAACATAAAAATGTTCGTTGAATTCGTAGCTCATTGGGTACCCAAACTTGCTTCAATTAGGTTATTGTTATTTATGTTATGTTGTTAACAAATACAAAAGATTAACGTTATTATGTTATTTTCGTTCAGATCCACCAAAAATCGCTGGATTTTACTTTCCCGAAGATCTTGTGGAAGGAAGTTCCATTCAAGTTCTGTGCGGGATCACGTCTGGAGACAAACCTGTCTACTTCTCGTGGCTCAAGGATGGCCAACATATTCCACCAGGTTTGCAGGTAGATATTTTTATTTTATTTGCCGTACCATCCAATCACACGCTTTCCCACGCCAACTCTCCGATCCCGCGTACCCTCTCGGCTTTCAAGACTCTAATAGTAACCTTTCCAGATTTTGACATTTTTTTTTAAAAGTGGAAAAAAGTCCTCAGTGTGTGTTTAAGTTTCAGCGAAACTCAATGATTTATTACTGAATCTCCAAAGGAACACAACAGGAGTCCACTGAGCGCGATGCCTATTTTAGGCTCGTTCCTGGTGAGCGAATACGCTCTCCACAACTTCTGTGATTACGGCGACGTGCGAACACACATGCCATCATCCTTCCCGGGGTCGCTTGGCTGGACGGTTCGTGCTCCCACAGTAGCCGCCCGCAACCCCGAAAGCCCCTTTTAGTCGCCTCTTACGACAGCCAGGGCATTCCATAGCCCTATTCTGGTCCCGGGACTACAGGGCTACAAAATAAGACTTTTCAACTTTTTTATAATAATGTATACGACTCAAATGCAAATTATATTATGTGGCTTTAAATTGTTTTTTTCAGGTCGAGGAGAAAACATTAGATGAGTTCAGTTTCCTAATATTCTCGCACTTGACCTCGAAACACAGTGGCGAGTACACATGCGTGGCAAGCAACTCTGCCGCAGAAGTGAACCACACAGCCCGGCTTGCTGTCAAAGGTATGGTTGTCAAGTAACACTGGTAACAATACTAAAAAAACTTTTGAAAAAACCTTTTCAGAATATTTATAGAATTATCAATAGACCTAGATACACCGCAATATATTGCTTAATTTGGCCACGAACAAAAATAATTGCTGTAAGTATTGTGTACATAGATCTCATAAATAACTATATTTAGATAAATTTGTTTGTAATATTAATTATTTTTTCTTTTATTTGAAACTAGCTGAAACCCACAGCTTCGCCCGCGTTAAAATAAATCAATGTATCGATTGGCCCGCGGGAATAAGTTATTTTTCCACAGTAAAAAGTAGCCTATACATTAATCCAGAGTGTCAGCTAACTTCCTACCAAATTTTACGAAAATTGCTCGAAGAAGTAACAAACCTACACACTCACAAACTTTCGCCTTTATAATATTAGTAACTAACTCTACATATGGGTTGCTCAGACTGTAACATATAATACACTAATCATACATCTTTGACATTACAGTTGCACCTACTTGGGTTTACGAGCCACAAGATGTATCGGCCTTACTCGGTACGCAGGTCCTGGCGCATTGCGTGACTAAAGGATATCCGGAACCAAGAATAAACTGGCTCAAAGGGCATAGTAAGATATTTAAGAGTTTTTTCTGACTGAAGTAGCAAACGAGCATGCAGTCCACCTGATGGCAAGTGGTCACTGCCGCCCATGGACATCTGTAATCAATTACATACAGAACATGGGTTCTATCTGAAGTCAATCACAGATGCGTTGCTACTCCCAAGGACTATGGTGGTCGCCACGCCCTTCTATCGAAACGCAAAAAATGCTTCACGCTAGAAATAGGTGTGACGGTGGTACTTTCCTGGTTGAACTACACTAGTTCTACCTACCTTTTTTTTTTTTTTGTTTTCGAGGGTGAAACTTTCTAAAAGTACCCGACGTCGTGGGAGCGACGCGGGTTATGTGGGATTCTTACCGCACTAAAACCCCCCCAGTGGCCGACCTCGACGCTGCGAAGAGGACTCCGGGAACTCCGATTGACCGCCGCCGGAGTCCTCAGCGTGTGCCCCATCGGGCTCTTCCCTGGTGGGCGTGAACTGCTCACCGCACCTATTGGTTTTTACGGCAGCATGCAACCACACATGTCACCGTCCTTCCCGGGGTCGCTTGGCCGGACGGGTCGAGCTCCCACTCTTCCCGCCCGCAACCCCGGAAGCCTCTTTTAGTCGCCTCTTACGACAGGCAGAGGGTACCGTAGTCCTATTCTGGTCCCGGAACTACAGGGACAGTTCTACCTACCTACCTTTTAAATATATAATTATATGTTATATATAATTACAATATATATTGATAAACAATGCCACAATAGTAATCACTTAAAGTGTCATTGTTATGAAGACTCAAAGGTGCAGCACCATTCGGCATGACCAATTACAATCACGTAGACTGTAGCTAGGTCAAGGTTATAAAACAAATAGTTTAACTACGACCATACCTTTAAGTTTACTTTTATCTTGTATCTGATGTGATTTAAAAGATAATACACTATTGGTTTCGTTCCAGCATCATAATAGATGTTACGCAAAACAAAAAGAACATAAAAATAACTTGATTTTTTTTTTTTTTTACTTATCTAAGTAGCCTATAAATTCCGTTACCAATGAATCGCTTAGCTTCTAAATCTTATAAATCCGTCCTTCATCAGGTTCAAGCGCAACGGACTTCAGGCCCCTGTCCCGGCTGGAGGTGCCTCTGACGGTGCTGAGCAACGGCTCGCTGACGGCGCCGGCGGCGGAGCGCGCGCACGAGGGCAAGTACATGTGCCGCGCGGACAACGGCGTGGGCCGCGGACTGTCCAAGGTCATCACTGTGTCTGTTAATGGTAAGTGTGTCATCATTGTGTACGTTACGACTCAAGGAATGAGATAAGCTTCATTATAACACTTAACGGGTACTCACAATATGCGGTTTATCAAATACAAGAATTCTTTTTGGCAAGAAGATTTCTATAAAAATTCATAAACCGCATATCGTGAGTACCCATTGAGTATTATAATGTATCAATTCCGCGATAATACTAGTCTAAAATAATAGAGATAAGTTTGCAATCAGGTCTAAATAAGTTGTGTAAGAGTAAGAGTACCTCAAGGAGTCCTTACGGGCCAAAACTATTCCTAAAACATTATAAATTTATATCGGACACCCATCTCATTAGAGTTTTACTTTAATAAACAAGTCATCTTTTCAGTTAGTAATTTTTTTAAAACATAATGACGTAGTTATCTTCAAGAAGAGTATGAAAATATCTTGCTTTTAACGCTTCAAATAGTATATGTTTATAACTGTGACTTGCCGGCAGTTATACTAAAGTTTAAGGCTTAAGTTTACAAAATTTAATTAATGTACACATTTATTGTTTGAACAGAACCAGCGCACTTCGAGTTTTCCTCTCGGAATATGTCAGTTCGCCGAACGTCGTCCACTTCCCTCATGTGTGAAGCGCGAGGTGACCCACCGATTCAACTTCATTGGACCCATAACATGCAAAGACTAGATTTGACTACATACAGGTAGGATTTTTGTCCCTATCAATACTAAGATACTGCATCATAGTCCTGAAAAGTATTATTGCATTTGCAATGAAATAATGTCCCACGTTGCAAGCATATCACTATAATTACAAAGAATTGCAACGACATTCCATGACATTCCATGGCATTCGTTTTAGCTGAGTTAATGACTTTCTTTGGATTCAATGATATATGGTATAGTAGGCATTACAATTTAGATAATCAGCAATGTCAAGTGAACCGCTCTTTTAGTAGATATGATCTATCATTAATCATAAAATTGGTTCACAAAAATTTCAGGATTTCAGTGTCAGAGAAGCGTTCAGATAGTGGAGCAAGTTCGACTCTGACCATCGCGCACGCTCAACGACGTGACTCTGGGGTGTATCGCTGTCGGGCTGAGAACTCGTACGGAAGAGATGAACTCCTGATATATCTGGCTGTTCAAGGTTAGTTTCCATTGATCGAGAAATTGAAGATATTCTAGAGACGTTTGTGGGATGCATTAGTAATTACAGATTTAGCCATATTAGCTGTTTAATTAAACTGAGAGTTACAATTAAACTTATGTTTATCTAACACAAATAATTTGGAGCTTACTTTTAACTCTACAGTTTTAGGAATGGCATGGACTTAAATTCATCACGTATTATTCATTTATTTGTTCGGCCGAGTAACGAACCCGAAACCCCTGCCGTCAACCAGTTATCGCACCGCTACGCGGGTCTTCAAGCATTTTGACATAAATATGCATTCATCAGCTTATCAATCTTAATGAAGGCGTAATATAAACTAAGAGCAAAACACTCGCTTCATTTGTAATATGTTCGTAAACATATTCAAAAATTATTCTTGCGCCTTCGCCCACTTTGGTCACGTTTACTATGCTAAGAAGTATCCCATGTATTAACCCAGATGGTATATTATCTGTATGGCCGTCCTCCAAACTTTCACAATTATGATTTTAATAAGAATTAAGATTAGTTGTCACCATTCCTAATTTCTAATGCTTAACGGGTAGGTACTCACGATATGCGGTTTTGAATTCTTCATAAATTCTTTTTGCCAATATTTCGACCCAGTTACATGGATCGTGGTCACGGAGTCACTGCTAAGTATTAAAATGTATCTTTTTCTCGATAATATTAGTTAAAAATCATACCATTCCTTACTGCAATGCATAATTCCATCTGTATTTCCAGAGTTCCCCGAAGCGCCCCGCGGGCTGGTGGTGCAGCAGCGCGAGGGCCGCGCGGCGCTGCTGGCGTGGCGGCGCGGCTACGACGGCAACGCGCGGCTGCGCGCCTTCCGCCTGCAGTACCGCGTGGTGGGCGACGCGCAGCGCGCCGCCGACTGGACCGACGCGCCCACTAGGGAGCTGCTGCCGGATTTGATTGCTCATAGGTATTTAAATAGATGTTTTTATATTTAAATAGATGTTATCTTATGTGGTCTTCTAACTAGTAAGATTACTGATGATTAAATATAACGTATATATGTTGATCAGGGCGGTATCACAGCCACACTTATTTTTAACGCGAAGCAGTTCTTACGTTTCGGTGGAAGGGTGCGGTTGCCAGCTCACTTTTGTAAGAGACACATCTGTTATTGATTGGAAATATAATCCTTGTTCTGTATTAAATTTCTGACAGATATACATGAGCGGCAGTGACCTGATGGTAAGTGGTCACGGCGGCGTTCAATCTTTTGAGAAATAGAAATGAGACATTTGTATACACTTATAATAAGTAATGTTACCTATATGCGAGTGCCTTTAGAGTTCAGATAAATGGACTAAACATTAAACAGGTGCATTACATAACAGTTTAAAACGTATGAACGTAGGATGAAGTAAAGACTCTTTTGTTTAAATCTCACATATATTTTCTTGTTTTATTATAGGCAAGAATCTTTAGAGCCGGAATCAGAGGAAATCCTTGAATATAGAGTTGACGGCTTACGACCTGCTACTGCGTACGCATTACGACTAGCCGCCGTCAACGATATTGGAGATAGCGAATATTCTGAGTCGGTTATCGTACAAACGTTAGAAGAAGGTTTGTTTTTTTTTTAATAGATATTCAATTGGTATGTCGTATATGTTTCGAAAACGATATGATCATTTAAAATGACTATTTTTTTCAGTGCCTTCTGAACCTCCTCGGAACGTTGAAGTTCAAGCGGATGCACCAGGAGAATTACTAGTAAAATGGCAGGTAAAATATTTCATTTATTTTATTATTATAATATCAAAAGCCTCTTTATAAAAATAACACAGGTTATAAAAATGTTACTGAGAAAATAAATAAAAAAATGTGTGTAGGTCCACAATAGCTAGTATTTTCTATAAGCTTACTATATTTGCTACTACATGTAAGTCCTAGGATAGTCGTAGAATCGTCAAAAAATATTATTTCGGCAAAAAATACTTGATGACAGTACCTACTTTTGAAACAAATCTTTATAAATGTTTCGAAATATAAAATTGTAGAAACCCGGTACGTGTTTATAAAAAATCATTGTAACCCAGTCCCCGCCACAAGAGTCGTGGAATGGCGAGCTGGTGGGGTACGCGGTGTGGTGGCGCGGCGAGAACGCGTCGCGCGCGCTCACCGTGGCCGGCTGGGCGGCGTCGCGCGCGCGCCTGTCCGCGCTGCGGGCGCACGCGCGGTACGAGGTGCGCGTGCGCGCGGTCAACGCGGTCGGCGCTGGACCGGCTTCGACGCCGCTCGCTACTACCACACTTGAGGATGGTAATTTGCATAATGTGTTATTTTTATCATGGCAAAACTTAATTCTTTTAGTGTGCAATGATCAATGACGAAGATCTAAATTACTAAAGTGTTTTTAAATATAATGAAATAAAACAAACCTATTGAATATTATTTCTGAATCTTCTCAGTGAAGCGTGCTGCGGTCAATTGGTAGTAAAAGATAAAAAAAAATGCAACTGTAAGTTTTAAACACCTGGAAAATGCCCTCGTAGCCATATTATTCAAATAAAGACATTTCAGTAGTTAAATTCGTTCCATCATACTTAAATTTTCTAGAAGTGCGAAATTAGAGTACATATCGGATTTCTTTACCAAATCTTTCCAAGCCCCTCTCATATAACATGTTTTGGTATCTATCGAGCATAAAAATTTAAACAGCGCAAGATTTCACAATAGATATTAAATGTTTGATGGTTGTGCTACCATAAAATTATATTATTCTGTCATTTTTCCAGTTCCTGAGGCAGCCCCACAACACGTACGTTGCGAAGCATTGTCAGCGCAGTCGATTCGAGTGTGGTGGGAGCCTCCCCCTCCGACGACGCGAGGCGGTCTCTTACTTGGTTATGAGATAAGCTATCAGGTAACTCTGACTTATTACTAATGTCTTAAAAAGATTTTCTAATTAGAATGAGCGTCCGAGATACATTGTACGCTGGTGGTAACACATGAAGAGTTAAAGTTTTTCTACTGTCGTTATAGAACTTAACTTAATTTTTAATAACACATTTTATTATAAACTTCCTGTTTCAAAATCACGGCAAGTGTTTTTGATAACATTATTTTCTTAACAGCGTTTAAGGTTGGTTTTTCAAAGGTTCTTTCATTTAAAAGTCTGATTAGGTAGTAGGAAAAATTTTGTAACTTATAATTTGTAAGTGACTTCGTAGACCCATACAAAATAAAGAGATTTAATCGTTTTTCATTGCTATTTGATATCTCATCGTCTTTTAAGTTACCCTTTTAAGTTACACTATGGACATGCATTACACCAATGCATTGCCGAATTTCTACGGGAGCTCTTTTTGCACTTACATTGAAGAGCACCGTTTCATAGCGCTCCCGGCATCTATGGCTCATTCCATGTAATTTCATTCCAGGCGGTGGACAGCAGCGGAGTGTCGGAGGGCGAGGGCGTGTGGGAGCGACGGCGCGCGGGCGGCGCGGAGACGCTGGTGGCGGGGCTGCGCGCCGGCAACTACTCGCTGCACGTCGCCGCGCGCACGGCTGTCGGCGCCGGCCCGCACGCGCACGCGCACTGCGCCACGCTGGATGACGGTACTTGCTTCTTTCTCGAGGACAAATCTCTAAAGGTCTCATCATGGGTGCAACGCTTTTTATCTAGGATCCATAATCACTAAAATACAACATAACCGGAGTCTACTGAGCGCGATGCCCTTGCAGGCTAGAAATGCATTAATGCCCACCACATCATGATGTTTACGACGGTATGCGTTACGTTTGACTACACGTATCGTTTTTCCGGGATTACTGGCTGGATTCAAGCTCCTACTCTTACCACCCGCAATCCCCATTTATTCGCCTATTACGACAAGCACGCGATATCGTAGCACTAGTACTAGCATAGCACTAGAACTTGTCCTGATACTACACGAACATCCATACTCTCACTCTCATCAACCCATTATTGGCCCACTGCTGGGCACGGGTCTTCTCTCAGAATGAGAGAGTTTAGGCCATAGTCCACCGCGCTGGCCAAGTGCGAATTGGTGGACAGTGCGAATTGGTGGACCATCCATACTACTTTAATCGATTATAAATTCATCCAAATTCCGAATTGCCAAAACATAAAATTATTAAAAAAATATTTTATGTAATTTTGTGTAATTAACTTTGGGATTTTTTCCTCTGCTGTAGTGCCTGGACCTCCTCTTGATATAAAAGCATTGGCGAATTCAGAAGACTCAGTCATCGTCAGTTGGCTCGCACCTGCATTGAAGAATGGGAAAATCAGGCATTACACTGTATACAACCGACCACAAAGGTTAGCTATTTCTCGATTGCAAATATTCCTGTGCAATAATAATAAAATAAAACTTTACTACTGATATTTTTTGAAAGTTTTAGCTAAGTACTGAATTTAAGACTTTCACATATATTTAGTAGGTAGTGGTTATATTACGTGTTTGTTTTATCTAATTCAGGACAGGACAGCACTCCCACATGATGATACTTCACACGGAGGACGAAGAAGAATACCACGTGGAGATCCGTGGGTTGCAGGAACACCAGATGTACGAGTTCTGGGTGACGGCGGCCACGGCGGCGGGCGAGGGCGAGATGAGCCTGATCGTTGCTAAGAAACCCAGCTCTAGGGGTATATATTCACGTAAACGACCGGCATTTCACATAGTTTTATATCAGTGTGATCACAGAGATATAGATCTGTACGGTATGAAATTTAGCCTCTCATCGTAACAATACGACGTGACATAATATGTCCCATTTTGTGAACTGAACTCCAACGATAAAAATTTTAAAAGAAATAGATAATGTTATTTGAATGACTTTAGAACTGTGGGCACTCCGTAGGTTGCCTCGACCACATGGACTGATGATCTGAAGATGACGGGTGATCACTGAATTCACATGGTTTAGGATCAATCGAAGAAGCGCAGATTGGGAAAGATTATGTCCAGCGGTGGACTTTCGAGAGCTGAACACCTTAAACCTATATTTATTTGAACTAACTTTACGTCTAGCTAGCTCATGTACTCGTATCCTGTATCTTCTAATAAATTTGAAACTTATTTCTTGCAGCTGGTGCGAAGCTGTGGTCGTTTCCCCGTCGCATCGTGGCGGCAGAGGGCACCCGCGTGTCGATCCCGTGTGGCGCGGCGGGCGCGCCCGCGCCGCTGCTGGCATGGAGCCGACGCCACGCGCCCGTCACAGCCGCTGACTCACGCATACGGGTTGAGGGGCATCGGTTGATCATATCCAGTGAGTTAAATAGTTATTCGTTTTTCCTCGTTAGTTAAACTGATTTTGATGCACCTAATATAATCGAAATAATAGAGTAAATTACTTCGTATTAGGTGGTCAGTAATTAGTCCATATCAAATGTTCGCTGAACGATTATGTTGATTACTAAGTAAACCAATAATAACGACTGGGACATATTTTGACTTGCCTTCCGAAGCATAAACATGTGCATAAGCGGCTAGCCGTTATCTATATAGTTTAACAAACTAACGCTATATATCTTGCTTTCGTGGATCAAATACAATTACTATAACACTTGCGAATAATTTTTGTACGAAATATTCATAGAAATTACTCCACCTTACATCTCGTTAAGCGTTGAATGCTTCACTTACATGAATACTTGTCACTCGTTTAATCATGTCATCTCAACTTCGTATCAAATGATGACTCCCTCCCGCAGAGCTAGAAGCGAGCCTAGCAGACAACTACACGTGCGTGGCGCGCAACCCGTGGGGCGAGGACCGCGGCGCGTGGCAGCTGCGCGCGCTGCGCCGCCCGCCGCGCCCGCGCCTGCGCCTCGCCGCCGCCGCGCCCGCCGCGCTTATGCTTGCTTGGGACGCATCTGATGCGCAAAGTAAGCTGTACTTATAAAACATATAAGTGATCGGTGATAGCTGCCGTTTACATGAATTCCCGTCGTCATTGTATGCTATTTGACAACCAACCTATTCTGTTGCATTATCGCTCAAAGTTACAAACCTTTTTTAAAATTAATTAAAGTGTCAAACAATGCACGATAAAAAATAAATAGTAGGAAGTATTTATTTGCGCAAGCATCTATCTGCCATTTAATTACTTATTACACGGAGGTCCTCGCTTGCTTAAAGCTATTTAGATGACGAAGGGACGATAAAAGGCAATTCCAGGCAAGTATGCTAGCTTTTAAATCTCATCATCATTACAGTGTAAAAAAAAACACAAACATCATATGGCATATAACAAACCGTATCATCCCATAGGTTACATCCTAGAGCACGCACGTGTCGACGGTCCGTGGCAGTCGACGTGGCTGGCGGGCGCGGCGCGCGCGCACGCGCTGCGGCGGCTGGCGTGCGGCGCGGCGTACCGCGTGCGGCTCACGGCCGTCAACCGCGCGGGCGCGTCGCCGCCCAGCGACGTTCTAGCTGCTGCTACTAGTGGGGGACGTGAGTGCTTTGTTTATAGAAGCGTTCAAATTAGTAAATAGTTATTCTACAATATGAAATGAGTTAGATGACTTTGACATATTTAGGTGAAATTAATTAATATTTGGACGAAAATGCAAAAAAAAAACAGTGACTTTAAATAAAAGTTCTATGTCCTCTAAATCAAGAACTAGTGTTTAAAACATGACCATTTAAAGAGTTTTTAAGAAGGTCTCTTATCATTATGTTTTAATAAAAATAGTAAAAACGTAAAAGACTAAACAGTAACTATAAAAAGTTGAAAATGTTTTATTGGATATTGAGAAAAGTGCCTTGTTCACTGGATTAGATAGTTAAATGATGTTGGACTACCTTTACTCAACAGCCTCGAAACCTGCATCAGAGAAGCATCTTATCACGACTAACAGCAGTTGCATTCGGCTGAATCTACTCACGTGGGACAGTAACGGCTGTCCACTCAGCCAGTTCGTGGTATCCGTGCGATCGTTCGAAGAGACGTCCTGGAAGTCAGAGACGGTGGAACTGAACCCACACCCGATGACTCTATGTGGCTTGATCGCGGCTACTTGGTACCATCTGCGTGTGGTGGCAACCAGCACAGCGGGGACTTCGACTGGAACATACTACTTTTCCACGTTAACTGAAGATGGAGGTAAGGTTTTTAAATTACCTTATGTGTATTTGACTCCAACGTAGGTTCTGACTCTATGTGTCAAGTACCGTAGTTAATATTTTATTTAATATCTTAGTGTCAGAGTTCATACCTACTAGAAATTACCATAATTAACATAATTATTGATGCAATGGTGGAGTAAGTGTCCACTACAGAAATACTACATTATTTTTAATTGGTATATGAGTTAGGTAAGAGCAAACATTTTAACAACATTACACATTTAATTTAGACATTCATAAAACATTGTAAACTCATTGTTATTGCATCACAGTAACTAGCAGCACTATAATTTAAGTTTAATTTGAATATATTTTTTATAATTTTGACTTAATCTTGCACCTCAAAATAGTTAATTAAATTCTATGTCCAATTATTTTATTTGTACGCCATTATGTGGCAAATGTGAGATGTTTTATATTATGTACTGACCAACTTTGTAACCACATTTCAGCAAATAAAGATATATTATTATTATTATTATACATTGTTTATAATAAGCGATTTACTAAAGGAGACAGAGCATTTACATTTGTGTGTGTTGCAGAGCGCATCCCGGCGCCGGCGCAGTTCCCGGCGGGCGGCGAGGGCGCGGCGGCGGGCGGCGGCGCGGCGCTGCTGGCGGCCGCCGCGGCGCTGCTCGCCGCGCTGCTGCTGCTCGCCGGCCTCGCCTATAAGCGGAAGTGAGTCACGCATCACTAAGGGTGCGTTTCATTACACGTTCACAAAGCGCACGCTCAACCGCAGTTCTTCCTGTTCCATTAGCTTGTCAGCTTTACTGCCGTATTCTCTACTGAAACGATGAATTCGACCCACCTTGTTAGATGGGTCCTCGTGAGCGTCGCGTAAGTAAGTCATGACGTCATGAGTGACGTTTTTGCTGCGACTACAACGACCGGGGTCGTCTTGTGGAACGACGTTTTGGGCGTTTGGGGTTTGGTGAGCGTCTTCTGAAACGCGCCCTAAATGTATGTTTGGTAGCTAGGGCTGAATGAGTGTTGCTATACTTAATGTAGACTTAGTTTTACCTATAGCAAATTTTAGTAAAACTTACATATTGTATAAATGTTAGGTTAATTATAGGATTGAAACAAATTACATATTTTCTGTTAAATATATTACGTTACATTTATCTGTTAAAATATAACGTATCTGTTAAAATATAACGTAACAAAATACAGCTTTATAACAAACACACACAAAACAATTTTAGCACATGAGAATTACAATTATGGGAGTCATATTGTTTTTTAGATTGATACAAAAGCAACATTGGATTCAGGTGTATTTTTAAAAAACACTAAAAATATGTCTCTTTTTTGTTTCCTGCTGAATAATAATGACGATAATGCTGTAATTAATTCATCTGTATTTTTCATCATAATCTGTATTTTTCAGTTCAACAGCTTCGTGCTTCAGAAAAGGCTACGAACAAAGCGGAGTGTCGGAGGAGGACAAGTCTGTGGAGAAACGGGACAACAGACGGAACTGCCAGCAAGTTTATACTTCATCACCTATCAAACATCCTAATAAGAAAGAACAGCAAGGTATCATTTATATTTTTACCTTTCTAAAAAAATCTCTAATTTCTAATTTTTGCATTAGTTTATGAATACATAATAAAGTTTATATAAAATATAATAAATAATATAAAAGAAATAGGCATCATTCCTGATAGTTTTATTTAGCTTTTACAATCAAAATTCTAGCTGATAAAAGGAAGAATTTAACAGCTTTATCTGAAGCGCTATATAATACGCTACTTTTGATATAACTAGCTATTCAGCGATTACTTTACATCCACGACCAATCATATTATCGTCCACAACTCGCAGAAAAGGAAACTGGGACTTTTTGGCTAGAGATGAAACAAGTACAATTAGGGTTTAAAATTATGGTCAAAATTTTCTGTTTTTAAATACAAAAATTATTAATAATTTAATTTCCAAATTATGCCATCTCTAGCCCAAGATTGAGATACGAAGCACGCCCAGTGTCCTGTAAGTTAAACACGCAAGACAAAAACAATGAGCGAAATTTTTAAGCTCAGTCAAGTTAATTTTCATAAACATAATCTCGAAACGCTCAACGCTAATAAAACGTATACAGAGATGTACGAGATCAGCCCGTACGCAACGTTCAGCATGGCGGGCGGCGCGAGCGACGCGGGCGCGAGCGCGGGCGGCACGCTGCGCACGTTCGGGCGCGCGGAGCCGCCGCCGCTCAGCGCCGCGCCGCCGCACCCGCACGCGCACAGGTCGCCGGCTGACTCAGGTAAACTTGTAATATTGAAGTTGTTCTGTCTATTAATAGAGTTGTTAAGCATCGCTGTATTCTGACTAAAGCTATATAAAGCTAAGCTAAAGTTATTGTCTGGTTTGCTCTACAGGGCGTGGTTAGAGCAACATACTTATCCGAGGCTTAGAGTGTAGTAACGTATCATCTTTGACCAATCCCAGGTACAACTTTGATCTTATGTAGGATTGATTACAGATGTCCGTGGCCACTTGCCATCAGGTGAACTGCATGATCATTTGCTACTGCTATATTAAAACAAAATAGCAAACGAGCATACAGTGAAAACGGTACAAGTAAATGGTAAGAGGTTTCTGCTGCCCGTGAAAATCTCTAATCTACACAAAGAAATAATAGTATATAAATAATAATTCGTTACGTCTTGGATAATTATCGTCATCACGCCCTCATAATCAAAATAAACAGCACTAAACCGATGTAACATGGTGTCTCCAGAGCCGAGTTTCATCAGGTTTTAACACTTTTGTTTATGCATCTGAGTTTTAGGTAACTTTTACAACTAAAATAAATATGCACGAATGTACAACAAATTGTAGCTATTAGTATTTAATGAAACATGGACCAGAGTTGTATTGGGCGCTATTCTTGTTATCAGATGAGTACACTTTGTCGCGAGCGATGACGCTGATGGTTCGGCGAACAGAATCAGACTCGGACTCGAGCGGGTCGCCGTGCGCTGAGTGCAACTCCAGCGTATCTTACAGGATGCCGATAGCTCCTGCTAAAGGTAAAAATACTAATGGTTTAGTAGATTTGACTTTATTTTTATTTGACAGAAGTAGCAAACGAGCTTGCAGTCCACATGATGGTAAGTGGCCACTGCCACCCATGGACATCTGTAATCAACTTCATACAGAAAATGAATTCCATCTGAATTCAATCACAGATGCGTTGCTACTCCCTAGGACTGCAATGGTCGCCTCATGTGAAAGTGTGCCGGCAACCACACCCTTCCATCGAAAGCAAGAGATGCTTCACGTTAGAAATAGGTGTGGCGGTGGTACTTCCCCGGCTGAACTACACTGGTTGTACCATCTTGAAAATTAACTCACTAGTATGCCGAATTCTTGGTTGCTGATTAGGTAAAAATATTTTTTTAAATATTTTTAGTTCATTTAAAAAATATGTATATCGCGCAGATTTATATCACGTAAACTGAGGATCTCAGATTTTTATGAGCACATTTTAAAATCTTCATCTATCTTTTAATAGGTGAGCTTTATTATATATTTCCCAATAAAACGTCAAAAATGATTTACCATTCCCCAGTTGTATGGAGAAACAGAAAATAATTTGCCTCCCAGCAAACCGTCAACGCACTAGCAGTAAGATTAAATATAATGGCCATGGTTTCTATCAGACGAGGTGTTCCGCGCTGTGACGGACTCGAGCGCGGAGTCGGCGGGCGACGCGCGCTCGCTGTCGGCGCGCGCCGAGCGGCCGCACGACAAGCGGCGCCGCGCGCGCCGGCACGCGCCGCCCGGCGCACGGTGAGCACACATCTCACTATACTTACCGTAGTATTGCATTCCTAGTCTGCAGCAGAGCATAGGTCCGAGAACCGAGCTAGCTAACGGCGATTAACGACGCCGGTGGGCAGTGAACGCACTGAGGAAGTTGCCACGGCAAAAAGGGGTTCCTCGAGGCCCCTAAGCGCTACCCCACTCAGAGATGTCATTAGTTATTGCATTTCGATATTTATGTGCCTGGCGCTCGATTAGTCACTGTATTGCATTCATTGTTTGGTTGTTTGTAGCGAAAACTTCGGTAGAAGCATCGGACACTTTTTAACACGGGAAAATTATTGAACTCCTAGTATTGTAACCTTAACCGATATAACATCAGCGTTATGTGCTCCTGAGAGACACGGTATAGGTACGTGGCGTTCCAAAGTAGTTCCTGGGAGTTAGCCGTGGTAGGACTAATACTATCTTGGATTGATTACAGACGTGCATCAAGTGGACTACAAGGTCATTTTCCATTTCTGTATAAAAACAAAAACCGGGAGAGGATTTCGGGTTTAGTCCTCTATTAAATATAGCTCTGATCTGAAATGAATAATTATTCCAATAATGTTAATATTTTATGGGTCTATCAACTCAGGACGACACCTACCTACAATCAACTACAAATAACGCAGAGCACGGTACGGTATGGTACAGTACGGTATACGGTAGGCAGCGAAACAGTATTGCATCCAGTAGATCAGTTGTGGACGACCAATTCAGTTTTATTTGAGTTTAATACGAGTCTATTTTACTGGCCATTTATAATCCAAAAATGGCCTTATTGCGCAAAAATATTATATGTTAGAGGACATGTTTATTTTGTTCGTAGTAAAGACATCTAGCAAATACTAAAGAAACTTCTTTGATATGTAGCCACGTCTGTACCTACGATGTAGCTTTTCATTTGTAGCGCAAGATGGCACTGAAACCAATATAGGACTTCAATAAGCTTTTTATCGTAAATACTAGGTGGCGCTAAAACCAATCATTATTTTTATTTTCAGATATCAGCAACGCCAAGAGCAAGAGAGAAGAGATTTTACAATACACGTATAAATACGAAGACAATAAAGACTGCTGCAAGCAAAATAGAATAATGTTATAAAATTGTTACCTAGATAATTATTAATATTTTATTTAGATTTTTGTTATATAAGCGATCTTTTGTGAAAAAACTATTTCTATGCGTTTTGTACGAGATTTGAAATTGAGGCCTATTCGGACAATCTTTATGTGGGTAACGACCACATCGATAAAAATATAACAAAATTATTATAGTAATGTAATAAAAATATTTTTTTGATACACGTAGTAATAAGGGTGTATAAATATTTATAGAACTAATTTATTACTAAAGTGAAACTATTCGGCAGATGATTTACTGTTGTGAATCTGCCTAAAATATTTTAATTGTATGTAACTTTTAAGATGAAATAAATAGGTTCTATGGAAAAATATTATAGTCTATTATAGGTATTTGAATAGACAAGACTATGGACATTTTAAAATATGCCAACCTATCATGTTTTAGGCATGATTATGTGCACTAAGAAAGATAATAAGTTCATACATTTGTGCAACGGAGATTGTAAAGATTTTTAAACAAAGATTTTCATCCCGTTTTACACTGAATACTTATACCTAGTTACCAATTCGCACTTGGCCAGTGTGGTGGAGTATGGCCTAATACTCTCTCAATCTGAGAGAAGACACTTGCCCAGCAGTGAGACGATAATGGGTTGGTGACATATACCTATATGTAATTTAGAACAACTCTTTACTAAATGTCAACAAGTTCCGAATGACACTTTTATTTCACATGCCTATCAATTGGGTTGAAACTCTTTGTAACTGACTGTTATAGGTTATCATTAACACAAATAAAAACCTACTTAAGTTATAGTTTCACTAGAGCTTAAAACATCAGTAATTTGTGCCAAAATACTTATAGAAAGTAGTCTCTTAATTTCTGACGTGTTAGAGTTAACAACACATTGGATCGTAGTAAAACAATAGAACATACCTAATTATAATATAATTATACTTATCAGTACCAAATCATATCTGACGAACAGTGTAAAAATAGTATTGTAATGGTAGCGGTGAGGATATCATCAACAATCTTTACAAATATGACATGATTATATTTATATCATGGTCCCAGAGTACATCCATACTAATATTATAAATGTGAACGTGTGTTTATTTGTTCCTTTTTCACGTCGCCACATAGCTATTATGTGATATGGTTTATATGCTGGGAGATAGTTAGGAAAGCCAAGAGTGACGTACAGCTACATTTACCACGCTCTCTCATCCCCATTAGAATATCGATGTTATGTTAATTGATACACATTTAGTAGTTCCAGACGTTGTTAATAGATGGCGTTAGTAAAATTCACTTGCAAGTTTTGAATCACACTATCAGATGCTAATGTTGACCGTGCGAGCGAAGCCGCGGGTAATAGCGAGTATATTAATATAATCTGAAATAAAGTGCTGAAAAGGGTATTAGTTAGAGCTAATATTAGAATTTCGTCCCCAATGATCATAGATGCAACAAACATTTCTTTGAATTTTCGTAGTGGTTGCATTAAAACTGTTTTAAGCGGGGTGCAACCTTTTGACGATCGTCTACGATGACGCCGCTGTCATACTTATTATATGTATTTGCTTCCTTTATAGGGTTTTCTCCCTGATTTATTCAAAAAGATTCCAGTCCTGCTGAGAAGTTTATATTATATAAACAATTCTGATTCTGACAAATAGGGGAAAGTAGTACGAGTTGATCCCTTGACGTAAGATGATCCTTTGCGATTGTGCCGAAACCACTAATGCCATCTAGTTGGTTTCATTGCTTATACATAGCTCCGAAGTTCCGGACACACCCTAGCCTCAGTCAAATCGTAATGGCGGCGTGAGCGATAATTTGGCAAAAGAAAAAAATTGTGTATAAGGATTGTCGATGATAGCCTCGCTATAAATGTAAGATATAGAATTTAATATGTAAGTACAGGTATTGTTAAATTTTGCTCAGTCATTGTAAATTGATTTTATATCTACAGTAGCTTATGTATTTATTTCATGCTGTTATTTAGCACAAAAATAAGGTTATATCTATTAGTGTCTACTTTTTATAATTATATTATATCCAGATTGTTTTTTTTATTGTTCTAGGTTAAATTATATGAAACAATATAACGCTTGTCAGCTATTTATACTTATACATGTATGAACATGATTTTAGATGAACTTACCTATCTTTTTGGCTGCTTGTTGGTCGATTTGTATACTTTTTACATGCTAATACTTATTATGTAAGTGTACACATTATAATTATGCTACCTACATGGGTTTAAGCATTAAAAAATTACAGGCCTCATTCTCATATTTGGCGTTATAATTATGATTCACATTGTTTGATCGATTTTAAAGTAAGTAGGTACAAATTAATTTTACAAACGCGATTAATTACATACATATTTCTTAATTTTTTAATTGATGCTGTCTGCTATTGTAACTAGCAAAATATGGATGAAATGAAGGCTGTTTATAATTAAAATGAATTTAACTTCTAATTGAGAAGCTGTTATGATCATTATAATGTGTACATTAACACATTAGACTCCTAATCGCTGAACTTTCCTGCAATAACCAACACTGCCCTTGTGCTCCTGTAAATATACAATATTTGTAAGTAAGGTGATTATATAATTACAAGTTTACCGCCTTTTATTTCCCAACCGTAAACCTTACCCGCAATATAACAAGCACAAACAATAATCTTTCAAAATATTTTATACTTATACCAGTGCCGGATTAAGCCAGCGCGGAGCTTGTAAATTCTGACAGGAGGCCCATAGTTTGCCTTAAGTAAGGGTATTAGATAAAACAAAACGGTTACTAGTAAACTTTTCTGAATTTAATCTGGGAAAATTTAAGGATAACACTTTCTATATCTACCTTGTATATTTTCTTTCACTTTTAAGATTTGTAGGATAGCAAAGATAGGAAAATATTAATAGCAGTTAGGTGTGGGGCCGCGGGGCCCCTCGGGGGGGTAGCATTTGCTACTCTTGCTATGTGGCTAATCCGGCACTGACTTAGACACGAAACTACATACTTAAAAAAACACACACACGCACACTATGTACACTCACAGCCCCACAGTAGGATTTTCTCCTGTGTCGTGGGTGCCATGGACATACAAAGACGAATATACAAACACCCAAACCCAGAATAGAAATCTAAATTCTTCATTCAGATATCTGTCTGGTCGGGAATCAAACCCAGAACCCATTGCGTGTCAGACCGTTATGGCGACCGCTTTGCCTCGTGGATCGTCAATACATAGATCACTTATTTCCATTTCCCGTACTGTAAAGAATTGATTGGCTGTATGAGACAAGAAATTGTCATGAAAAGACATTCCCATACCTCGTTTGAATCAATCAACATAAATGTTCTTTGCCAACTACTAAGTGTGTCAAAGAATAGTGATTCAGAAGAAGGGGCAAGTACCTAATCTAAGTATTTATGTTTTAGAAAGCACAGGCCAATAGTTCAGTACTGTCAAGTGATACTCTCCAGATGATATAACTGTTAAGATAGGTACAACTTGCCATATAAAGTTGTTTTAAGTAAAGAGACATATCTTTGCTATCAGTTTCGTATCAAATCTAAATAAAAAATATTTAATATATCCATATTAAGAACAAAATAAATAAAAAATAATAATAAGGGAGAAAAAATACTTGGGAAAAAGACAAACCCGCTGATTTCTTGCCGGATTTAAGTCAAAAAAATATTGTAACCGACATTTTGTAAGTGTCCACGTAAGCTTATAATAAAAACTAAGTTTTTTGGTGAAATTTATTTTTCATACGAGTTAGTTAATTTATTCAGCAAAGGATTAAGGATTGCTTAGACTGTGTTATGGAATGTTTTGAAGCCAATGTTTAAACAAAGGTGAATGTGAGATCAATGATCGAGTTTAATTAATTTTCTTGAGTCTAGAACACTACAAACTATGAACTTATGTTTAATTTGAGTAAGTCAATTAATAAGTAACGTTTTAAATACCTAAGGCGCTTTTAGTAATTATTTTATTGATATATAAAATACCGCTCACATTACCATTAAAAATACCCGAAAATATTCCTAGCCGATGCGGATACATAATAACAAATTCCATTAGAGTAGAATTACTAACTTGTAACTAGGCAGCAAATATAATTATAACCTCCACCTTTTTAATTGTATAAACTGGAGGATATAATAGAATATTATTGTACGGGCTTAGAAGCTTATATGTACAGAAAAAAATAAGCAACTTTTGTATAGCGAGGTAGCTCACACTAGCTGAGATAAGGGCATTGTTTGAATTACACAATGAATCCGTGTGTGTATATAAAATCCACTACACATTATATCCAATCCAAGGTATGCCCGAAAACGAAAACATAAAACAATAATAGTAATAATATTCAATAATTGTGTTGATAAAATACAACTCGTACTAAGGGTATACATATTTTTTCTATTCGTATTCGTACTAAGGGTACTGTATGTGTACTTTCAAATGTCACATTATCAAAACATATTAATAATACAAAAATAATCAAACTGCTTTCCATCAGGTAGTCCGTCTGCCTTATCGTTAGGTTAAAGTATAAGAAAAACCATTCATCTCAAGAGTCGATAATATAATGAATGAATGCAACACCATAACTGTAAAATATCTACTAGATGGTATTTCTGTTTGCCAATTGTTCTTTGAATGCGTCCCACATTATTATTTTTCTTGGCTTCAATGGCGTCACTTCGATCCTTTCAATCTGCACTTTGGCGACGCGCCAGTAACGAGCTATTAATTTTCTTAAGACGTTCACTACATTTGGAGACAATGAGAAGACAATGAGGCCGGGAGCTACATTAGACAATGAATTCATTCAACTGGAATACCTGGGTAACATTATATTGCATTATATTGAGTGTGTTATGCAATGTGTGTTGCCGGGAATAAACTATGACGTCAAAACGTTGTCTTTTAGTGTAGGCCTTATTTGAAGAGTCAGAGATGCTCAGCGTGCTATGGAGAGGGCTATGCTACGAATTTCGCTACGAGTTATAATTCGTAGCAGTGACATTTATGGACGAACTAAACTTAACGATATAGCCTAAAATTACCGAGCTGAAGTGGTAATGGACCGGCCACGTCGTTCGAAGCACCGATAACTAATGGGAAAATAAGGTACCTCGAGTAGAGACCACGTATACACAAAAAGGAACAGGTGAATCTATGACAGAAACAGAAAGCAAACATGCAATAAATAATGAAAATTTGCAAAGAAGATTGGTTTAATCTTCGTTGCAAATTTTCTAGAGCAAAATAGAAATTCAACAGATTGACTACAACGATGCTATCAATACATCTGTATATATCTTAACGTAACAGGGTGACAATACTGCTAATTTGACGGGTCTGATAATACAGATTTACTTGTATAACGAGGAACATCTTAATGTACGCAATCTCGCCCTAATTTGTGAACGATCTCAGTTTTGTATTCTTTCCGATTTAAAATGGTTACAAATGAACATAGGTATGGTATGATCATAGGCGTAGGGTTGGCAGGCTCACCACTCTCCATCCATGGCTGACATCTATCTTTGTATAAATGAGAAAGTTTAAGATCAACACGACTTTTAAGGTCAATAAGAAAACGATGGGACGTAAATGGCAAAATTTAATAAATTTACATACAATTTCGCACTTGGCCAGCGCGGTGGACTATGGCCTAAAACTCTCTCGTTCTGAGAGAAGATCTGTGCCCAGCAGTGGGACAATAATGGGTTGACGAGATATACAATTTCCGTTGGTTTGTGAAGAAATGAGAAGAAGGCTACTTAAATTGTCTTATTCCAAGTTCGAGAAACAACAAGTGCCAATTAGTTTTGATATAACGAGTCGGAAATCACATTTTACGAGTGTAAACGAGCGGAACCCGTTTTAAGGGGTGTTAAAACGCTGTACGTGTGGAAGCTTACAAAGCGAGCTTGCAACCCTTTACGACTAATACTTCACTTGCTGCAAGATATACAAGTAGGTTGGTGTATGGGGTTCTTTGAGGGGTATTTGTTGCTTGTAATAAACTTTTGTTTCAAAATTGTATTACTTTTTAATAATAGTCGCTCCCCAAGTCCGCCACGCTAAGGGTTACAGGTTCAATGATCCAGCAAAGCGTATCAAATTAATTTTGTTCACTACGGAGAATTATTTTAAATGAATCCATAATTTTTCAGTCAATTCTTTGTCGATGTGTACTGGCAAAGGACACGGATACTATTAAACACCCTTGCATGCGTATCCGTTAAAATATCTAGAGGCGCAAACCGCTTGGGGACTGTCACCACATCGTACGATATGTTATGAAATGACTATGACTACAATGGTCAGCAGACGATATGCAAGAAAATTCTCAGCGCCATCGAGCATACTTCATCAGCGTAGAGGCGGCAGACTTCCATTGGTCTCCTGAGATTTAGCAGCAGTCTATACTATGCACCTTTTAACAATCACAGATAGCTAGATTGCGAATTTAACTGCATGTTGTATTCATCATTCAGAGCAGTGATAGCCTAATGGTTGAAACTTGCCCTCTCAATCGGGAGGTCCGAGGTTCAAACCCAGTCACTCTCCTCACTCATAAATTAGTATTTATGTGTGTATTAGAAATTAATTATCACTGCTTTTCGATGGAGGAAAACACCGTGAGGCGTGTGCATAGGTTTTATGCACCTCAGAGGTCTTTAAAGAAATTCGCACTTGGCCAGCGCAGTGGACTTTGGTCTAAAACTCTCTCATTCCGAGAGAAGACCCGTGCCCAGCAGTGGGACAATAATTGACGACGACGATGGGTGTATTCATCGGATGTCGCTTTGCATATGTCAATAGATCCTAAAACATAGGGAACCTAGTGAATACAGAAAGCGGTGTAATACCTACGTCTTTGAGTGTAGTCTAAATAGCACGTATCGTACTCGGTAATAGTTTTGGGTTTGTTTCCCAGCGGAAACAAATGTTTGTGTAACACTCAAATGTGTCTCTGGTTGTGTTTGCGTGCGGAGTGGTAGTAGACGATTGTTTCAGACGCAGTGATATCATACTTCATACTAATATTATCAAGGCGAAAGTTTGTGAGTGTGTATGTGTGTATGTGTGTTGATGTTTGTTGTATGTGAGTGATTTTCATAAAATTCTGTAGAGAGTTAGCTGATACTTTTACAGTAAGACAATCGATTTTTGTTAAAGCGGGCGAAGCTGCGGGATTCAACTAGTTGTTAATAAAAACTGATATATTCACCTGCAAGCTAATGATTTCAATTTTCTTAAATTATATAGCTACTAAAAGAGCTGTAAAATAGTAGAAAAGCTACAATGACATAGATATCACAATGATTTTTACAAACAATAGACTTAATATTAGTTATTATTGGCTTACCTGAAGTTGGCTACAAATACGTTGCTATTCGTAAGGACTACATTAGACCACCAGGGGTTGTATGTCTTCCTACTTACTACACCTTCAACCCAGAACAAGACAGCACTTAACATTGCTGCTATTAGGGAGAAATCTGCGTTGCGGTGGTGATGCCGGAGTTAAATCTCAATGGCTTCTATTATCGTTATATCATTCTATGAATAATAATAATATTAATCGCCTTTATTTAACAATCTTACATTACAGTACCTGGATAACCGAGCTTTGCTCGGTGTTTTTGTTTACTACGAGTACATCATGTTTTTTTGGAATTATATTGTTTATAACTATGCAAATTTCTTACTGATATGATCATATGAATAATATATTTTGATCTTACCGACATAATAATAATAATAATACAAAAATACCGAAAAAGAATTAAAAAGGAAAAAATGTAGAGCACAAAAGTAGAAAATAGAATTAAAAATAAAAAAATAAAACTAACAAAATACAACTCGAAAAAAAAGAGAAAATAAATAAAAAACAATTGGACCGAGATTTGAACCCCGACTTCCTGCGTTTTAAGGTGTCCGATTTCCCAACGGAACTATTCTAACTTCGTACATGGTGACGAAATTTTCTTTCGTATTCTAATAATTTTGTAGGAGGTCTTTATGCAATGAAAACACGGATAATACGACATTTTCTGAAAATGAAACCTTGTTAGATCGATTAATCGCCCTCTAATCCCCCTAAGTACAAAATTTCAAGAAAGTCGTTGGAGCCGTTTCCGAGATCGTTGATATATATATATTTACAAGAATTGCTCGTTTAAAGATATTAGATATAACTTTAACTACATGACACCGGTACGATAAGATTGTCTTGCTTTCCAGCATAGGCCTCCCCAAGTGCTTGCCATTGAGAGAGAGAGGAGAGGTTGAGAGCATTACGCCTCCACGTATATCCTGCTATAGCTTTAAAATTTTCCTCCCATCATCGACACTGTCTCCCTTTTCGTCTTTTGTATTGTAATACAAAAGACACTATGAATACTTAGCACTAAATAATTTATTCCATTCCACTTACCTTTTAGGTCCGATAGGTGTCTGGAGCTGTCTTATATTTTTATATTCGTGCCGACTTTTTCGCGTTTATTGTTACAAATAATGTAGAAATCTCATTTTCACAAATATACTTACCGGACATCGAGCAGAGAAAGCGGATTGAAAAGACCGAGTTTCAATCGAGTGTCCAGGATTCCAAACCCTGGCAAACTGTTTTTTCTAAAATTAGTTGCGCATAATAAGTTACTTAGTCCACCAAATCGCATTTGGCCAGCGCGGTGGGCTATAGCCTAAAACTGTCATTCTGAGAGAAGAACCGTGCCCAGCAGTGGGACAATAATGGGTTGACAAGAGAATAAGTTACTTATCACTTACTTACGATGAATGAAAACCTGAGGAAACCAACACACACTGATAGTTCTCTAAAATGAAATTCTTAAAGGAAGGTAAATACTAATAATTTTCACTTGGTTACCGAGGTGGGCTATGACCTAAATCCCTCATTCTGATAAGAGACCCGTGCCCAACAGTGGGACCATAATGCGTTTACGACTTATCGGACATTCATTTAAATACAAGATCCAGGTCACTCGAGAGTGTCGACACATACACGTCGTAAACAAGCGGGTGGAATGAGGTCCGATTGGCGAGCTTGTAAAATTTTATGCCCTATCTTGTGCCTTCCGAGGCAATTTCATTATGCGGCCCCTACCGTAAGGATGCAGTTACGTTGTGCAATTTGATCTAAATTCTGCCATCTAAATTAACTACAAACTATAACTATAATAATAGTAAATTAAGAAGGTATATGCATTTTAAACGTTTGTTTAAAAACATTAAAATCATACAATATATTAAATAAAAAAGAAAAGTGTGGTACAAAACATTATAAGACATAATCTAAAAAGGAAATATTCGTTTTATTATGATAAACAGTATAAAAAAAAAGGTTACGTAAATAGACATCAAATTTTGAAAACCATACTTGTAACCTTAATCTATCTTCTTCTTCTTCTATCTATACTATAATAAATCTGTAAGAGGTCGCTGTCTGTACATGGAATAAATTTAGGTGAAAACCATTTCTAGAGATCTTTAATACGATATAGAACCCAAAATAATGGTTTTTAGAAATCTTTTCTGTTTGTCTGTTTGTCTGTTTATCTGTTTGTCTGTTTGTCTGTTTGTCTGTTTGTCTGTTTGTCTGTTTGTCTGTGTGTTTGAAAACGCTAATCTCAGAAACGGCTTATCCAATTTGAATATAATTTTTACGGATGTGTTGTGGGAAACTTCACTTAACATTTAGTGTTTATTTTATGTAAATCGGTTTAAAAATAAAAAAGTTATGTCAATTTAAAACTACGCAGTATTTATTCTGTGTTCGATGAGTGTTAATAAGATAAGTAACTGCGTAGTTGAATTGGTTGAAACTAAACATGTTATGGTCTGTAAAATGTATTCCTTTGTTATGTATTTTTTATTGGTTATGTGTGTACCTATGTTATTTGATACTATACAAATCTGTATCTCTATATCTATATATACTTATATAAAAACGAAAGGTTGCTCTCTCACTCATCTATTGAATAAACATCGTAGAGACTAAATTGCTAAAGATACGAATATGATTTTTACTACGGGTTCCTTTTATGACGTAGACGTCAGTTAAGAATGAATTTTCTGCTCCCCCCCCCAATTTAACCCAAATAGGAGATGTAAGTTTGTATGAAAGTCAGTCAATTTTGAGGCCACCTCAATAAAATTTAGTATTTCGCTTTGATTTTTATGTTAAAACATAGTTTTAATCCGACTTCCAAAAAGGAAGAGGTTATCAATTCGTCTGTATTTTTTTTTTTATTATTTTTTTTTATTTTATATTTGTTACTCGATTTCTCCTCACTGGGTGAACGGATTTGGATGATTTTTTTTTTTCATTTGAAAGGTAGTGCGTGTCATGGGGTCCCATTTATTTTTAGTTCACTTTTGACAGTGGCATCCATAAGAAAAGCGTATAAGTCTGATATTTGCATTAACGATGTGCGCGATAAATAGATGATTAACTCAAATTCCCGCCAACCAATTTTCATGATTTTTCTTTTATTTGAAAGAATGTACTTCAAGGGTATTTTGATGAATTTGATGCGGTTCTGATTATGGGATCCATTTCTTTGAAGCAAATTAAACGAAATTAGGGATACTCGGCCAAACCTAAGCTGTAGGAGTCCAATTGGGTTGAATGTAGAATGAGATTACTAAGCAGATATTTCCTAAAAAAATTGACCTTCAACTCTTCAATCCTGATGGTGCAGGGGTACTGCTAGCCTGAACCGTAGAAGTAAGTCAATTTTTTTTATGGATATATCATAAAATTGTTAAACAAATTCATGGGACAAAAATTTGATCTTCAACTCCTCAACCCTGATGATGTAAGGGTATTTCAAGACTAAACTGTAAGAGTTGGCTATTTGGTACTTACGGTTATGTAATAAAAATACCAAGCAAAGATACACGGTGAAAATTTTGACCTTCAACTCCTCAACCCTGATGATGCAGGGTTACTTCAAGCCTAAGCCATAGGAGATGGCCATTTGGTGCTTTCGGGTATGTAATATAATTACTAAGCAGAGACACAAGATGAAAATTTCGATCTTCAACTCCTCAAGCCTGATGATGCAGGGTACTGCAAGCCTAAACCATAGGAGTTGGCCATTTAATGTTTTCGGGTATGTAATATAATTACTAAGCAAAGACAAAAGATGAACATTTTGACCATCATCTCCTCAACCCTGATGATGCAGGGGTGCTTCAAGCCTAAGCCATAGAAGTTAGCTATTTAGTGCTTTCGGGTATGTAATATAACTACTAAGCAAAGACATTAGATGAAAATTTCGATCTTCAACTCCTCAATCTTGATGATGCAGGGTACTGCAAGCCTAAGCCATAGGAGTTGGCCATTTAATGCTTTCGGGTATGCAATATAATTTCTAAGCAAAGACACATGATGATAATTTCGACCTTAAGCTCCTCAGCCCTGATGATGCAGGGTACTGCAAGCCCAAGCTATAGAGGTTGGCTCACAAGTGCTTACGTATAACTAATAAGAATACTAAGCAAAGACATGGGATATTTTTTTTACCTTCAACTCCTGCCTAATGATGCGGGATAGTGCAAGCCTAAATTATAAAAGGTAGTCACATAATGCTTACGGTTGTTTTTAGTATATATTATAAGTTTAATGACAGCTCATTAAACTGAAATGTGATTAATAAATTAAACTTCAATTCATCAACCCTGATAATCTAAGTACACACCTACTTAAGCCGTATGAGTTTGGTACTTATTGATTACAATACATTACAACCCGTTCCTGAGAGAACATTATGATGAAAAGTGTCACTTTGAATACCTAAATCATGATAATGCAGGAGTATTGTCATGTTATTGTTAAGAGTTGGTTTTTTTTTTAATAATAAAATTACAGCTCCACAGACGGATCGTCCGTGCCTTTTTTCATATAGCATTCATTTTGTTAGTCTTAGTGTTTTAGCTCCACTTAAGCCTCCGTTGTCACCATCATCCAGAGGGCGGTGGTGGCAGCGTTGGCTTTACAAAAAACCTTAATATTTACTTACTCTATACATAGGACCTTATATATATATATGTGTATAATAATACCTTATTTAACTTTTACATAATGATTCTGGTTATTTACTACATATATTTTTTTTAATTCACATGGATAATATTGCTCTATTTCTATTTCTTTCCGGAGGCCACGTCGAGCTTGCGCTTAGCTATAGTGTTTATTGCATTTGGGTCCCCGCTGCGGATTGCCATGGAGGTGTTGTAGTCCTCCAGCCTTTCGTTGTTGAATGGAAGAGTTGGATTTAGCTGTAGCTTTTTAAACAGGATGGGTTAGGTTAGGTTGGAACATAAAAGAAAACATAAAAAATAAGCGAGCAGGGTGCGGCAGCGCCCTGCGAGCGGGTGCGCCCTGTTCGTATGAATTGTAAAAGTGTTTTGATTATGTCTTCTGCTTTACAGAGAACAATACGGGATTTACGCACACAAATAGCCCGATGCACCTCTTAAAAGATCTTATCTTTGGCCACATGAAACAAAATATGAACTTAGAATATATGTCGCTGTTCAGTGATATTCCAATTTTCTAATGATTTCTTTGTTATCCGGAAAAGTTAAAATCAATCTTTATATCGATACGTCTTCGTTTAAATGTGGAGGAGTTGGTTGAAAAAGTATATCCAGGTATTGTTAATACAAGCAATAACACTATAAATTGGTTCCAAAAGTCGGCTATATACCCACCCACCAATGAACGTGTCGATAAAATATTTTTTTTTTTTTTTCAAAATTTAAAGCAGCGTCACAGATCTACTATTCGGTAGACACAGTCATTGAGATGGAGGAAGTAGTACATTATCCAACAGAATTTTTGAATTCCTTAATGCTTTCCGGAACTCCTGAACACAAATTAATATTAAAAGTAGGTTTACCTATAATCTTACTTAGAAATTTGAATCCGCCAAAATTACTTCAAATAGTATTTTCCAATTCGGAAAAGTTCAAATCAATCTTTATAATCGATACGTTTTGGTTCAAATGTGGAGTGAATTAGACCACTAAGAATGTAAATTGGTTAAAAAAAGCGGTTTTCAATATTAGAATTCGTCTAATTAAAAAAAAATACATAACAATACGTTCCTACCCACAAATACACACTTTAAATTCGTTTTTTCACTCTGTGTTTGACCAGGTAATCCTTGAGCGGCCAAACCGATTTTAATGTTACTACTTTTTATCATAGAATTCCCACGGTGTCGAGATTTGCGCGGGAAAAACTTTGTGACACGTTGATTTGCACGCGGGCAAAGCCGCGGGTACAGCTAGTACTATAATAAATCTGTAAGAGGTCGCTGTCTGTACATGGAATAAATTTAGGTGAAAACCATTTCTAGAGATCTTTAATACGATATAGAACCCAAAATAATGGTTTTTAGAAATCTTTTCTGTTTGTCTGTTTGTCTGTTTATCTGTTTGTCTGTTTGTCTGTTTGTCTGTTTGTCTGTTTGTCTGTTTGTCTGTGTGTTTGAAAACGCTAATCTCAGAAACGGCTTATCCAATTTGAATATAATTTTTACGGATGTGTTGTGGGAAACTTCACTTAACATTTAGTGTTTATTTTATGTAAATCGGTTTAAAAATAAAAAAGTTATGTCAATTTAAAACTACGCAGTATTTATTCTGTGTTCGATGAGTGTTAATAAGATAAGTAACTGCGTAGTTGAATTGGTTGAAACTAAACATGTTATGGTCTGTAAAATGTATTCCTTTGTTATGTATTTTTTATTGGTTATGTGTGTACCTATGTTATTTGATACTATACAAATCTGTATCTCTATATCTATATATACTTATATAAAAACGAAAGGTTGCTCTCTCACTCATCTATTGAATAAACATCGTAGAGACTAAATTGCTAAAGATACGAATATGATTTTTACTACGGGTTCCTTTTATGACGTAGACGTCAGTTAAGAATGAATTTTCTGCTCCCCCCCCCAATTTAACCCAAATAGGAGATGTAAGTTTGTATGAAAGTCAGTCAATTTTGAGGCCACCTCAATAAAATTTAGTATTTCGCTTTGATTTTTATGTTAAAACATAGTTTTAATCCGACTTCCAAAAAGGAAGAGGTTATCAATTCGTCTGTATTTTTTTTTTTATTATTTTTTTTTATTTTATATTTGTTACTCGATTTCTCCTCACTGGGTGAACGGATTTGGATGATTTTTTTTTTTCATTTGAAAGGTAGTGCGTGTCATGGGGTCCCATTTATTTTTAGTTCACTTTTGACAGTGGCATCCATAAGAAAAGCGTATAAGTCTGATATTTGCATTAACGATGTGCGCGATAAATAGATGATTAACTCAAATTCCCGCCAACCAATTTTCATGATTTTTCTTTTATTTGAAAGAATGTACTTCAAGGGTATTTTGATGAATTTGATGCGGTTCTGATTATGGGATCCATTTCTTTGAAGCAAATTAAACGAAATTAGGGATACTCGGCCAAACCTAAGCTGTAGGAGTCCAATTGGGTTGAATGTAGAATGAGATTACTAAGCAGATATTTCCTAAAAAAATTGACCTTCAACTCTTCAATCCTGATGGTGCAGGGGTACTGCTAGCCTGAACCGTAGAAGTAAGTCAATTTTTTTTATGGATATATCATAAAATTGTTAAACAAATTCATGGGACAAAAATTTGATCTTCAACTCCTCAACCCTGATGATGTAAGGGTATTTCAAGACTAAACTGTAAGAGTTGGCTATTTGGTACTTACGGTTATGTAATAAAAATACCAAGCAAAGATACACGGTGAAAATTTTGACCTTCAACTCCTCAACCCTGATGATGCAGGGTTACTTCAAGCCTAAGCCATAGGAGATGGCCATTTGGTGCTTTCGGGTATGTAATATAATTACTAAGCAGAGACACAAGATGAAAATTTCGATCTTCAACTCCTCAAGCCTGATGATGCAGGGTACTGCAAGCCTAAACCATAGGAGTTGGCCATTTAATGTTTTCGGGTATGTAATATAATTACTAAGCAAAGACAAAAGATGAACATTTTGACCATCATCTCCTCAACCCTGATGATGCAGGGGTGCTTCAAGCCTAAGCCATAGAAGTTAGCTATTTAGTGCTTTCGGGTATGTAATATAACTACTAAGCAAAGACATTAGATGAAAATTTCGATCTTCAACTCCTCAATCTTGATGATGCAGGGTACTGCAAGCCTAAGCCATAGGAGTTGGCCATTTAATGCTTTCGGGTATGCAATATAATTTCTAAGCAAAGACACATGATGATAATTTCGACCTTAAGCTCCTCAGCCCTGATGATGCAGGGTACTGCAAGCCCAAGCTATAGAGGTTGGCTCACAAGTGCTTACGTATAACTAATAAGAATACTAAGCAAAGACATGGGATATTTTTTTTACCTTCAACTCCTGCCTAATGATGCGGGATAGTGCAAGCCTAAATTATAAAAGGTAGTCACATAATGCTTACGGTTGTTTTTAGTATATATTATAAGTTTAATGACAGCTCATTAAACTGAAATGTGATTAATAAATTAAACTTCAATTCATCAACCCTGATAATCTAAGTACACACCTACTTAAGCCGTATGAGTTTGGTACTTATTGATTACAATACATTACAACCCGTTCCTGAGAGAACATTATGATGAAAAGTGTCACTTTGAATACCTAAATCATGATAATGCAGGAGTATTGTCATGTTATTGTTAAGAGTTGGTTTTTTTTTTAATAATAAAATTACAGCTCCACAGACGGATCGTCCGTGCCTTTTTTCATATAGCATTCATTTTGTTAGTCTTAGTGTTTTAGCTCCACTTAAGCCTCCGTTGTCACCATCATCCAGAGGGCGGTGGTGGCAGCGTTGGCTTTACAAAAAACCTTAATATTTACTTACTCTATACATAGGACCTTATATATATATATGTGTATAATAATACCTTATTTAACTTTTACATAATGATTCTGGTTATTTACTACATATATTTTTTTTAATTCACATGGATAATATTGCTCTATTTCTATTTCTTTCCGGAGGCCACGTCGAGCTTGCGCTTAGCTATAGTGTTTATTGCATTTGGGTCCCCGCTGCGGATTGCCATGGAGGTGTTGTAGTCCTCCAGCCTTTCGTTGTTGAATGGAAGAGTTGGATTTAGCTGTAGCTTTTTAAACAGGATGGGTTAGGTTAGGTTGGAACATAAAAGAAAACATAAAAAATAAGCGAGCAGGGTGCGGCAGCGCCCTGCGAGCGGGTGCGCCCTGTTCGTATGAATTGTAAAAGTGTTTTGATTATGTCTTCTGCTTTACAGAGAACAATACGGGATTTACGCACACAAATAGCCCGATGCACCTCTTAAAAGATCTTATCTTTGGCCACATGAAACAAAATATGAACTTAGAATATATGTCGCTGTTCAGTGATATTCCAATTTTCTAATGATTTCTTTGTTATCCGGAAAAGTTAAAATCAATCTTTATATCGATACGTCTTCGTTTAAATGTGGAGGAGTTGGTTGAAAAAGTATATCCAGGTATTGTTAATACAAGCAATAACACTATAAATTGGTTCCAAAAGTCGGCTATATACCCACCCACCAATGAACGTGTCGATAAAATATTTTTTTTTTTTTTTCAAAATTTAAAGCAGCGTCACAGATCTACTATTCGGTAGACACAGTCATTGAGATGGAGGAAGTAGTACATTATCCAACAGAATTTTTGAATTCCTTAATGCTTTCCGGAACTCCTGAACACAAATTAATATTAAAAGTAGGTTTACCTATAATCTTACTTAGAAATTTGAATCCGCCAAAATTACTTCAAATAGTATTTTCCAATTCGGAAAAGTTCAAATCAATCTTTATAATCGATACGTTTTGGTTCAAATGTGGAGTGAATTAGACCACTAAGAATGTAAATTGGTTAAAAAAAGCGGTTTTCAATATTAGAATTCGTCTAATTAAAAAAAAATACATAACAATACGTTCCTACCCACAAATACACACTTTAAATTCGTTTTTTCACTCTGTGTTTGACCAGGTAATCCTTGAGCGGCCAAACCGATTTTAATGTTACTACTTTTTATCATAGAATTCCCACGGTGTCGAGATTTGCGCGGGAAAAACTTTGTGACACGTTGATTTGCACGCGGGCAAAGCCGCGGGTACAGCTAGTACATAATATATCTCACGTTTGACATAACCGGCATCACATCTAATTATTCTTACTAGTCACCCGTCGCAACGGTTGAAATTGGAACGTAATTTAAATTGAAAAGGAAACTTCATATTGTCCAAAGTAGCACCAATATTTCTTTATTTGAAATAAATTGTAATAATTTTAAAGGTGAAAAGAGGTTAAGTAACTAAGCCGCATTTAAAAGCAATAGCGGGTATTTTGACAAAGTCATTTGTCATTTTTGACGTCATGGGCTTTCATAGTAAGACACTTGAATGTTTTATTTCGTTTATTATGTATTTGTTTGTGTCAAATGGAAGATAGTGTGTAAAAATATTAGCATTGCGCAATCCTTCTCTACATCAACTAAAACCGTTCGTAATTTTATACTCCTCCGAATGCTGCAAGTATCTTAGAAACGAATCACAAATTTTTGGTTCACGTATTAATATTAAAAGGATATTAATATTTTGTATTTTTTATTAACACGTAGTAAGGGCAATCGGTACTAGAAGAAAATCTCGTAGCGAGGGCTAGTTAGAGCAAGTTACAAAGGGTTCGATCGAGGAGCCAGGTCAAAAGCCAAGATAAGGCTTGACACGAAGAGTTAATAACTTACAAGACCTAATAATGTCACTGTTACGAGAAAAAATTGTTCTTTTTGTTAAATCAATCCAATAAAATCTAATTTATAAACACATTCTTTTATCATAAGTGCCACAGAAATATCCAATGAACAATATACAAAAATCAAAACTAAGACTTTCAATCTAAATTTGTCACTTTATTTTCCCTCACAAAGACCGACGATATTTTTCGGAAATTTCTACAAGACAGTTACCTACACGAAATATTTGATCATCTTTATTTTCAATTATTAACTATACAAAGTTTATCTTGAGTGTTTATAATGGATTATCTACATTTAAATTACTTCATTAAATAATGTCATAGTTTTTCGTACAGCCAATAAGTTCAGACAAACAAATCATATGGTACTTATTTTGAAACAACTGTGTAGTTTCCAACCGACTGAAATTTGATACCAACTTTGTCGTAAGGTCGTTTGTTTCGTACAATTTCTTCCCGAACGTCTTCAAAAACACGATAGATAGCATATATGTATATTTCTTAATTTACATATAAGTCCATTGTACGAATTCCTTTAAACCAATATTAGGCATTTGCAATAGAGAACTAAATATAAACAGTGCCGACCCGTGTCGCGGAGCGGTCAGCATACTGGTCTGAAACGCAGTGGGTTCTGGGTTCGATTCCCAATCAGACAGGTATCTGAATGAATATAGATTTCTGTTCTGGGTCTGGGTGTTTTTGTATCCATCTTTGTATGTCTATGGCACCCACGACGCAGGAGAAAATCCTACTGTGAGGCTGTAAGTGTAGAAAGTGTGTGTGTTTTGTTTCCTTCAAAGAACTAAAATGGTCGCCTCATTCACGCCGTCTTTACCATAAGGGACTCGGGGCCAGTGCCCAGGGCCCCCATCCCCAGACGGCCCCGAAGGGCCGACAATTTTTTCCATTTTTCCCACTGCCAATTGAAATCAAAAATGAAAGCCGTTTTTGGAGGAATATTAGCACTATAGAACTTAATCCACAAATTGTGTACAAAATACATTTCAATTTCGATAAAAGATTTTTGTTGAATTTGATAACGAAATCTGATACAAAAATTGCCAGGTCAGTAGGCTTTCAGGATTTTGAATTTTGGAGCAAAATAACGGAATGTTGTGAATATTCGACAATTTCTAGCCCAGTAAACAAATCCGTGCATGTTGTAATAAAATCCCAGTAACGAAGCCATGTTTGTGCACCGGATATTTCAAAATTTATATCCCACGCAATGTAGGTACCGGTTTTGAAAAATGTCATACAAAAATACGAATATCTTTGATTTTCTGTGCACTATTTCGCTTCGATTTGCATTGCAAAGGCAGCTTTAAAAATATCTCAAAACAAAGATAAATTATACATCCGATATTGAACTACATTCTGTCCACGACTTCGTTCGTGTAAGCTGTTACCACCGCAGTGAGGTGATCGTGAAATGGAAAGTTAAAATATATGTATTGTTTAGAAATTTTATCCATTTAAAATACTTACGCAGTAGTACTGTCACAATCACATGTGGCAGCAAAACTGCTACCACTTGTCTTATTGCGGCAATGTAGTTATCATGTGTACGGTACTAAAATGTACGGGAGGATTTATTATCTAATATACAGGCATGGCCTAGTTTAGATAATAGTAAAAACAATAGTATTAGATCTGAAAATTATGCTTAAAACTACAAAACAATAAAAAATGTTTTAAAGTTGATTTAGTCTTTAGTTTTAGTGGTGGCAAATACAAGTTGCAAAAAATTGTGAATCTACCTTCATGGCAATTATTTTTGTAGTTTTTTTTTTTTTTTTTTATGTTATATATAAAGTACCGAATAAATAATTGGGTACTTCATATTAATTACAATCTAGCCTTATATAAGGCTAATGAGTAATTCTAATCTAACTTAAACTGCTAAATCATTGTTTATTGAAGGAGGCGTCCATTGACACTGCACTTCTTTGTTCTAATATTAAGGGGTAGACACATTGTTCTTGTGTTCTATGATTTAATTAAGTCACTATTTCACTAACACTACACTATGTTATATTACTAGCTCAAAGGGCTTAGTCCGTTTGAGTCTTCTCACTAGGTCCGTCGTATCGAGGAGCTGGATGGCCTCGATATTAACGTGATGATGAAGTCTTTTTTGATGATCTTCTGCATATTTGTAAATCACTTTTTTGACAAGGTCTACTTGAAGGTCCCGATGTAGATCTTCGTTTCTTATATACCAAGGTGCATTAGCAATACCCCTCAATACTTTATTTTGAAATCTTTGAATGATTTCTAAATTACTTTTTTTGGTACAACCCCAGAGTTGAATACCATATGTCCATACTGGCATCAGGACTTGTTTATATAATAATATTTTATTATATGTTGACAGGGAGGAATGATTCCCCAGCAGCCAATGCATAGCTCTGTATTTGAGCTCCAACTCGTCCCGTTTTTTTTTGACGTGAGCTCTCCAGCGCAGCTTCGCGTCAAGAGTCATGCCAAGATACTTGGCTGTGTTTGCGTATGGGATCGGTGTATTGTCTATGTATATAGGTTGGTAATTATTACGCCTATTTGTAAAATCAACATGTACTGATTTGTTTTCGTTGAGCTTCACTCGCCACTTCCTCGTCCAATTGATTACTTTGTTAATAGCCGTTTGACATTTCTGCGCTGCTTCAGCGTGATCATCTCCCACAGCTATGATGGCAGTATCATCAGCAAAAGTTGCGAAGATGTTATTTTCAGTTTCTGGAATATCACAGGTGTATAAGAGGTACAGGACCGGCCCCAATACACTACCTTATGGCACTCCAGCTTTTATTTCCTTGAGATCAGAGTATGCTTCTCCTTGTCTCACTCGGAAAGCTCTGTTTGAAATATAAGATATTAATATTTCTGAGAATTGCTTTGGCAACAATGCCCTTAGCTTTAATATTAAGCCTTCATGCCAGACTTTGTCAAAAGCTTGTGCTACATCTAAAAACACTGCAGAGCAGACTTTATTTTCTTCTAAGGATTTCTCTATGGTATTGGTAATCCTATGAATTTGATCAATTGTGGAGTGTTTTTCTCTGAAACCAAACTGGTGATCAGGTATTATTTTTTTGTGTTCTAATATGGGTTTGAGTCGCTTTAACAAGAGCTTCTCAAAGACCTTAGACATTATAGGTAGCAAGGAGATAGGCCTGTACGACGCAGCTTCATGTGGCGGTTTCCCCGGTTTAAGAATCATGATTACTTCTGCAACTTTCCATAAGTCTGGTACATATTGGATTCTTAGTGAAGCATTAATTAAAGTAGTTAATTTAACTATAGCTTTTTTCGGAAGGTTTTTCATAATTTCACCTGTGATTAAGTCAAATCCAGGAGCTTTTTTGGGGTTGATGTTACGTTGTATTTCTGTATATACTTCTTTCGGTGTCACAAGTTTAATTTTTTGCTCTATTTGTTCTACATGGTAACTATTGTGATGAATATATTCTTCTTCATTTGGCTGAAAGATTTTTTCTAGGTGAAAGGCAAATTCTGAAGCTTTTTGCGCATCATTTATAACCCATTTACCATCCTTATCTTTAATTGGGTAGATTTGTTTGGTCGGGCGTTTTAATCCTTTGGTTGCTTTCCAAAGTGAGTATTCTGTGCTGCGATCATTTGTTAAACCTGATAAATAGGTTTTCAGGGTATCGTTATTGAATTGTGTGATTTTTCTCCTCAGTGTTTTTGTAAGGTTGTTCAGATGTTTCTTATCTTCAGGTGATCTAGTTTGATGCCACTTTTTTCTTTGTCTCCGTTTTTCCCTTATAAGGATGAGTATTTCCCTTGGATATGTCGGACGTGTGACTCGCAATCTGGCTTGCGGGGTATTTTTCCAGGCTGAGCGTTGGATACTTTTAACGAATTCATCAAGTTCTTTGTCTATTTGCTCTGGTGTTTTAAGTGGAACATGCAATTTTATATCACTTGTGAGATCTATTTTAAAACTATCCCAATCGGTGCGCTTATTTACAAGGCGTAGCTGGCTATTTTTGTGTATAAAGCTTTGATTTAGCGTCAGTATGATTGGTGAGTGGTCCGAGTTCATATCATATGAACCCTCAATGCTCATGTAACTTTTTGATATTTTTTTATATATAAAAAAATCTATCAAATCAGGAATTTTATTAGGATCAGTGGGCCAATATGTGGGTTGTCCTGTTGATATAACTTCACACTGTATGTCTTTCAAAGCATTGAATAGTTCTTTACCTTTGGGATTTGTTAACCTCGAACCCCAATAAGTATTCTTGGCGTTAAAATCACCACCTAGGATGAATTTGTCATTAAATTTGTTTAAAAATCGTACATACTGTTCTTTTTTTAGGGAGAATCTGGGAGGGCAATAGATTGCTGCAACAGTCATATGATAGTCTTTAGTTTCAATACCAATTGCCACTGATTGTATATCTGACTCTTGGTGTTTAAATTGCTCATAGTGATTGAGATTTTCTTTCACAATAACAGCACTTCCCCCTCTAGCACAATTATCCGGATGGATTGCGTGATATACCGCATATCCTTTAAATTTTATGTGTGTCTGAAGGGTAAAGTGTGTTTCCGAAATTAAGCAGATATCTATATCTTTTGTGTCTAGGACTACTTGAAGTTCGCGCTGATGTTGCTGTAGCCCGTTTGAGTTCCATGCCATTATCTTAAGTGTGCGATACATTATTGCTGATTACTTTGTATAATTATATTTTTCTCGAGTTTATTGAGTCGCTCATTGAACGATGTCATAAACTTGAGAATTTGGTTTAGCTTGTTATCAGTTTCTTTATTATTTGTATTTTGGTCGGTTTGTTGTTGTTGTACCTTTTTGTTAGCTGCTGCTGCTGCTTGCGCATACGATTTGTTTACGACTTTTTGGTTAAATTCCTGGTTGTTAATACAAAAACTTTTTTTGTCAGTATTTTTTGAAATTTGTTGTACCGATATTGGTGGACGATTATCTGGTTTTCTTGTTTTACTTTGGTTTTTTGTCTTCATTTTTTGCATCTCTTTCGCTACGATACATCCTCTATAGTTCGCAGGATGTGATTCACCGCAGTGGATGCATTTAGCTTTAGCATCTGACGGTTTCTGACAGTCTGTAGTCAGATGTTTGCCAGTGCATTTGACGCATCTTGGATCTCTTGCGCAATATTTCTGAGTGTGACCATAGTTTTGGCATCTCTTGCATTGAGGAATCAATTTAGGAGTTTTCAATGGATGAATTTCTACTTTACACCCTAGGATCGATTTTATATTATAGACCTTATTTATGTCTTCTTCGTTATTAAATGTAAGCATAAACATGTTAAGTGGTTCTTTGTTCTTCCACCTTAACTTGTTTGTAGCCTCTAAGATCTTATAGCCTTTATCTACTAGATCTTCTACGATTCTTTGTGGTTCACACGTATGGTGCAATTTTTTCGCAACGACTCGTATTGGTCTCTCACGTTTATTTTCGTACGAGTGCCATAATAACCTTTTCTCTGACAGACTTTTAGTAATAATCCTATAGCTGTCTTCATTGATAGTATTAATTTTAACAGTTTCCTTACTCACCATTTTAACATTGAAGGTATTACCAACCACATGTTGAGTTAGAAAATCGTAAAAATTCTGGTAGTTTTTAATACCATCTACTATAATGGGGGGAGGTTGAGGTACCTTTTTAAGTTTTGTCTTCTCAGATACATTTTTAGGACTGGGATCTTGCTCAACTGAAGTGGGCGATGTAGCTAATTTCCTTTTCTTCCTACTTTTCTGTCTAATCCATTCAGTCTCTTTGGCTAGTTCCTCCTCGTCGGTAGTGTAGGTTACCGAGTGAGTAGGCTGCTCATTGGGATTACTATCATTCCTTTCGGTGTTCTTCTGAGCTTTGAGTTCTGTGATTTCTTGCTGTAATTTAGCTATTTGACTCTTGAAATTATTTATTATACTTTCAAGATTTTCTCTCTCCGCTTTTTCCTTTCTGTATGCTTCATAAAGCATATGTTCTGTTTCTGTTTTTAGTTTTAGAGGGGATTGCTTAGCCATACTTACGGTAAGTGTAGCTGCACCTTAATATTATAAATTAATTGGTTATAAGACCTTGCACTTTATTTGGGTCATCGCAACAAGCACGGCGCGGCCGGCAGCGCGGCGACAATGTTTTGCTTCGTATGCACTTTTTGCTCTAACTAGAGCACGCGCGCGACACGACTGATTTTAGCGGAAATCAGGCAATTTTTGTAGTGGAGCAATTTCTTTGTTAATACTTAAGACTTTTGTTTTATAATGTGTTCTAATGTTACCTATTTATAAAATAAAATAAATAAAAAAAAAATTGAATTTTTGTTAAGCCACATATGAGACGTGGCATTCTCAAGTTTCAATGGATTACAACTCACCGGTTATCGACGCAAACGTTTCTCTTCATATTGAAGCTTCGCAAATAAGTTAAGAACAGTGCATGTTAAAGACAAATATTGATACCTAAAAATTCTGAATTGCTTGACCAGGAATGGAACTCGAATTCGACAAGAAACAAAATACATATTAAAGTAAAAGCGAAACGCAGAAATACAGTCCGTATTAAAATCTACGGTTCAATTTACTCCGTTTAGATTACCTTCCTTTTTTGCGAGCGATTTTTCCTCATTTTAGGGTGACGTACAGAAAGAACCTTATTACCGAGTGTACACTATCCGTGTCCTGTTCTATATAAACAGTGGTGTTATAACGAATATTCGCATGCGTATTCGCGGATATTCGCTTGTTGTTAGATATTCGCATTCGCAAGGATTGTGCGAATGTTTTGCGAATACTGAATTGCGAATAGTGTTTTGCAAAAAGGTCACCTAATCTATACAAAATTCGGCCCTGTAGTTCCGGGATCAGAATAGGACCACGGTATTCCCTGCCTGTCGTAAAAGGCATTAGTAGTCACACATCACGCACACATGCTTCAAGTTAACGTAGATACACCAATAAATAAACTGGTTGTCAATACGATTAAATAAGTAGAAATTTGTTAATTAAGTATAAATCTCAGTTATGTTCCAGAAATAAATAAATATAAACATTTATTTAGTAAATGCGTAATACAAGTAATATTGTACACAGAACCCTTAATGTATGAAACCAACACAAACTTGGCCGACTTTATACCCAATAAGTTGTGTTTTTTTTGCAAGTGCTATTTTAAGACTGAAGCCTTTCAGTTTTATTGCTTTAATACTTACTTCAGGAAATTTCTGTGAGCGTACGAGTACACATCCTGAATCCATACACACTTTGCATTAAGAAGTGTCCTTTACCTTTCCTAAGTCCGAACTTCAAAAGCCCGCTTTTTCTCCCAAACTTATCTTTGCCAGCTTCAAAACATTTCTAACATCTTATCGTCTTTACACAGAGTTCAAAACTTATTGTCATTTTCCATTCCGAGTGTAAATGTACGTTGTTTTATCACGCATGCGCGGTTTCTTCAGCGGCCATTTTCATAGTGTACGGACAGATGTACGCGTACATACAAACTTTCACACACATGTAAAAAAATGTATCAAATTCTACGAAGGTTACGAATAGTGGCGCGTGTGTGTTCGTGTCTCTATACACTCGTGTTTGTGTGAGAGGGATGCTGAATAAGGCTTTATTCATATTGAGGGCGGTTTAGAGTGAATTTGTGTAGTTTATTGTGGTGTTCGTATATTGTAATAAAAGGAAGGTAGTTAGTATTCGATTCTGAAGATCTTATCCTTGTGCCTTGTGCATATTATTAATTTTATCTTCTTTCTACATGATTACTTGTATCGTCAATTTATTAGTAAATGAAAGTCTATGTTTTTGTTCAACCTCGTATTTAATTATTTTAAATACAAAACAAGTAAAAGTAAGTGTTTTATTGAATTTAATTGATTAGTAAAATAATGGTACCTAGTAAGTTATTAAAAAAAATAATTAAAAGTTTTTGAAATTATCAAAAATTCTAGAAAAGTTTTCTAAAATATCGTCACAGGTAGAAAATAATATACATCATTACTTTTGTGTTTATAAAAACGAAAATTTGTGTCCGCGAAACAAAAAGAAATCGAAACAATAATTTATATAAGTACACTTATTAAATTGTGACTGGAAACTTTTTGGCGTATTATCCCGAAGTGATTATGAGATTTAGTGTCAATATACACGAGCCCCAACATGTGACCTGACCTGGCTTAAACAGCACAGATTTAGTCAGCTCCGAGCCGCCACCGCCGGCGGGTGTGCGCGAGTGCGACAAACCTTCCGTCCCTCTCACACGAACCAAATAACCCTCAGTGCGAAGGAAACAGTGAGATAAACAGGAACTAGGTACGTACCAATTAAGCCTGACCCGAGAATTGCAGGGTTAAAGTTCCTTAGAGAGCTCGGTAATTAATATTCCGTACTTCTTAGGGTGAGAGCTTTTTAACAGCTGTTCCTTGTTACGTACACGTTTGTTAAGATAACAGCCTCTTTGATAGTAACTCGCTTCATAACCAACAACGCTGGAACGTGGAACAGACTGGGCATTTCAAAGTTCTATCATTTCATACTTAGTATTAGAGATACAATGTATGGTAAGAAGTTTACAAAGATTAATAGTATCTACGATAGTTGTCTTATTTCTCATGGTTTTTAACAATTTAAAAAAACGAATACCTTTTAATATTTTGTTTCAAGCATTACAGAGCATTTGTCGCGTAGGCAGATTTTACAAACATTGTACCAACTATTGTTTTAGTTTTTCAATTTTTTTTTGCGTTGTTACATTTTTTTTTCATCGAAGTATATATAATATTTCACTAATCTACACGTATATAAGTTATCAAACCGTAGTTGTTGGTATAGTGTTAAATTATTTACAATGCGGTTTTTGATGTAGGTAGTTTTAAAAAAGTAATGTTGGTGTCACGTGCAATAAATCAGTGTAGTGCTACGTCAGTGTAGCTTTATATGTAATTCTCATGCCCTTATTAGCTTCAATTGTATTATTAGCATTCGTACGTATGTAATGTATGTTTTATGTTAAACATCGCACGGAAACACCTCAATTTTGGATGTAGGTTCTATGATCTAATGTTCAAAGTAATTGTTAATCTTTTAAGCTCGTGATCTCAATATTAACTTTGTCTATGCTATGTGGTCAAATGGCTTTATTATGTTGTGCGATAAAATTACCGTTTTGTTTTTCATGTTATTAAGTAAGTTACTAATTTATTTGTGTCTCAAAGGATTTTTCTCTTTGGGTAAGGTTACAGATGTTTTAATACAATAATACCCCGAAATTACGCGATAGGTGAGACTGACTGACAACCGCGTAAGTCGAATTCGCGTAAGTCGGGATATAAGAAATACATAACACAATAAATTGTAGCTGTCATACATAGTACATAGTATTACTATCTTTATAGTAAGACTAGTAATCGATAATATAGAGATTGTATGACGCAGGAGGCACTCAATAAAAGTAATTGAGGAGATTTGAATACCACGTAAATCCGAGTTCGCGTAAATCACGGTAGCGTTAGTCGAGGTATTACTGTACATAATATCTACTACCAGCTCCTTTTATTTAGTAATATGAAAGTAGCAAGGTAGCATAATCCACCTGATAGTAAATGGCCACTGCCGTCCATGGACACGGGTAATCAACCCCAGATGAGAGTCTCTCCTGAGGTTAGCCACAGCGGAGCTGCACTAAAGCGCTAAGTTAGACGTCTCGGTTAATGTATCCCATACACCCTTCAGACGAGAACACTGCAGCGCTAAACACCTCGTATTAGGTAAAAATAAGTTTTGTGGTACTCCTCTCGGAGTTGTCGACGAGTACATTTACCTGGGACAAACGATCCGGATGGGTAAGTCCAACTTTGAGAGGGAGGTCACTCGAAGAATCCAACTCGGCTGGGCTGCGTTCGGGAAATTTCGTAGTATCTTCTCGTCCACAATTCCTCAGTGCCTGAAGTCGAAATTGTTCGAGCAATGTGTGCTGCCAGTAATGACCTATGGCGCCGAAACGTGGTCCTTCACTAAAGGCCTCATTAGAAGGCTCAGAGTCGCTCAGAGTGCTATGGAGAGGGCTATGCTCGGAATTTCGCTACGAGACATGATTCGCAACGATGAAATCCGTAGACGAACGAAGGTTACCGACATAGCTCTCAAAATCAGCAAGCTGAAGTGGCAGTGGGCCGGCCATATCGCTCGAAGGACCGATAACCGATGGGGAAGAAAGGTCCTCGAGTGACGACCACGTTTAGGCAAAAGGAGTACAGGTCGCCCACCTATCAAGTGGACCGATGTCCTGAAGAAGACCTGACCTGACCAGACCTGAAAATAGCATTAATACACTTAAATACAATTACAACAAAAAAGAAAGTGAAAAGATACTTGTACCTGTACTTCATTAAGGTTTTTCTTATTACGATTTTAAGCAACAAAAACTTGGTGTTTTCGAATTTGTTAATGAACGTCAAAAGAAAAACAGAGTTAATGACAGCAAGTAGGCCGGAACGGGGGCGCGCAAAAACGAAATGATTTAAGGAAAAAGGAACAACGGTTTCGTGTGAGAACTTAACAATAAAAATCAGTAAAGTTCGAGTCGGGCTCGCGTATGAAGGGTTCTGTATAATTAAAGATTTATTTTATTATATTTCTAACATTTGTTGTTACAGTGGCAACATGGTTCATGGTTCAGCCTGGTGACAGGCCGACCGACAACCTTAGTAATAGAATTCTGTTTTATGCTCTAGTACAGAACTCTAAGAAACATTAATTTATATATCTCTTACGCAACGCTTAAATGACCAATTAGTTCTGCACCGTACAGAACAGCTCAAGTTGCTTACCTTGAGCGGTAAACTTGTACGACTCTATAATGTTACAAATTAAGGATTGCTCTTGTGTTCGCTCATACATTGGACGCTTACATCTTCGTTTTCGGCTGTACTTTGAAATAATGTCTGAAAACAAGAATACTGTCTGTTTAAAAAAGACCAAGGTGGTAGAACCAGTGTAGTTCAACCGGAGAAGTACCACTGCCTAAGGTCTAACGTCTAACGTGAAGCATTTCTTGCGTTTCGATAGAAGGGTGTGGTTTCCGGCAAACTTTCACATGAGGCGACCATCACAGTCCTCGGTAGCAACGCATCTGTGATTGACTTCAGATGGAACCCATGTTCTGTATATAGTTGATTACAGATGTCCATGGGCGGCAGTGAACACTTATCATCAGGTGGACTGCATGCTCCTTTGCTACTTTAATCAAATAAAAAAAGACAAAAGAAACTCGTACTAAGTCTCCCTTGGTCTACTCTACCATACTACACATTGCATTTTAAAAGTAATAGACATTTTAAAGGTAGTAGTATAATTTCTACTTTGACTAGTTATATCAGAAGTTTTTAAGCGGTATTACTCTTATTAGATACGAAAAGTAACTGTAATAAGGCACAAAGAATCACAAAAGGGAACTTAGCTTAGTCCTCAGGGATAGCAACGCGTCTCTAATCCACCTTAAGTTTGATTTCAATCCTTTTTGTGATTTAGGATTGTGTATATCCTATGTCAATAACATTTAAGATACATGTCGGTTATTTTGCGATGTAATTCCTCATTAAGTTAACACCGTGATAGATAATTTCTTTTAAGATTGAACTAGTTAATCCCGCAGCTTCACCCGCGTTAAGAAAAATCAATTGTTCCGTGGGAAAAAAGTAGCCTATATCTTAATCCAGAGTATCAGCTAACTCCCTACCAAATTTTATGAAAATCGCTCCAGCCATTTACACGTAAAGAAGTTACAAACATACACACTCACAAACTTTCGCATTTATAATATTAGTATGACTAGTATGATTAGCAAAGGAGCAGGCAAACCACCTGATGGTAAGTGGTCATTGTCACCCATGGACATCTGTTAGAAACTTTACATAGAATACAAGTTCTGTCTAAAATCAGTCACAGATGTTTTGTCACTCCCAAGGACTGTGATAGTCTCTTCATAAAAGAATGCCGGCAACCATACCCTTTCACCGAAACGCAAGAACTGTATTACGGCAGAATTAAGTGTGGTGAAGGTACCTCCCCATTGGAAGTACACTGGTTCTACCACTTGGTAAGTTATTACGGTTATAGGAAAAACAAAAATCAAATATTGAAATGTATGTTCTTGTTATAGCCCAGATTGTTGCCAACTCAGATATGAAGAGGGCTTTAGGGACCGGCTACAAAGCTTAGCGTTCATTCATAGGGTGCTTATTTAAATATTAACCAACTCTTTTTAAAGTTTCTATCATTGTGACAAGTTATTGCGTTTATATGATTACCTATGTACATCAGTAACAAACAAACGAGCAAGTAGGCCACCTGATGGTAAGTGGCAACCACTGACCATTGTCATTAGTCTGTCATGCAACCATAATTATTACAACCGGCATGCGGCCACACATGCCCTCGTCCTACCCGGGATCAATCGGTTGGAAGGTTCCAGCTCCCACTCTTACCGCCCGCAACCCCAGAAGTCCCTTTTAGTCGCCTCTTACGACAGGCAGGGGATACCGTAGCCCTATTCTGGTCCCGGGACCAGGGAAAAGCACAATTACGACATATTTGTAGCGTGAAGTCATTCTTAAGTTTCGGTGGAACGGTATGATTTTCGGCACACATTTATATGCGTAGATGTGTGCTTCCATGCTTAGTGCTAGGGAGTAGCAATTCATCTGTGATATACTTCAGACTAAACCCCTGTTCTGTATGAAATTGCTTATAGATGTCCGGGGGCAGCAGCGATCTTTTACAATCAGATGGACTGCACGTTTGACAATTTAATCTTAAATTATGCCTTCATTCCATATAGACCTATAAAAAATTCGGAAGGTCAAAATGTTTGTATATAGTTTTATATATCTCCAATAGGGCTAGGTAATCGTGCCTTAGAAGCGGCTTTAATTCAATAACCTCTGCTCGGAGCTTGTATATATGGAAAATACTAGGAAAACATCAATAGCGTGATTCAGAAACATTAGTAATGCGGAAGTAACGAAAGGTACGCATGTAATGATAGCTATTATATAATTTGTGTTACAGTTTATTACAAAATAACTTATTTATGGCCCTTTACAATACATGTATGATTTATTCGAAATCATTCAACCTATAGTTGGGGCAGAGTTAATAATATTAAATGAAATGAAATGAAATGTCTTTATTTTGCATAGGCCTTCGGTGGCGCTTACAAATTGTCAGTTACATTTATATATGTCGGCGCGACACCGCGTATTTATGAAAAACACGTCACCGATAATAATTGTTTTAGTTAGTTAAAAGATCGAAAATTGTTTGTTTATTGAATTAGCAACATTTAATAATTTTTAGAATTGTAATTCAGTTTACCCTCTATAAATTTATTATTGTCACACCACCAAACATTGTTATAAAAAGGCGAGCGAACGCCGGTAGAAGGGATTATTCTTGTTTAGCCGTCGAAGCGATCACACCTCCTCAATTGTGAATAAATCGAAGAAGTTTACTGCTGTGTTTTACTTGAAATCTTCAAGAAAGGAAAATAATGAAGACTCCTCGACCATCCTGACGTCACATCACTCATCTCACTTCGATATCAGAAGCGGGATCGGAACAAGCTCCGATCTGAGACGATTCCTCATCAGCTGCGGTTCCACCTGTCACATTTGGATCACCACAATAGCATATTGCGATGTTCTGTTTCACGAGCAACGTCACGTCTACGGCATGGAGCGTGCGCTGCATCCGGGTGAACAAGGCGCCATGTCGGCGGGAGAAAATACTGAGCTTCCTTAAAGTGCTGCCACAATGGCCGAGCTAGCCTGCTAGTCCACGACAACGAGCACACGCCATCGGATTAAAAGTTAAGTTAAAATTTATTTAGTTAACCTCTTAATACCTACAAAAGTGTTACCTTTAATCTAGTTATGTATTGCCTATGAGCTAAACCACGGGTTCTTAGTGTTTCCACTGTGGAACCTTGAGATACTGTTGTGAAGCCTTGTGGAGCCGTGGTAGACATGTATACACCACAGAGTGATACCTCTGAGCTAACCACGCGTTACCCTCGAGCTAAACACGGCGCACAAGACCGCTCAGAGCCATAGCATCAACTACCCATGAGAATAGTCATTGTAAAAGTAAGTTTTCAGAGCCCTTGTGGACCACGGCGTAAGAGACCGCTCAGAGCCACAACATCGACCTTATCCTCTTTTCCATTAGAGCCTCTGTGGACCACGGCGTTCAATACCGCTCAGCACCACAGCATCAACTACTTTCGATATGCATAATCAATACAACAATGCCTACAATATTTACATTAAGCAAATCAAAAGTAAATTGTGCAAGAATGCGTTGAGCATTAGCACTAAGTAAAATATTAAACTGCGCTCATTTTTCGCCGTATCATAGTTTTCATGTGAATGTTTACATTGAATTTTTCTGTTCGACAGTGTGTATTGCTTTATTGTTAATACCTATTATTTGTTGCTCAATTTTTTTTTTTTTACAATTGAACCTCGTAATTTGGATATTGTAATACCTGTTAAAAAAAAGGTACTCTAGTCCCCAAGTTATTAGGTAACCCAGAAACAGATACCTACCTCAAAGAAAAAAAAAAATTCTTTGTTTCAGAATTCGAACTTTACAACTCAGGCAGGTGCAGGGCACGCACCGCCCGTCAGAATGGCCGTGTCGGCGCGACACCGCGTATTTATGAAAAACACGTCGCCGATAATAATTATTTTAGTTAGTTTAAAGATCGAAAATTGTTTGTTCATTGAATTAGCAACATTTAATGATTTTTAGAATTTTAATTTAGTTTACCCTCCATAAATTTATTATTGTCACACCACCAACCATTGTTATAAAAAGGCGAGCGAACGCCGGTAGAAGGAATTATTCTTGTTTAACCGTCGAAGCGATCACACCTCCTCAATTGTGAATAAATCGAAGAAGTTTACTACTGTGTTTTACTTGAAATCTTCAAGAAAGGAAAATAATGAAGACTCCTGGCCATCCTGACGTCACATGTCATCTCTTTCTCTTCGATATCAGAAGCGGGATCGGAACAAGCTCCGATCTGAGACGATTCCTCATCAGCTGCGGTTCCACCTGTCACATTTGGATTACCACAATAGCATGTTGTGATGTGCTGTTTCACGAGGTACGTCACATCTGCGTCATGGAGCGTGCGCTGCAGTCGCGTGAACAAGGTGCCGTGTCGGCGGGAGAAAATACTGAGCTTCCTCAAAGTGCTGCCACAATGGCCGAGCTAGCCTGCCTGTCCACGACAACGAGCACTCGCCATCGGATTAAAAGTTAAGTTAAAATTTATTTAGTTAACCTCTTAATACCTACAAAGTGTTACCTTTAATCTAGTTATTTATTGCCTATGTGCTAAACCGCGGGTTCTTAGTGTTTCCACTGTGGAACCTTGAGATACTGTTGTGAAGCCTTGTGGAGCCGTGGTAGACATGTATACACCAAAGAGTGATACCTCTGAGCTAACCACGCGTTACCCTCGAGCTAAGCACGGGTCCTTGATGTATCCACGGTGCAACCATGAGATACCGTTGTAAGCCGTGTGGAGCTATAGTAGACAAATTTAAATTACAGATCCACAAGAATACGTACATACTATAATCTGGAGAGTGATACCTCTGAGCTAACCATGCGTTACCCTCGTGCTAACCACGAGTCCATGATGTATCCACAGTGAACCATGAGATTCCGTTGGGACGCCTTGTGGGGCCATGGTAGACACGTATACACCACAGATCTATAAGAATGTTTAGAATTAATCAATGACCTAGAACACTTGTTGCACCGGTAAGCAACATGCGTTGTTTACAGATACCTACCTCAAAAAAAAAATCTTTGTTTCAGAATTCGAACTTTACAACTCAGGCAGGTGCAGGGCACGCACCGCCTGTCAGAATGGCCGTGTCGGCGCGACACCGCGTATTTATGAAAAACACGTCACCGATAATAATTGTTTTAGTTAGTTAAAAGATCGAAAATTGTTTGTTTATTGAATTAGCAACATTTAATAATTTTTAGAATTGTAATTCAGTCTACCCTCTATAAATTTATTATTGTCACACCACCAAACATTGTTATAAAAAGGCGAGCGAACGCCGGTAGAAGGGATTATTCTTGTTTAGCCGTCGAAGCGATCACACCTCCTCAATTGTGAATAAATCGAAGAAGTTTACTGCTGTGTTTTACTTGAAATCTTCAAGAAAGGAAAATAATGAAGACTCCTCGACCATCCTGACGTCACATCACTCATCTCACTTCGATATATATTTTTTTTACACTACCACCGGAACGGAACACGACCTCAACTGAGATTAATTGATGACAAAGGTTAATTAAGTCCACATTTTAACCATTTCTTGTGAAAGAAGGTTTAATAAATATAATTTTGAAATCAATCTATCCAAAACTAGTACAAACATCTAAATAGACTGCTAAGATGTTTTTTTATGTATTATCTCTTTTAACTCAACTAATATATAAATTTTCCAGGTCACAATGTTAGTTACCGTACTCCTCCGAAACGGCTTGACCGATTCTTATAAAATTTTGTGAGCATATTGAGTAGGTCTGCGAATCGACCAACATCTATTTTTCATACCCCTTAGTGATACGCGTTGTCTACCCTTAACATTTTTTATTTTTATATGGCAAAACAACGTTTGCCGGGTCAGCTAGCATTATATAGTATTTATTAAAGTTCGATTTTGTAATTTTCGACATAATAACGTGTCAGCTATTGTTCTATATTTTGATATACTGTTCGAAAACAAAATGCCATAATTATGTTATCAATATTTCAAAAGGTATTTACAAAACTTTGTTGAATTACACAATCAACTGACATAGCAATCAACATTTTCATTGAAAACCAAATTTAAATAACCTATGAAGGAAATTATACTTTTAATGAAAAAGAAGATTATCTTTAGGCTCTTTATTAAATACAAGTTTTTTTTTAATTTAACAAAAACTGACAAAAAGCTTTTATTTGAATATATTATTTAATCCGATTGGCAATTAAATATCCATATTCAAATACTGTTTTAATTACGACAAAAGATTTCTTTAACTTGTAATTTCGCTTCGAATAAAATATTTGAGTAAATAGCCTATGTTTTAAGGGTGTTAGGACTTTGCTGTTCGAATCCAAAGGCACACTTATTTTTACCTGGTCTGAAGGACATAGTAAGTAGGACACTTATTCAAAGCATTCCGACTTAGACATCAGGGATAGCAACAAATCTGTTATGCAACCTCATGTAGTTTATATTCTACATTTAAGGTTATCTGGTGTTGGTTACTGACGTCCATGGGCGGCAGTAGCCACTTAATATCTGGTGACTCGTTTGCTACTTTTATATTTAAAAAAAAATGTGATATTGTCCCGCGTTGCCTCTTACATCCATTTGTCACCCGTTATCAGTTGGAAAAAACAAATTCTATGTTCAAAGAAATAAGGGTCAGCAGCATTCGTATTTTTCCTCGACCTGGTCAGAAGGAGGGTGGTGTTTTACAAACGAATTATATTTCCTTCTCATGTGATGCAGCGTAAAAGACTTAGCGGATTGTAATATTATCATACCATCGAAATCGCCTTAGTTTATACAGTATCATAGGCTGTATTTTTTAACAATTCTTAGCTACTATTTAAAAAAAAACTTATAAATTAAATATAACAAAAAACGATATTATGATAAAAGCGAGTGTTAATTTCAACCTTAGCAGCTGAGATGTTTTGTTTCCATGATTTTTTTGCACAAGATGTTAGGACATCATTCTGAGAAATATGATATTGTTTTAGTATGAAAACACAGGTATCACGAATATATTTTAAAAAATATTGTAAGGTATTTATTACACAGTATTCTTATTCATAATATCTGCAAAGTATATCAAACTTTCAGACGTACTAGTTTCTTAAGCGAGTCATGTATTTTCGAAAATATACTAATGAACCAATGATTTCTTTCTTAAAGAAATCGTCTTCTATTTGGAAATATTATGATATCCGAGAACGGCACTGAAAACGAATAAGATGAATTGTGCAGTAAGTGGTTTTAGCGTAGAATGGGACCGCTTATATTTTTCCTAGTAGTAGTAGCAACGACTATTAGTTTAAGTACACTTCGGACAACCCGCGTGGCGGAGCGGTTACTATACCGGTCTATCGCGTAATGGGTCCCGGGTTCGATTCCCGGCCAGACAGGTATCTGAATAACGAGTTAAGATTCGTGTACTGGGTCTGGGTGTTTGTCTATTTGTCTTGTGTATATTCGTGGTGCCCACGACACAGAAGAAAATCCTACTGTGAGTGTAGAAAGCGTGCGTTTTTATATCAAGAAAAGGACTTTTCCATCTTATGCCACAAACACTTACACTTGTCAAAAATTTATACTGACAATGACTACATTGTCAGTGTAAATTTAAGACCTTAATTAGGAAAGCCTGTACTATGCCTCCGTAACAAAAATACGCCTTCTACACGCATAGCCACGCACTAAGATTTTTGTCGTTAGCGTTATCGCCACACTAAGGAGAATACTCAAACATCTATACCCAGAACAGAAATACGAATTCATTAGGTATATAGATAACTGACTGGCCGGGGATCGAACCCGGAACCTACTGTGTATCCGACCGCTACGCAAATCGTTGGGTTAATGGAAAGTACTCCATTTACCAAGTACTTGTATTAAAATACAATTAACTTTTCATTAACTACGTACTTACAGAAAAGTGTTATACAGGAAATATCCATCATAAACTGCAAACCATCCAATCGTTTCGACATAGCAGAAAAACGAAGTACACTCTATACACTAATGGAAATAGAGGCTTTTAGCATAAAACCACCATAACTCGTGCTAGTAGTACAAAAATGTTCAAATGTTATGCCTAATGTTGTGCGGCTGGCGTGTCCAGGACAGTTAGCCAAGTACGATACGGGCACCGACGACCATCAAAAGACATATTATTTTTTTTTCCACCTAAATTTAATTTATCTAAATAATAATACATAAATAATATCTAAATAATAATAATTTATATTAACAATATTATTTATCACAATTTTTTTATTTTTATTTTTATGACTGAAGTAGCAAACGAAGATGCAGTCCACCTGATGGTAAGTGGTCACTGCCGCCCATGGACATCTGTAATCAACTTCATACAGAACATGGGTTGTATCTGAAGACAAACACAGATGCGTTGCTACTCTCGAAGACTATGACGATCGCCCCTTGTGAAAGTTACCGGCAATCACACCCTGTCATCGGAACGCAAAAAATGCTTCACGCTAGAAATAGGTGTGGCGGTGGTGCTTCCCCGGTCAAACTACACTGGTTCCACCACCCTAATTTTTTTAAATTAATTTAACAATTTTAATTTAAATTAATTCGGTTTATATTAATAATAGTAATTTATCCAATATAAAGTTTTCATTTATCTAATTTATTTCACCTAAATAAGTTTGTTTCATTAAAAAATAGGATTACCTGTAAAACTTTTCCTGCTAACCTACTTCCCTAATTACAATAACCTACTTTCGTTTTCATTTAAGACCGTAGAGATAGCTAAGAGCAGTGGAAGTCGGTATTCTAAAAGTTTTTTTAATTGATTTAGAATTGAGGTTAAAGCTATTATATTTTTGTCTTATGGCCATGGAGAGATAATAGATATCTGATTTCAACGCTATCGCTACTAATATTATGTTAGTTTGTACCGCTTTCACGCTAAAACTACTCAACCGATTAGTATGAAATTTCGTACGTAAACTGTTACACGTGTTACAAAAAATTGATACTCTTTATTAAAAATAATATATTTTTTGATTATTTTGACAGACATGATTTTGTAATTTGAAATTAGCTAGCAAGTTCAAAATAATATCTTGTTGACTATTGACTGCAAGAGCGAAACCGCGGTTACGAGCTAGTATTAAGTAAAGGCCTTTTATTTAGCTCCAGGGTAGACTTTGCAGGGTGGGGCAGAACGTATCCGTATCCGGGGCAGTAGCAGCGCAATATATATTTCTTTCGTGAAGCATTTCTCGCGTTTCGGTGAGAGTTTGTCAGGTAGTAGAACCAGTGTAGTTTGATCGGGGAAGTACCACCACCACACCTATTTCTAGCGTGAAGCATTTCTAGCGTGTCGATGGAAGTGTGTGGTTGCCGGCACACAGTGTTATGAGGAGACCATCTTAGTCCTCCGGAGTAGCAATGCATCTGTGATTGTTCTGTATAAAGTTGCTTACAGATGTCCATGGACGGTAGGACCACTTACTATCTGCATGTTTGCTATTTCTATCAGATAAAAAAAGAAAGGGCGTGGTTACTGATTCATATTCATATGAGGCCGTCATTTTATTCCTCAGGAGTAGCAACGCATCTGTGATTGACTTCAAGTAGTTTTGTTTTGTATGATGTTTTTTTACAGATGTCCATGAGTAGCAGTGACCAGTGGACAAGGCATAGTTTATAGATGGAAATACATCGTATCGCCATACGTAAAATAGATACCTAAGTCACGCATAGATTACAGACCGACAAGTCCTTAATCGTTGTAATTAAGCGTTAGAGAACAATGGATTAAAGGCACTCTTCGTAGTTTGACCATGCATGAAATTTAGTACGTAACATATCGCGACGCGACATCCGCCATAATCCTTCGGTTGCATTTGATGATAATTAAAATATGCAGAAAAGAGCTTTTAGGAATTAATCATAAATGCGTTATCGCTTCAGAAGACTGCAATGGACGTCTTATATATCAGTGGGCTGGGTTCCAAACCCTTCTATTTAAACGCAAGAGTAGCCTGTCTAACTAATCGCCATGTTCAATTATAAAAAATCTCAGCTCGGTACCAAATTGATGAAGTGATTTTATTATTCTGGTCCTAGATATGTCACTTTGTATGTCTTGTCTGTCTCGTCAACCCATTATTGTCCCACTGTTGGGCACGGGTCTTCGCTCAGAATGGGAGAGTTTTAGGCCATAGTCCACCGCGCTGGCCAAGTGCGAATTGGTGGACTTCACACACCTCCGAGAACCTTTTTTTTTTATAAAGAACTCTCGGGTGTGTAGGTTTCCTCACGATGTTTTCCTTCACCGAAAAGTAGTGATAATTAATTTATAATACGCACATGAATCAGTGGTGCGTGCCTGGGTTTGAACCTCGGACCTCCCGATCGAGAGGGCAAGTTACAACCATTAGGCTATCACGGCTCTGTATGTCTTGTACCTTTGGCAATATATTAAAGAGTAAACCGATGATTTGAATGTGTATATTAATTACGTATAAATACATTATAACTAATTATCATCGATATCATCCTATCACTCCCTAGATAGAAGCCAAGATCGACAGTTCTAAATAAAGTGGGTTTCGAATTTAACCCAATCACTTTGATGAAAATATTATTGGATCATCATTGAACCTCTCAGAAGGCTCTCTAAACTATCTCAGTCCCTTTTAGTTTCAAACGAGATTAGGCTTGTGAGGTCACGCCTAACAGTCTGACAGATGACTAACGAAAAGTTACACTAGCCACTTTTATCAAATTGGTAGTATTATACTGGTCGGTAGTTCATATTGAATCGGAGATAATTTTAATCAAATTTGAAATATTACAGCGGAGTCAATTAAAATAGCAAAGTATTTAGGTTAGGATAGATCAGACAAATGGCACGTTAGTGAACCTTTTTTAAATGTAGTAGGACTATTTGTAGTTCAACTTTGATAATAATTGTCGTCAACCCATTATTGTCCCACTGCTGGGCACGGGTCTTCTCTCAGAATGAGAGAGTTATAGGCCATAGTCCACCGCGCTGGCCAAGTGCGAATTGGTGGTCTTCACACACCTCCGAGAACTTTTTTTTAAAGAACTTTCGGGTGTGTAGTTTTACTCACGATGATTTCCTTCACCGAAAAAAAGTGATGATTAGTTTCTAATACGCACATAATTTTAGAAAAATAGTGGTGCGTGCCTGGGTTTGAACCTTGGACCTCCCGATGGAGAGGGAAGTTTCAACCATTAGGCTATCACTGCTCTTCTAACAATGTAATACTTAAGGAGAAGGAAACACCTATTTCTGCCTTATCAGTGGTATGCTCTGCTGTGTTGTGTATTGAAGGGTGTAGTAAGGGAAACAAGCGTATCCGACGCGTTCCAATGTTGTCCTCAGAGGTAGCAACTTATCTGTAGCTAATCTCAGGCCTTAGTAACTTATTTGGGGTTGATTACAGATGTCCATGGGCAACTGTTATCGCTTACCTTCAGGTGGACTCCGTGTTCGTTTGCTACTTGAAACGAATAAAAAATGTTATTATCATTTTATTATAAATCAAGTCACATTTAAAATTGAGTATAACTGCGAGATACAGTTAGTTTTGAATAAATGTTGCAGGATCGTTGCTTTGAGATTCCCATGAAACTAAGCCTCGTCTATTAAAAGGTACTCAAACATACATTCTTATTTGGCCAACTATACTCCTAGTTACAATGTAGTTCACTAAGCCCAATACTGTTTTGATTTGCCCCGAAGCTAAAACTGTAAGATAAAAAGATCCTAAGAAACAACTTAGGAACCCTGGGGCGGCTTTGATACAACCACGAATATATAATATCCATTTAGGTCGAGTACTTTTGCTAAGAAAATGTTATGCTTAAATTGTGAATCAATTTATATATCAAAAGTCTATTTAAGAAGTTAGTGTCTCACTGGATTTATAACAAAGCGCTTGTATATCTAAAACTAAGTTTGAGAAATCTGAATCTGAGCACTTATTGAATCAAAAATAGCTACCATTTCGGTGGCATAATTTGTTTTCGTTTAGTACAAATTAATGTAATCGACGGGATACACGTATCGGGTATATGTTTTATATTAAATCGATTATTGTACGAGCGGACATGTCTTATATGTAAGATTTGGCCTCTCGTGAATTCACAGTACGTTACATAGAAAAAGTAAAAGATATTATAAAATAACGCTTTTAAAACGACGCTTCTACGCTCACAGCCTCACTATAATATTTTCTCGGTCATGATATTTTCTCATCACATCACATCTAAAATTATCGATGTTTATCTGGCCGGGAATCGAACCCGGAACTTAATGCACACGAGACCCGATAGGTGGTTGCTCCGCCGCGCGGGTCATTGAGGTCGGTCTTCAGGTCGCCGGTCGCTGCCGATATTCAAATATACTAAATAAATTAATTATAACTTTAACATTGGTACGAGAACTAATTTCAGATTTAAAAAATGGACAAAGAAAACAAAGAAAACCAAGAGTAAAGGTAGTTAATTCCTGTACGTCATTGTAGTTTTATTATGCAATCTCGTTTCATAAAAATTAGCTTTCACAAGTGTAAGCTCGCGCGAGCGTTCATTGTCCGCTCTTGAAAGCTCTATAAATAAAATTCTAGAGCTCTTGTATTACAATACACATGAACAGCCAAGCAGCATCCTCGTTCCACTGTACTGAGTGATAACTTATAAAATTTATAAAGTACTAGCTCTTACCAGCGGCTTCGCCCGCACGATCAAAGGGAATTAACATTAGCATTTAATAGCGTGATTCAGAACTTGCAAATGAATGTTACTAACGCCACCTATTAACAATATCTGGAACTACTAAATATGTATCAACTAACAAAACATCGATATTCTCATGGAAATGAGAGAGCGCGGTTTAAAGTAGACTACGTCACTCTCCGCCCTTCTAACTATCTTCCAGCACATAAACCATATCATATAATAGCTATGTGCCGACGTGAAAGAGGAAAATCAAACACACTTTCACATTTTCACATTAGTATGGATTTCATATCATGTTATTTAAATTGATGTTTTGTAGAAGTAAATGTAAAAGACTATTTTAAATCTTAAGATATTGACGTACATAGTTGTCAATATTTTATATGTAACTAGCAGTACCCAGCGCGCGTTGCTACGCCATCACAAAAAAAAAATACACCAGAATCCTTCGCGAGCTTGTGAATAACAACTTTGCTAAAGATCATCACATGATCAGATGAATAGTTTACGATTCAACATTCATTTTTATATAAAGAAGATAAATTAAAAATCCTTCTTTAATGAACAATAATTCTCAGCACACATATTTTGGTAGTTATATATTTTTAGTAAATACTTGGTGGACTTCGGAAGAAGCAGGAAGTATTTAAAAAAATTAAACGTAATAGAATTAGGATTTTATTATTTCACTTAATAAGATATAGGAGTAGCTAACGAGCATGCAGAGAGCAGTGATAGCCTAATGGTTGAAACTTGCCCTCTCGATCGGGAGGTCCGAGGATCAAACCCCGGCACGCACCACTGATTTTTCTAAAATTATGTGCCTATTAGAAATTAATTATAACTGCTTTTCGGTGAAGGAAAACATCGTGAGGAAACCTACACACCCGAGAGTTCTGTAAAAAAAAAAAAAAAAAGTTCTTGGAGGTGTGTGAAGTCCACCAACTCGCACTTGGCCAGCACGGTGGACTACGGCCTAATACTCTCTCATTCTGAGAGAAGACCCGTGCCCAGCAGTGGGACAATAATGGGTTGACAACAACGAGCATGCAACTCATGTGATAATACGTAGCGTAGGTATAGGCGTGGTTGACCCTGTAGTTTTCGAAACAGAATAGGGCTACGGTATCCTCTGTCTTTCGTAAGAGGCGACTAAAAGGGGCTTCCGGGGTTGCGGGCGGTAAGAGTGGGAGCTCGAACTGTCTAGCCAGCGGCCCCGGGTAGGACGACGGCATGTGTGGCCGCATGCCGTCGTAAATGCCAGAAGGCGCAGTGACTACAAATGCTCGCTGGAAAGAGCCCGAATGGGGCATTGCGCACGGAGGATTCCGGTTGTGTTGCACTGGAAATCCCGGAGACCTCCACGCAGCGCTGAGGAAGGCCACCGGGGGGTTTTAGTGGGTAAAAATCCCACATAACCTGGCGTTGCTCCCACGGCGTCGTGTATCTTTTGAAGGTTTCCCCCTCGAAAACAAAAAAAAGTATAGGCATGTTATTTCCACTTTTCCATTTTTCCATTTTTCCATGGTATGAACCACATACGTTTTACCACCTTCTAAATTTTGCATGTGAAGTTTTTTTTTTTTTTTCATATTTGTGGTTTTTCATTTTTACACACTTTGAATACGATATATTATGGTTCATCTAATTCGATTCAACAAAATTTAAAAAAAAACTATTTACAAAATGTACACATATACAAAAAAGAAATTGAAATAAAAAAATAAAAATTGTAAATTGAAATAAAAACATATTGGCAACGGTACGCCACCAACGTGTTGTAGGTATATAACACCCTGTCTAATACATAACATACCATTGCAAGCATGTAGATAAGTGTTCAAAATGAACACTACTACACCTGAGAATGTATGGTGATTGTCACTATTATGTGTTTCACTGCTAACCGGAGAAACATCAGTGTAAGCTAGCTTTAATCATTAATTGAACGTCAATTAATCACTTGTCGATAACGTATATTGTAAAGGATATTTCTAAGTTAATAAAATAGTAAGATCAAAATATATTATTCGTTACAGTTATAAGCCGTATGAATACTGTATATCGAAATATCATTGTTCTCGAATACAGAAAGAAAAGAAACCGAAGAAATAAAATAACACATCTAGACGAGCCCTGACGATGTCGGAACATTCGTTTATAATTCACGAAACATGTCGCGCAGCACTCCGCTCCACTAAGAAGTATTTTTAACAGTAATTTATTTCGCCTTTTGAATTATTCCTAAGTTTAATACATCGGAGAAACTTTTGTGATCATATAGATACTTAGGCGGTGTATCCTAATGGACTTTCAATGAATAATACATTTATGCTACTGATCTTAAAGTAAGTTAAACAAAAAATGGTCACTGAAAGAAAATAACGCATTTAGATGAGTTCTATAACAGGAAAATTCGTTTGTAATCATACTTCATACTAATATTATAGAGGCGAAAGTTTGTGAGTTTGTATGTTTGTTACTTCTTCACTTGTAAACGGTTGGAGCGATTTTCTTAAAATTTGATAGGAAGTTAGCTGACGCTCTGGATTCTTACTATATTTCTTACTGTGAGAAAATATCTTATTCCCACGGGACAATCGATACATCGATTTTTTAATGCGGGCGAAGCTGCGGAGTTCAGCTAGTTCATAAATAAATATGTAGCTTATAATAAAAATGGTATATTTTAACTGTCATTTAACTTACAAGTTTTATTTCATTCTAAATAAAAAAGAGATAAATTCGTCGCATTTCCATAAATATTGATATTGTGCTGTAATTTGCAGATAAAGTGAAAAGTGTGTGAAGTTCTTGCATTTTAGCGGAATAGTTTGGTTGCCGGGTCATTCTATTATTAAGCGACTAGTCTTAGTCCTTGGGAGGAGAGACGCATCTGTGATTGACTTCAGATAGCGCTCCTGTTCGATATGAAGTTGCTTACAGATGTCCAAGGGCGGCAGTGACCACTTACCATCAGGTGCACTGTGTGTGACTTCTGAAATTAAGACAATCTATATATTAATACGTGAAGCGATAAATAACTTGAGTTCCGTTTTTAAGAAACTTTCCGCGGACGGACGAGTGTGAAATTTTGGAGTATGCGTTTTTGTCAATATACCTACCCGTTATTGTTTTTTAAAGCAACTTATTCAACTAAACCTCTTTTTATCTTTCGTGCGTATTTAAAATAACTTAAACATAAATATAATTAATTAGAATTTGAGAAATATTCGTGCTATTTTGGACAATATCCAGTTTAGTTTTTGAGTTGAATTAACCGTTGCAACGGGTGAGTAGTTTATAACCAATGTGTAATAATAGTATATTACGAGTATAATTATATTACTAAGTTAATAATTGTAAATCCTCAAGCTAGAAAAAAGCGCAGTAAATTCTTTAAAGGAATCCATCCCTCAGTAGTACCTGTCCTCCGTCGCACTGTCTGACTAAATAATGACCGTCTCAAAAACAAACACCAACTCTCCATACACACACGTCTAGACTTGAAAAGCATTACCGTCTGTCTAAAACAATTGAGTAAACAAGAAATTATACGAAAAGAAGAAACACGCTTTACACGCTTACACGCTTTCTACACTCATAGCCCCACACTAGTATTTTCTCCTGTGTCGTGGGCACCATGGACACACAAAGACGAATACACAAACACCCAGACCCAGAACAGGAATCTAAACTCATCATTCAGACACCGGTCTAGCCGGGAATCGAACCCAGAACCCATTGCGTGTCAGACCGGTATGGTAACCGCTCGGCCACTCGGGTCGTCTAAACGCCATTGCTAAACCTAAAATTTGCTGTCGGGTATTTTGTTGTTTGATCATTTATTTAATTTGAAGTTTTCATGGAGTTTGCGTCACAATCTTAACATAAAAGTGTCTTAAAATATATGTCTGTAATGCTATATTTATTTTTATATTTTTTTTTAATACTAACATCTCTCTTCTCCTCTCCCTCCGCTCCGTTTTTCTGAATGCAGGTAGGTACTATAATCAAAATTTATATAGCCTATATTACTAAGCAAACGCAGTCGATGTGACTGTCTATATGGTATGTCATACGAAACAATCCGTCAATCCGTCAAACATTTGTAGCGCGTGCCAAAGAAATGGACATACATATGAACCTACATTCATACAAACATAGACACTTACAATAAATTAAAAAAAACATAAGCCTTATGACGCTGTCGAGTAAATATACCGTTTTGAAGGGCATGAAGTATAAAATATATATATTTTTTTATAATATTGAAATAGCAAACGAGCTTTCAGTCCACCTGATGGTAAGTGGTCACTGCTGCCCATAGACACCTGTAAGCAACTTCATATAGAACATGGGGCTCTATCTGAAGTCAATTACAGATGCGTCGCTAGTCCCGAGGACTAAGATGGTCGCCTCATATAGAAGTGTGCCGACAACCACACCCTTCCATCGAAACGCAAAAACTGCTTCACGCTAGAAATAGGTGTGGCGGTGGTATTTTCCCGGTCGAAATACACAGGTTCTACCACCTATAAATCATATCATATGCACAAGTTATCTTAAGACGTCAGAACTTTTATACAGCCCAGAATAAGTCGAGAAACTGGTTATGCCGCTTGAAACCGACCCCATATAAATTTACAACTCGTAAAAGAGACACACCAGTTTTATTGAGCGTATTTTTATGTCTAACCCATATTGATGTCGCCAGGGAAAGTTGCTGTGACTCAATCGCTGGGGCAAACGGAGAAATCGGTATTTCATCTCGTTAAAAACTTACATATTCATAAGTGTTTAGCTATTTACTGAAAGAACTTGTAATTAATAGTCATTGATATTTTATATGTTTTACATATTACATAATGGTAGGTATTCGAGGCAGTCAACCATTTTTTTCATATAATAGAATATCGCTTTTTTATTCTGATGTTTTGTACCACTTAAGTAAGACCAATTCAACGCCGATTGTACCAAAAATATATAGAAGTAATTATTCAATAAACTTTTAGAAATTGATGAAACGAATAACATTTCTCTTAAGATCTGCTCTACAGAATTAATAAAAATTGAGTTCTTAGTTAGAGAACGGTAATATTTCTTCCTAAAATTTCGCAGACGTAAGCAATTTATTTACAGACTCTCATAATAAACGTGTACATAAGAAAGATGAAAATAAAAATGACGATATATAAAGACTTATGAACATTCGACTACGACGATCCAACGTCACATTAGTTTCTGCCATTTTGCAGCAAGTTATGCTAAACGTTATAGTTCTGATTGCACGGGCGTGATAAAACAGTAGCTCTTCTTTAAGTCGTTCTAACATTTCGGGGGTCAGTAACATCTGTTGTCAAACCCAGGTAGGTTACTATTGAGGATATTTATACAATTCTAGAAACAAAGAATAATACGGTAAACAATATATCGAATGGTTTTCTTACCCAAAATGTATAATCCATCCATCCATTAGCCCTTGAAAGTCCGCTGCTGGACATAAGCTTCCCATAACCTGTGCTTCTTCCACCGGTCCTAAGCCATCTGAATCCAGCGGTTACTCGCCGTCTTCTTCAAGTCATCAGTTCACCTGGTCGGGGGGCGGCCTACACTCCTTTTCCCCAAACGTGGTCTCCATTCGAGGACTCTTCTACCCCATCGGTTGTCTGTCCTACGAACAATGTGGCCTGCCCATAGCCACTTCAGCTTACTAATTCTAAAATTGATTACACATATAAGTATAATAATAAAAAAAATAGGAAAGTGGAATCTGAGACAAGTACTTTGTGTTTTTCCAAGAATCTGGTGTTTCAGTGATAAAATTGCTTTTGTTTTTATTTCAAACAAGAGCAAAGCCTATTCTCTCACGTTCATTTTTCAGTACGTTCAACCACCTACCTTTTAGGCCAGGACAAAACGACGCAGAAACTGTAAAATACGTGTGGCAGTGGCACGTACGCGGTGGAACCTTGCACAAAGATATACACTGCATTCATTCGAAAGCATTCTGTAGTGTTTCTGTAGTGTAAAACTGGAAATATTTGATATGAATAAAATCAATTATCACGGATGATACACGTGTATTAGTAATTTTAAGCTATTGCATAGGTTTTATCGCGGGCTTTGAGCGCGGCGACCGAATCAAGAAGTTCCGTAACGGAAACACCTAACACCCCCCACTCCGCCTACCATGTACCTAGGCGCGGCCGAGCATTCGCTTAACGTGGGACGCCAGTACGAAGCTCGCACGGATCGAGATGAGCTGCTCGGATATCGGACGAATATGTAAGCAGTTGTTTGTGAGAAATTATATAGTATCGAAAAAAATGTATTAATAAGAAAGAAAAAATATTACTGCATAAATAAGTAAAAAAATATTATTGCTTCGTTGATAAAAAAATGTCCCCGAGCACCGCACGTTTTTTTTTTTAAATGTCACCTCTTTTACAAAGAGAAATAAATTACTTATGTTTTGTTTTTTTTTAACACTGAAGTAGGTGTGGTTGCCGGTTCGCCATATCTTCGTTGTTGTTACTTTCCCGGCAATAATTATAATTTAATATATTGTACATATTGATATTTTCTAATTGTATAGGCTTGATGTAAACAATCTTATAACTTATTTTCGATAAAATAACGATCAAAAACGCTGTCAGTGAAGTAATTACCCGTCTTTGATGTTTAAAAGATTTCAAGTTGATTGAATGGACGTCTAAATTTATTAAAAATACATGTAAATGGCAGATACGGCCTGTTTTTGGGTCTGGAAAAAATATAAACATTATTACTATAACACGGCTCAATTGAGGCCGTGTTCCAAACCGGTTGTAAAGAGATAATATTGTAACTGACAATGTACAAGTGCCCCTGAAGGCCTATAGTAAATAAAGGCATTTCATATGGAGTAAATAGTTAAATTTATAAAACAACTAGCCTTTGCCCGCGGCTTCGCTCACGTGGAATTTAGTCTGCCACATAAAGTTTGCAAGGTGGTAGAGGAATGGTTCAACCAGGGAGGCATCACCGCCGCACCTATTTCTACCGTGAAGCAGTTCTTGTGTTTCATTAGAAGGTTGTGGCTGCCGGCTCACTTTTATATGAGGCGATCATCATAGTCCTCGGGAGTAGCAACGCATCTGTGATTGACTTCAGATTGAACCCTTGCCCTACTTCCTAAGGCGATTATTAATAATTACAAAAAAATCGGTATAAATTATAGTCCATGTGTTATTCTGATGTATAACCTAAACTACTGTAAAGTTTCAACCAAATCCGTTGAGTAGTTTTTGCGTGAAAGAATAACAAACACACATACATCCATCCTCACAAACTTTCGCATTTATAATATTAGTAGGATACATATAACGCAATATGTTTGTGTAATGAAAATAATATTAAAAAGTAAAAAATATTTGAGCTGATAAATAACCAAAAGTCAGCGAAGGGAGTTCGTTTCTCTTGGTACTTAAATCTACTTTGTTTTACTACTTGAAAAGTTACACTTATGACGAAGTTGCCTGTGCAGCGTGCCTTAATGACAAAGTAGTTAATGACGAAACATTAGTTTCCTTGTAGGTACTATGTTTGTAAGCTAATAGTGTTAACCAACTGCGTCAGAAACTAACGTTTATTTATTTATTGTATTTATTTATTTATTGCTACAATTTTGTCACAAACATTTAAAAACAGTTCGCCCGAGTAGGGCATGCAATTTTTAAGCAGCTTTTTAAATCAATAATTTATACAATGTCAATATTTTTAAAATATAATAAATTGAATTTGAATATAATGTCAACATTTAGCAAACCACTTATAAGAATATATTTACAGTTCATTAATTAATACTATTTATAAATAATTATTTGATGTCAATGTTATTAAAATTAATTGAACTTAAATGTAAGATATCCTTTAATTTTATAAAAAAATATCCTGTAACAATAACTTTTTAAATCTTAATTTAAAATTTTTGTTTCAATATCGAACGCAACAAATATCGCAATTGCATTCTTGAAAATTCGCAAGTTTTTAGATATTTGCATTCGCATTCATAAGAGTTATGCGAATGTTTTGCGAATATTGTCGTCAAAAATTATATAATCCGGCACCCTACAGCACCTTTTTTTTAATTTTGAAAAATTATATCTAATATATAAGTAAGTATTAAAATATTAATATCGTACGTATTTACATTACTTATTTTAACGATTTACTATTTTAAATACCGTTGATATTTCGGTAAAACGTAATCACGAAATCTATGCATACCATTCACGCGTACTCATAAAATAGTTCTAAAGTTTTAACTAGATATTCAATAAAAAAACGTAACGAGGTTATTCATCATTAGATTTTACTCCTCACATTTTTCTCATACCGGGCCCTTATATGCAAATTGATTCTTAAGGAATAAACTCCAAAAAACGTGCTGCACCCGGGGACTTTCGCGGTTAAGCTATTGCATAGCATTTTTTATCAACATATGGAATTATAATTATTTATTTATGCAGTATTTTTTTATATTAATTCAAGTTTTTTTCTTTGATACTATATATTTATAATTAAAAGGTGGTATATATATATTTAAAGGTGGTAGAACCAGTGTAGTTCGACCGGGGAAGTACCACCGCCACACCTATTTCTAGCGTGAAGCATTTCTTGCGTTTCGATAGAAGGATGTGGTTGCCGGCACACTTTCACATGAGGCGACCATCATAGACCTCAGGAGTAGCAACGCATCTGTGATTGACTTCAGATGGAAGCCATGTTCTGTATGAAGTTGACTACAGTTGTCAATGGGCGGCAGTGACCACTTACCATCAGGTGGACTGCATGCTCGTTTGTTACTTCAGTCAAATAAAAAAAAAAATATTTTCTCACAAACAGCTGTTTACATTATCACGATCCGTGCGGGCGTCGTAATGTCGTACCATATACATACGTTAAGAGAACACTCGGCTGCACTACATGGTAGGCGCAGTGGGAGGTGTTAGGTTTTCATCGTTACACAATTTTTTGACTCGGTCACCGCGCTCAAGGCTCGCGATAAAAGCAATAGCTTAAAAACAATATTCGCATTCGTGAATGCCAGGTTGAAATATTCACATTCCCAAATGTGAAATATAATAATAACATCTATCTTATTTAAATTGTATGTATTGCAGATTGTAATAATTCCAATTTTATGTATTTTACGTAATGTTTGTAAATTGTATGCCTCAATGGGTAGAAGGTAGAAGTAGAGAGACTGAAATTTGTAATAATAATTATACGTGCAAGAGCTTTGTACCTATATTCATGCAAATAAACGATTGATTGATAACATTCGTTTCATCACGAGTATGTACGAGTCCTCGTATGTCCATTTCTTTAGCACGTATTACAGCACACTCGTGCTTGACGGTTATGTATATGTGACGTATTATTAGAATCAGCTCAGTTGTCCTAGTGACAATGGCCATATATTTTTTAAATACTAGACACCCGTCGGAACGGTCGAAATTCAACCGTAATTTAAATTAAAAAACTAAACATCATATTGTCCAAGGTAGCAACAATATTTCTCTAATTTAAATAAAATAAAATAATTTAATTTTGAAGCACCCGTTAAAAATAAAAGAGGTTTAATATCTAAGCTGTATTTAAAAGCAATAGCGGGAATTTTGACACAGCAGTTGACATTTTTGACGTTGTGTTTTCATAGTAAGACATTGAATGTTTTATTTTGTTTATTATTTATGAGTTTGTGTCAAATGCAAGGTAGTGAGTGTAATCTGTTTTTAGTTGATTTTATGTATTACTTGACCACAACAATTAGGCGCATAAAACAAAAGTGATTCAATACCCCGCATCTCGCTTCTTACCCCGCGCTTCCCCTAGTGACGTGCAGTCGTGTATCGTCTAGGTGTTTACGTTAGCCAGTACGTATTTAATGTTATTTCGTTATAATGTTAGTTTAATAAGTAATTTTTGATTTTTTAAAGTATTATTAAATTAGTTGATTATTCGTCAATAAAGCTAAAAATGGGTAGGAAAAAGACTATTCGTGGAAGAGAAAGGACTCTTACATTCAAAATATGCATTTTTTTTAACAAGAGAAGAGTATTGGGCTCAGTATTCCTATCTCCCAAGTCAAAATCGAATATGTGCTGCAATAGGCATCAGTCTCTTACACACATAAAAAAAGAAAGAAAATATTCCATGTCTGCGAATATATTAAAAACATGAAAGGGCTTTAATAAATACTCGACTATTGAACATACACCACTATGGTGTATGTTTTAATAATGGTATACCTGCATATTTTTGGTATTTGGTAATAGAATATACTTCGTATCGGTGTAGAAAATTCCTAGTTCTAATGACGTTTCAATTGTAATGCGCCTAATTGTTTTGGTCGAGTAGTATGTTTTATCCATTATTTGAAAAAAATATTAGCATTTGGTCATCCTTCCCTACATAAACTGTAACCGAGCATACTCCTCCGTCCGCGGCAAGTATCTTAAAAACAAATCACATGTTTTTATTTCACGTATTAATAATATATAGATAGATAATTTTTATTAACATTATAAAAATATATCAATCGAAACTCGACAAAATTTCGTATGTTGATCATAAAAATCGTTGAATCATTTTTAGATTCGAAAGCTATTTACTTAATTTTCTCAATCATTACTTATAGACGATACCACCAAATTTAAACGAGGGTTATTTTGTGGTTCACTTGTAAAAGTAATCCTTGTACTTGTTATGCTAACCTACCGAGGCGTAGAATGTATTCACTAAGTTATAAGTTTAATTATTCACTGAGCACGTCATTTACAAGGTTGTACTATTCTTTTTCATTATTTTAATAAAAATACATAAAGTTACTCTACGATTCTGGGTTCTTTCCCTTCCCTTTATAAAGTGCCTATATAATTAGCTTTATGTAAAGAAAGTACGGATAATACTCTATACTCCAATTTGATAATCAAAATTCAGTAAAGTAATTTTATTAACAGGTGGTAGAACCAGTGTAGTTCGACTAGGTAGGTACCACTGTCACACCTATTTCTAGCGTGAAGCATTTCTTGCGTTTCAATGGAAGGGTGTGGTTACCGGTACACTTTTATATGAGGCGACCATCTTAGTCCTCGGGAGTAGCAACACAACTATGATTGTCTTCAGATAGAACCCATGTTTTGTATGAAGTTGATTACAGATGTCCATGGGCGGCAGTGACCACTTACCATCAACTGGACTGCATGCTCGTTTGCTACTTCAGTGAAATATAAAAAAATAGGAACAACACATCAGCCCTATTTTTATAAATATAGAATGTTCAGGAAAACAATTTTATGTTTATTATGTCAAGGAAATTTTCATTTAGGTCAAAATAAAACAGCTAAGTTTTATTCTTAAAGTTGGCTGTTTTTAGGGCAATATTAAATGGCTTCGTAAAATGAAAGACTGATGAAAATTCTGGTTTTCAAACGCGATATTTTAGTTAAATATTCGTATTATATTGCTTGTTAAGACGCATCATACGTCGATAATAACATTTCATTTCTTTTCGATATTTTTTTCATAAACGGTTGGTAAATTATTTTGTAGTAAAGTTGAATTCAGATAAGTTTGGTTTGAAGATTATTTGTTTCTCATCAGACAGACATTACAAGAATTATCACTTAACATGAGAAACTTAACAAAACGTAAAATAATTGTACATAATTTTGTTTTGATTCGGTTAAATTATTGCTTTTCAGTGCAAGATTGAGGATTCATGTGTGAGTGTTTGCATGTCTCTGTGGGTGTGTATAGTTAAAAAAAAAACAAATACCACTAATTTTAATTACATAATCCTATGATTTTAGTATCATATTCCTTACCTTATATATTGTATCATTGAAACAAAGTGACAAACACGAATGTGGTATAGATAGTACCAAGAAATATCCTATTAGATTCAAAAATATATATTTAGATTTGACCAGTACTTCCAGGGATTATCGCGTTCAAACAAACAAACTCTTCCGCTTAGATAATGTTTATCAATTATGAAATTTATACCGAAGTTCCGTCAAACATTTTAACACTGTACAACCATTAAGAGTCACTAAGAAATATATACATTTCTTCTTTAAACGTACAGTAGAAAAATAAAATTATACAGACGAGTTCTAAATGCTTCTGGATTTAAATATTTAGAAACATTTAATGCAACATGCGAGCTTATTTGCTCATAGTTTAACCTAATTTTATAACTCTTAATGAGCAAAGCAGCGGCACTAATGGATTTCTAAAATGCCAAGATATTTACTGAAACTCGCGACCTTTTACTAAAAGCTATTTTAATATGACGAATATTTCATACAGCCTGACGAAACTCCTTTAGTTTTAGTTAAGAGTTTATTTAATCTCGGTAACTTATATGGCTATGGAACGATATCAAGTCAATTTTATGCGTAAATAGTTACCCGTCGCAACGGCCGAAATGCGATCGTAATTTAAAATAAAAAACTAAACTTCATATTGTCCAAAGTAGCACCAATCTCTAATCACTAAATTTAATTATGTTCTAGTTAATTTGGAACGCAACCATTAAAGGTAAAAGGAGGTTTATTAACTAAGCTGTATTTAACAGCAATAGCGGGTATTTTGACAAAGACATCTGACATGTGTTTTCATAGTAATTTATTGTTGACAATGTTCTATTTCTTTTATTATATATGTGCTTGTGTCGAATGCAAGGTAGTGAGTGTAATGTGTTTTTAGTTGAAAGAATATATAAAAGATACATAAATCTTTTATGTATTCTTTTCTCTAAATCAACTATAACCGTACGTAATTTCATACTGCTCCGTCTGCGGCAAGTATCATAAAAATGAATCACAAATTTTTGCTTCACGTATTAATATATAGTTTACACGTAAACGAACATGAAATGGAAATGCATTTTATGGAACACTCAATGATGATGTGTTTGGTATTTGCTTACGTGACAGAATTTAAATGATGAAATCGGTAGAAGAACGAATATTACCGATATAGTTCTAAACGGGACAGATCAGTGTAGTGCAGTTTGGCGATGCCTATGTCCACCGGTGGATTGTCAGAGGATTGTGGATTGTCATTGTAGTTTACAACAATCGTAATATAAAAAGAACAATAGTCTATATTAAGGTAAAGCTAAGTGCAACTACATTTATAGGCGAAGGCTGCTTGCAAAAGGGAGCGAGTAACATGTAAGTCAAATGATAATAACAATAACAAGGGTTGACTTACTACTTACGATAAGGTAAATCGCATAGTTATTTACTATTTCAATCTTATAAAACTAGCAAATGGGTCACGACTCAAAAAAACTCAGTTATGCATTTAGGTTCACCACAAAATCCAATAAGGTTATATCGACCGAAGATTTAACAACAACTAAATAAGATTAACAAAAGGTGTTTACATGAAACTCTAAAGGTTTGATAATGGCTATAATTATATTTACATACTGTAATTATCACCAGTTATTTTTTCTTAGATTTAGTAACTAGAACTAGAGTCTAGAAGACTGGAAGTACATTCTCAATGTATTTTAAAGGGTATATTCTAAATTTAACTGCAGTAATAATTGACATTAATCTGTGCTTCCTGCTGAAAACAGTTATATGTCTGACTTTCAATTAATTGATGAACTTATTAAATTGTTTTTAAAACAGATATAAAGATATCTGTTAGAATAACGTTTTTCTAACACTTTTGTAATAAAAATCAATTAAGCAGAATTCAGACTTATAATCATTTTTACTAGAGGCATAGATTTATGAGTATAACTAATTCCTTCACGCGGCTATGACTACTACAATAATAAGTATGGTATGTGTTAATCTAGGTCATAAATAGTTTCGTCCCTGTAGTTCCGAGATTAGAATAGGGCTACGGTATCACTTGCCTGTCGTAAGAGGCGACTAAAAGGGACTTCCTTGGTTGCGAGCGGCTAGAGTGGGATGCTTGAACCGTTTGGTCAGGCGACCCCGCAAATCACGGCAGTATGTGTGGTCTCATACCGTCGTAAAGACCAGACGGAGTGGTGGGCCCAGCCGCCCAACTGTGAGGAGGCCTGTGGGGCAACGTGCTCAGAGGACTTCAGTTGCGTTCCTTTGGAGATCCCGGATTTCTTTTTGTTGCGCCGAAGACAGCCACAGTTTTAGTGCGGTAAAAATCCAACTTAACCCTGCATCACTCCCACGGCATCGGGTACATTTTGTAGGTTTTCCCAAAAACAAAGGTCATAAATAGTTTATATGTGTGCCTAATTTCTGCGAAATGCGATCGATACTTTTAGCGTGTAGAAGTAATTAACATACTCGTATTTCCTTACAACCTTGCGTATTTATAGTTTTTAGTAAGACATATTTTTTTAATAGTAAACTCAGCTATACAAGCGTGGAATAACAACGTTAGTTGCATTGAACGAAACCACAGAACATGGTGTCTTGTGGTATTTATTTTACTATTATGCCATTGTACTGAGCAGACAAAGTTACTGTTAAGTTTGCAACAGACGCTCTGTCCTTTCCGGTGGATGGAGCAGTGTTTGATTTCTTAATTAGATGCTAGTTTCGTGCTTGAGACAGAAAATGTGAACTGTAATTTGTACTCCGTTATATTCTAAGAATTATTGCGGTCTAGGAGGTAGTTGGGTAGAAACTAATGAATACACGATATCCAAAAATCAGAAAAGTACCTGAGATTACTTTAATACGTTCGAAGCGGCACAAAATTTTCTATTCTTTCTATTCTTGCGGTACCAGGCGTTTTACACCTGGACCTAAAACTACCATTGCGGCGGTACAAGGCTTATAATACCCTGTAATGTTAAAAAAACTTTAATCCTTTTTTTGGCTTCATAAAAAGAAAAAACATATTTTTTTGCTTTGAGTATTAGTATTAATGAATTGATTGAAGAGATCCTGACGGCGTACGTGGACAGCTTCTTTGGTTTAGAATCTATAGCTAAAATAAAATACAGGGTTTTATGTACCCTGAACAAGAGGATGTTTATGCATATTTTAGGGATGGGAAAAACAGATATCGATGGGCCTAAGTTTTATTGAATAATAATATAAATAATATTCATTAATGTTTAAGAATTTTATTAATATTCATAAATTTTTTAGAATTTTAATAATATTCATTAATGTTTTTCATTGAAACAATCCAAACAGAAGTTTTTTTGCATGCGTTACATTCAGTTAAAAAAATTTTAACTTTTTTGTGAGCTTGACGACTTGTTAAAATTGTTCGAAGCTTTGCATAGCATCCAACACAGTTTCTCTTTCGTGCCCTTTACTAAATGGTGTTTATTTGGTTTTGTTGCGGGTTCTGCAAGTAAAATTATTAGGAAAGGTTTTACGTGAGTGTTATTGTACGTAATTTTTTAGCAAATGCTATAAATAGTAATGACGACTTACCCGTTTTGGATAAATCAATCTATACTTTGATTCATTATTATCATCATTGTCTTCAATATTATCATCACTGTCTTCAATATGGTCCAGTTTTATTATTTTACGACACCGTCTTGAAGTCATTACACAACACTAACCGTGCGAAACTAGCGCGGGGTGCGGTACCAGGTGAGCGAGGGTACCAGGTGTATTCAACCTGTACCCGCACTGTGATGAAATTTTATTTGTTCAGTGCGGTACCAGGTATAAAATATCCGGTATTAAGATAGGCACACCACTGGATTCTATTTTAATAGCCCATCTCAGATATGTATTTATCTCTTTCCTACACTGAACCAATCTGAAGTTACGCGGTTCGCACGACAGAGAAGTCTATACTTTTCGTAGCCGCACCACAAGCGAGATATGGACCAGGTGTTTTCGACCTGGTTTCGCATGGAACGTGTTAAATGAATTTTGAGATTTGATTCTTAAGTATATTTCAAGGCCTCTTATGTCAATAACGTCTGGTTTATTTCAGTCAAAACTGAAATTGTAGGTTATATTACTCTCTCGTCAACCCATTATTATCCCACTGCTGGGCAGGTGTCTTCTCTCAGAATGAGAGAGCTTAGGACTTAGTCACCGCGCTGGCCAAGTACGAATTGGTGGACTTTACACAGCTACGAGAACTTTTTTTTTAACAAATTCTTGGCTGTGTAGGTTTCCTCACGATGTTTTCCTTCACCGAAAAGCAGTGACAATTAATTTCTAATACGCACATAATTTTAGAAAAATCGGTGGTTGGTGGTGGCCTGGGCTTAAACCTTAGACCTCTCGATCGAGAGCGCAAGATTCAACCGTTAGGCTATCACTAAAAATTAGTCACTCGTCGCAATTCGCAATTCATCGCAAAATAAGTAATTTCAAGCCTTTATGTACGCAACATAGTAAAGCCAAATATCTGGGAAATTCTCCTTTGAACCGAGCCATGAAATGTTATAACTCTGTTTTTCAGAATGTACATATTGACCTTTTTTCTGACACAATCGGAAAATTCAAAAAAAAGGTCTTAATAGCGTTAAGTAATCTCTAGTGATTTTTATTGTATATATGGCCCTCTGCCGCCTGTCAACGACAAGCGAGCCACGCTAACCCGACACTATACCGAAGATATCCCGGACGTCAGCCTGTACGAGATCCGATTGGCCCTCAAACAGCTCAAGAACAACCGAGCGCCCGGTGAAGACGGAATCACAACTGAATTGCTAAAAGCAGGTGGGAGACCAATTTTAAAAGCGCTCCAACAGTTGTTCGATTCCGTCATAAGCCAGGGTATAGCACCGGAGGCGTGGAGCAGAAGCGTGGTGATACTGTTCTTCAAAAAAGGCGACAGATCCTTGCTGAAGAATTACAGGCCCATCGCGCTTCTGAGCCACATCTACAAGGTGTTTTCGAGGGTCATCAATAATCGAATAGCTCGCAGGCTCGACGACTTTCAGCCTCCCGAACAAGCCGGATTCCGAAAAGGCTTTAGTACCATGGACCACATACACACACTGCGGCAGATAATAGAGAAGGCCGAAGAGTACAATCTGCCGTTGTGTGTGGCTTATGTGGACTATGAGAAAGCCTTTGATTCTATCGAGACATGGGCGGTGTTGGAGTCGCTTCAGCGGTGCCAGATTGACTATCGGTACATCGAAGTGTTGAAGTGTATATATAAGGCAGCCTCAATGTCGATCCGATTACACGACGGAAGTACGAACCCGATCCAATTGCAGCGCGGTGTGAGACAGGGGGATGTGTTATCTCCGAAACTGTTTACCGCTGCATTGGAAGACGTGTTCAAACTGATGGAGTGGAAAGGATTCGGCATCAACATCGATGGCGAATATATCACTCACCTTCGATTCGCAGACGACATAGTCATCATGGCGGAGTCGATGGAGCACCTCAACACCATGCTCAGCGACCTCTCTGGTGCCTCTCAACGGGTGGGTCTTAAGATGAACATGGACAAGACGAAGATCATGTCTAACGTCCATGTCACACCCGTACCGGTTGTTGTTGACGGCACCACCCTCGAAGTTGTTGACGAATACATTTACCTAGGGCAGGCGGTGCAGATGGGTAAGTCCAACTTCGAGAAAGAGGTCACTCGTAGAATCCAACTCGGCTGGGCAGCGTTCGGGAAACTGCGCCATATCTTCTCATCCGATATACCTCAGAGCCTGAAGACGAAGATGTTCGAGCAGTGTGTGTTGCCAGTGATGACATATGGCGCCGAGACGTGGTCCCTTACTGTGAGCCTCGTGCGTAAGCTCAAGGTCGCTCAGCGAGCTATGGAGAGAGCTATGCTTGGTATTTCCCTGCGTGACAGAATTCGTAACGATGAAATCCGTAGGAGAACGAAAGTTACCGACATAGCTCTCAAAATTAGTAAGCTGAAGTGGCAATGGGCAGGCCACATCGTTCGTAGGACAGACAACCGATGGGGTAGAAGAGTCCTCGAATGGAGACCACGTCTGGGCAAAAGGAGTGCAGGCCGCCCCCCGACCAGGTGGACTGATGACCTGAAGAAGACGGCGGGTAACCGCTGGATTCAGATGGCCCAGGACCGGTCGAAGTGGTGCAGATTAGGGGAGGCCTATGTCCAGCAGTGGACTTTCAAAGGCTGATGGATGGATGGATGGATATATATATATATATATGTATACGTGTGTGTGTATGTATGTATGTTGTTATATATATATATATATTATTTAATAAAAAAACATGTTAGTAAATCGAAGACTGCGATTAGTTTCTTCAATATCGTCTATATTTTTTCTGAATGGACGTTAACGCGTTTGATTTTGATATATGTTTATATTTTTTTTTGTTTAAATGTTGTACAAACCTATAATTTAAGTGCATAAATGCAAATAATTTGTTCGTGTGACATTAATGTAACATTATTTTATGTACTTAGTTGGTATGCCTTAATAAATAAATAAATTCGAAATTCGACCGTAATTCAACTCACATTCACGTATGTATATAAGTATATTATAAACGGGCTCTAAGTCTTTGCTTCACGTATTAATATGTAGATAATTTTGTAAATTTAACATTATATTGTGTTTACCGTACACAAAAGTTCAATAACAACGTTTTGTTGCAGGATTAACAAATGTGATAGTGTGATACAGTCATGTGAGGGCAGCCGCCGCCGACAAAATGTGCTCCTGGGTGGTTTCCGCCCTCATCATCTTCTTTGCCATGGGTAAGTTACTAATGAATTATAATTATATAACATATAAAATTGTATTTCCTTAAAAAATAACATTTTTTTAAAGATGTTATTGTTATAACAATAATTGTAATCAACTATCGCCTTAAAAATATCTTTGGAGTTTTTTTAGGACTAGTCGACCCGTTGAATTTCGTTCCGCCTAAAAGTCAAAAATCTAAATTTAACAGTGTTGTTCCACTATATTATCCATGTATTATACACAAAAACCTTCATCTTGACTCCGTAGTGTAGGTTTTAAAGATTTAAACATACATCGAGACAGGCACCAAGAAGCGACTATGTTTTATACTTTGTAGTAAAGATTGATTTACTTTTGAGCCGCCTTTAAAATATGTGTACTAATGAGCGAAGAATATAAACAGTAAATGAATTACCGGCTAAGTACTAGTCAAACTCACGCATTAAGGGTTCCGTACTATTATCCCCCCTAAATTCTTATTTTATTCTGTCTTTAGTATTTAGTATTATTAGTAGTAGTTGTTATAGCAGCAATACTCACGTCAGTCAAGCTATCACTGTTTATGAGATACAGCCTGGTGACAGGCAGACAGGCGGACAGCAGAATTTTTGTGATAGGGTTCCGTTTTTACTCTTTGGGTACGGAACCCTGAAAAAGGTGACAGGAATCATTTCCTGTGCTTAAGTTATTGCTTTTTGGTAGCTTTATCGTACTTTCTTAATATGTATGAGAAGGGAAGAAGAAAAAAACAGCGAGTTTGCCATAAGCCAAATACTGTTTCTGTCGCATTGCAAAAGAGTAAGATGTGGTTGGTTTTAAAACACATCCACAAATTCTTCAAGAAGACCGATACTTAATAGATTGATAATAAAAAAACTGCGTATTTTAAAAAGAATTGCACTTTGTATGCTTGGACAGGTGTTCAAAACTTATCTATTTCTACCCAATAAACTTAATTTTCTTCATTCGTACTATAAACAAACTTGGTGAACTAACTTTTTGAATCTTGGTACAGAGTTCAAAAGTTTAGAGTTCTTGCTAGATGCTGAGTGAGCATGTGATTTGATCCTACAGCGTTTTTGAAAGATAATTTTGTACGTATTTTACCAGATTATATCAAATGAATTCTATAATTAAGATTGAGTAGTCCGAAGACAGACCTTTAATCTGTTTCCGCGAAAAACTATACATTTCCCTAGACATGAACTAAGAAAAGAATTAATCTTGAACTTTTAAACGAATTGTGACTATAATTTGTAGTTGTAAGATTGCTTTACATTCACGACAATATTAAATGGTATTTTAAAGTTACCTAATTAAATAACTCTATTCATCACGAAATTTTTATTCATTACGAAAGAAGCGAATATTTACAACATAGCCTTATTATTATACCAGGAAAAACTCGTAATAACCAAATATAACGTATTAGAATTTTACGATATCTAATTTACCTTATAATATACCATAAGGCACGAAATAATCAGTAAACAAGTCTTAAGTATTACGCAAAATTTCCTCTCATTCCGCCGTAATGGCACACCCGGGCTCCGTAATGGCGGTGTATATAAAAAGCTTCGGATTTGCCATTTCTCATGATTCACATACGTTTGTTTCGCCACCCTGACATTTGACGTCGCGCTCCGATGATAATGCGAAAATGGCGTACGTAAGATCTTTATTTTTCTTTTACGTTAATATCATAAATGCTGTAATAACATCAAAGCATTCGGAAGCTTCTGAATTACATCGAGGCCTGTTGACTTAGTGTTTTGAACGTTTTATTTTCATGGCGATGTATTTTATATTGAATCTGAAAACGTAATTGCTTTTAGAATTATGTTACACTAATTAAACAGACTCTATTAAATTATGTGAAGTAAGGTAATTTTCATTGTTAATCTAATAATAAGTGGATAGTCTGATAATCAGGCGAAAGTTTGTGAGAGTGGCCATCTATTCTCACAAACTTCCATATGCCTATTTGTTATACGTCAAAATGGCTGAACAGATCTGAATAAATTTGGCTCCGAGATAAACTATAGTCTGGAAGTAAAAATAGTTAGGAATAGTTTTCTATGGTATAAAATCTTTGAGATTTATTTAATTAGCACAATTATTGTACGCTACAGTATCTTATAACGGTTTTATCAAAGTTTTCAAACTCACAATTGTATACCAGCATACTTACCACGCTAACAATATTTTAAGTGATTCTTAGGGTTCCTTTGGGCAAAAGGATAAAAACGGTACCCTAATCGTCGGTCTGTCTGTCTGTAGGTTGTATCTTATTAACTGATGTTAGCTGAAAAGTAAACGTTTTTACAGATGGTGTATTTTTTTTGTCGCTTTAACAAAAAAATTAGTTAAGTTTAGTTTTAAAATCAAAATAAAATAAAAAATAAGGGGATCTCTCAAACTACATAAATGTTTTTTTGTCTTAATTTATAGATAACTACGTTTCAACCTGAAAGTCCAAAATCAAAAATTATCAGTTTCTCTATATTATACATATATTATACATAAAAACCTGGCCTAGTTTTAAATATTTAAGCAAACATAGCGACAGACAGCGGGAAGTTAGTTTTATACTATGTAGTGATGTTTCGGTACCCTTCGTGCGTGAGTTCTACCCGCACTTGGTCTATTATTTTAATATTTATGACTCCATCTATTGCTAGTAGTAGTAGTTGCGCTCCCGAGTTGACTCCCATCTTAACGCGCTTATTCTCGCTTTCTTACACCACAGGACAAGTACCGTCTTCGTGGAAGGTAGCCCTTGTTCACCCTGTACCCAAAAAAGGTGACCAAAGTGACCCGGCCAATTATAGGCCAATAGCAATAACCTCCTTGCTCTCAAAGGTAATGGAGCGTGTTATAAACACACAGCTCCTTAGGTACCTCGAGGACCACCAGTTGATCAGCGACCACCAATACGGTTTTCGCAAGGGCCGTTCAACTGGTGATCTTCTGGTATATCTCACACACCGCTGGGCGCAAGCCATTGAGAGCAATGGAGAGGCATTGGCAGTAAGCCTAGATATTGCCAAGGCTTTCGACCGGGTCTGGCACAGGGCCCTTCTCGCGAAGCTCCCATCTTACGGTCTCCCCGAGAGGCTGTGCACGTGGACGGCTAGCTTCTTGTCTGAGCGGTACATCAAGGTCGTAGTCGACGGGTGTTGCTCAGACACGAAACCCATTAATGCTGGTGTACCTCAAGGTTCCGTCCTCTCTCCCACACTGTTTATTCTGCATATCAATGACATGTTGCAACAAATCAGCAACATGCATTGCTATGCAGATGACAGCACGGAGGATGTTGCATACACAGGCCGTGCGAACGCCTCTCGGACACTCGTGGAAGAAAGTAGAATCCGACTTGTGTCTGAAATCGAGAACTCTCTGGAGCGGGTCTCGACATGGGGTCGACTTAATCTTGTTGAGTTCAACCCCACGAAGACACAAGTCTGCGCGTTTACCGCTAAAAAAAACCCCATTTGTTGTAGCGCCAAAGTTTCAGGAAATTCCGCTCACCATTAATAAAAGCTTGGGGATCCTGGGAGTTGACATCTCGTGTGATGTGCAGTACCGGAGTCATTTGGAAGGCAAAACCAAGTTGGCGTCTAAAAAACTGGGCGTTCTTAACAGAGCCAAGCAGTACTTCACTGGGGGGCATCTTCTTCTGCTTTATAAGGCACAAGTAAGGCCCCACATGGAGTACTGCTCGCATCTCTGGGCTGGAGCGCCACAGTACCAACTTACCCCACTTGACTCCGTACAGAAGCGAGCGGTCCGAATCGTCAACGACCCAAGGATCGCCGATCGGTTAGAACCCTTAAGCTTGCGGAGGGACATAGGTTCCCTTTGCGTGTTCTACCGGCGTTATAATGGTGAGTGTTCCGAGGAACTGTTTGATCTGGTGCCCACATCACCCTTCCTTTATCGCACCACTCGCCGACGGATGAGGTTCCATCCGCATCAACTGGACTCGTGGCGGTCCTCCACGGTTTGGTTTGCGCGCTCGTTCCTGCCGCGGACGTGCAAGATGTGGAATGAACTTCAAATAAAATTTGCAAAATAAAAAGAAAATTAATTGTTAGAACAAAGGAAAAGATCCTTTTTCATAACTCATTTAACCACGTCTCGGGGACAAAGAGAACAAAGTTATTCCATAACAAAATAAAACTCAATTAACTTTGGGATAAAAATATGACTATTTTATTTGAGGGGAAAAATATAAATTGTTTTTAAATTAAATATAAAATTGAATTACAATATTAAACACAGCATTATTAATTAACATTAAACGACTAGTTTGCATGTGTGGTGACAAAAACTATTTTTTATTGTTTATTTAGCACAAAAATAACGACTCGACATTTATTGTAAATTATAACCTAATGTAAAATGTATTTGTCTCAATGTTCTTTATTGTGCCCGCGGGTAATGTATGAAGGAGCACGAAGTAGTTTGAAAATAATTCAAACTTCTTAATGTATATCTAATGAAAATACCAAAAAGCATTTTATGCTTCTATTAAGGATTTTGTTTAGTGTAATTGGTTTTGTACTGTCTAGTTATCATTACTATCTATATCTATAGTACTGTAAAACTTTGCTACATTTTTGTCATATTACATTTGTAATGTAGAGGTTACTAAAGTAGGTAATAAATAATTTATAATCGTAAACTTTATTTCTTCTTAACAAAAAACAAATTACAAAAGAATTAACAAATTGATCCTCTGTATAATATTAGCATTAATAAATGTTCGCCAAAGTAAGAACGCGAGCACACACTGAGTGCACTCACATCGAGAGCTCTCCGCTTTCGATTCTGTAAAACTCCAACCAATTCCAATTAATGTACATTCCCGTTCATAAAAGATAAAACGTAAACCAAGATTTATCTACTGTAATCTTTTTCACTCGCGATTCAATAGCCTACAAATTGGGTGAAGTAAAAATATAAATTGGCGGCCGAAAACATTTTTACATGAAAAGGGCGGTCTCGGGCCGGCCCGGCCCGTCAATTAAAATGCAAATTGGCGTCACCCGACGCGGAAAGATGATGAGACTTTGTTATACAAATTATACACATCGCTCATATTTATACACGGACATCGCCTGGTAATTATACGATAACTACTCATGAGCGGGCACGTTTGAACGTTAAATATAGTTGGTAATGGATGTTGACTTAGGGACCGGAGAGGGATCGTTGTCACCAACGTGTTTGAGGGTAAAAATAACAGTGTAACTTAAGAAATTGTACTCTTAAGTTATACATCAAAAGAGTAAAATTCAGCTTTAAAAAAATATATATTCCTTAGAAAATATTGCGTAAAAAGTCGATTAGCTTTGTCAAAATGTGTGTCAATCTTAACATGATACAAAAAAGGCCTGTAATACCTGATTATAAATATGGAATTCACCAAATTCTAGCATAAGGCTCACAATAGTAGGAAGAATAATATAAAAATATTGTGTCGTATAAAAATTCGTAATAAAACGTGTATGGTCCAGTATTCTAATCCACGATTGGTAGGAGGAACTATTCTAGAAAATATATAGCAGTAATAGATTGTGACGAAAATCGCATTTCCCACATAGTAAAAGTTTCCCCGCAGCCGCTGTGACAAAATATAGTTTTCACGAATTCTGTCTTCAAAGCTTCGATTCGTGGACAAAGAGCAATGGCAAAAGTGCATTTCCATAAGTGCATTCATTTTATACTCATTCTAATATTTGGACTTAAATGAAATGAGAGAAGATAATGATATTTTTAGTGTCAATTTTTTATAAAATTGTAGTAACAAGCGAGCATGCAGTCCACCTGCTTGTAAGTGATTACCATCAGCATGAAGTGGATGATAACCAACCTAATTAATTTTCCAATTTACATTAAAATAATTATCTATTTTTTTTATAATCCTGATAATAATTTTGTTACACAAATTGTTTGTACAGAAAGATCACATGCCAGCCGTTATAAAAAATATATAAGATAAAATTTGCCAATAGGCCAACAAAACTAAATCTATATATATAAAATTCTCGTGTCACAATGTTCATTCCCGTACACCTCCGAAACGGTTAGACCGATTCTCATGAAATTTTGTAAGCATATTGAGTAGGTCTGAGAATCGGTCAACATCTATTTTTATACCCCTTAATAATAACCCCTTAACATTTTTTTTTAATTTTTATATGGCAAATAACGTCTGCCGGGTCAGCTAGTTTCTTATATATGTCCATGACGATGATCATATTTTATTTAATATCAAAAATATTAGAGTGCCCGAGCCGGAAATCGCTCAAGCAACTTTTTAATAGTTTACATAACAAGATAATTTAGATAGCAGACAATGGTCGGTCAGGTTTATTGTTATATATTAATGAATGAAGCTCTTTAATACACGTACTTTATATACTTTTCGAAATATAAAAAACATCATTATTCTTACCTCTATAAAAAAGTTTTAACAAGAAAAAATAGTACCCTAATTTTCTGTAATAAATTTGACGAGTTTTATAGAGAATTTAATTTAGTAATCGCTCAGCCCGATAATTTCTGGTGGATTGTTAATGATTTTGCGTATTCCTACACAATAGAGGGATTTTTAATCCGCGTGGCAAAGCGGACACAATACTTGTTTAATTCGCAGGGTTCTAGGTTAGGTTAGGTTCTAGGGCTTAGATATTTTTTCTGAGTTTGGGTGTTCGTGTTTTCGTGTTTATACGAGTATATTTTCAAGGTGGTAGTTCGACCGAGGAAATACCACCGCCGCTCCTATTTCTAGCGTGAAGCGTGTCTTGCGTTTCGATAGAAGGGTGTGGTTGCCGGCACACTTTCGCATGAGGCGACCATCATAGTCCTCGCGAGCAGCAACGAATCTGTAATTGACTTCAGATGGAACCCATGTTCTGTATGTAGTTGATTACAGATGTCCATGGGCGGCACTGACCACTTGCCATCAGGTGGACTGCGTAGTCGTTTGCTACTTCAGTAAGATAAAAAAAAATACATTGCACTCACGACATACGAAAAAAATTTCGTGTGGGACTATAAGTATATAATAATAATTATTAATATTTCGGTTACATGAACATACGAATCGTTTCATAACAACTTACATTAAACGAGGTCTTATTAAAATAGAATATGCTCTTTATCATAATTTTATTAAACTCAGCATAATTTTATGTAACCTGCAGAGATGTATGCACTGCTAATTAAATTGCAGGTGAGTGCCGTCGTTTCACATACAAAGGATTTTATTATTTTTATCAAAGTAAAAAGAAAACATCGCATTCTATTAAATTAGGTGGAAATGGAACCATTCCTATTGAAGAATATTATTTAATGTTTTAAATAATTTAAACGATTAAGTATTTTCTGTATTTGTTCTGACTCTCGTCAACCTATTATTCATATTATTACTGCTAGGCACGGGTCTTCTCTGAAAATGAGAGAGTTTTAGACCATAGTCCACCTTACTGGTCAAGTGGAAATTGGTGGACTTCACACACCTCCGAGAACTTTTTTTAAACAACTCTCAGGTGTGAAGGTCTCCTCACGATGTTCCCCTCCACCGAAAAGCAGTGATAATTAATTTCTAATACGCGCATAAATTTAGAAAAATCAGTGGTGCATGCCTGTGTTTGAACCTTAGACTTCCGATCGAGAAGGCAAGTTTGAACCATTAGGCTATCACTGCTTCGTCCCTGTAGTTCCGAGATCAGAATAGAGCTACGGCATCCCCTGCCTATCGTAAGAGGCGACTAAAGAGGGCTTCCGGGGTTGGAGGCGGCTAGAGTAGGAGCTCAAACCGTTCGGTCAGGCAATCCCGGGAAGGACGGAGGTATGTGATTGCATACCGTCATAAAGACTAGACGGACGGTGGGCCCAGACACACATCAGGGAGGAGCCCGATGGGGAAACGCGCTCAGAAGATTCCGGTTGCGGTCGTTTCGAGATCCCGGAGTCCTCTTTATAGCGCCTAGGATGGCCACCGTGCGGTAAAAATCCCACATAACCCTGTGTCGCTCCCACGGCGTCGGGTACCTTTTGAAGGTTTCCCCCTCGACTACAAAAAAAAGGCTATCACTGATTGCCAATATTAGCTGGCTATTGACCTATAATCTATTGATTAAAATGTAATTTAGCCTAAATATCAATGTTTTGGGTCGTAATATGTTATATGATTTAAGCTTGTTAAATATAGAATTATCTCGCTGCGTAAATAAAGCCATGTCTCCATAAATTCCGGCTTACATTTTTAAACGTTTTGAATTGTACGTTGTTTCCACTGAGTGCTTCTGTTGATTATTTAGTATTCTGATGTCATAACGAGGATAAAATGATGCTTTAATTGTATGGCATTGTTATTTTGTGCCTATTAAATAGCAGTTTAATTAGTGTTTTAAACAATAATAATAATAAATAGGTTTTAAATTTATGTAACATCTTATTATACAACAATAGTAGACTGTATTTTTTTTGATTCGGAAGGAATCACTAACACTTATTTCTAGCGTAAACAGTTCTTGGAAATGGAGCATGCAGTCCACCTGATGGTAAGTGGTCACTGCCGGCCATGGACTGTCTGTCATCTGTAAGCAACTTCATATAGAACATAGGTTTTATTTGAAGCCAATCACAGATGAGTTGCTACTCCTGAAGACTAGGCTGGTCGCCTCATGTGAAAGTGTGCCGGCAACTACACCCTTCCATCGAAACGCAAATAATGCTTCACGCTAGAAATAGGTGTTCGCTTGCTAGTTTTATTTTGAAAGACAAAAAATGATATTAAGTTATGCTTATGCTTTTTTTATTGAATTCACTAAAACGGCTTTTTGAATATTTAAAACTAAACCAAGCAACCACGTAGTGGTTACTACACCTAACGCGCACCTAAACCTTGGGTACAAGCACATCTTATTAGTGAACACAGCTGTATCTACCTAATAGCAAGGTTCCTAGATGTATTCTAACACAATATTCAGATACCGTACCTGCAAGTATGTGGCGAGCAATTAAATTCGATATGCTTGAAGTGGCACCCGCCGCCCCGCGCTCCCCGAAGCTATGCCGTGGTGCATGCTGTTACGTCATAATGGTAGTAATATACACCGTGAACTTGTGTGTATTGAACCTGTTACTGCTTGACCGGGCTTCAGCACACTTTGCGGTCTACTCATAGCCACTAGGCTTCAAAATCCTTTATTGGTCTAATATATTTTTGTTGTAAATAAAGTAAAACTCATGTACTTTAGAACTAACACCATTTATTTCAACATAAACATGTATTCAAATTAAATTGGTTGTATGCAAAAACGAGCCTTTGTTTTACTCTTGCGTTATGGTACAATATATAATTTTACTGTTCAGGGCAATAACAAAACAACTCCCTTCGCATCAGGACAACGATAAATTTTATAATTGTACACTCGAAAACATTGTGGCCAATTAATTAACGGGCCACTAGAACGCTTTGTGAAATGAGTTGAATGATTGCTTCAGCAAATAACGCCCATTTGCGATTGTTAGTTATATTATCTTTTGTACGGTTATTAACTAACCGGTTTTGTCGTTTAAATGTTACTATCAGCTATACAAAAGTTTCGTGTTTGATCTTTTGATGCGTAAAATTCTGGGGAAGATTGAAGGTAAACGTTGTTATGGTTCGACTGTGTCGTTTACCTGTTAGTGATTAGAACAGGCGTGACAAAATGGGACAAGACTTACTCCTAATATTGTTTAAGTTGTTTATTTTCTGTTTAAATGAGAATCATGCAAAAATAATGGACTGAATTATTAATAATAAAACTTTTAACTTAACAGCTTGTCATGGAACTTAAGCCAATTTATTTAATTTCATACAAAGTAAAGTATTACTTAATTAATTTTTGAGTAATTTCAATTAAAGCAACAATTTAAATCGAATCGAAAAAAGAACCTTGGAGACTCTTAACCACTGAAGGACATAGTACAATACCGACAACAAAATGTTATTCTCTGAAAATAGGGTGCTGTAACTAAGAGCTGAGAAAAGGCCGGTCAACAAGTACTCTCCGCTACGAGCGAATTCTTAACCTGCCAAGCGCTTTACATGGGGTCAAAGTCGGTCAAACTATCCACTACTTTTATACAAGTAGCAAAAAAAACATGCGTGCGTACAAAGTACACATGTCAGAAGTGAAACTTCTTTGGCGAACTAATTTATAAATCTTGTTTATATTTATACGAATCTAAAACTTTAAATTTCCAAGATTAAGAGGAAGGGAAAAAGGCGTGATACGACGTTCGCTCTGTCTCACTTTTTCTCTCAATCTTTCTCACTCGCTTGCTCCCTACTCTCACTCCACGGCTAGTTGCTCATGCTACGTTCGCCCTGTCTTACTCTCTCTCAATCGGTCTCGATCACTCTCTCTCTCTTTTCCGAAACTTCCGTTGCATACCGGCGTGACGTTTCATCTGTAAAAATTTTACCCTCATGCGCCTAAAGAAGTTTCACTTCAATAAAAATATTTTGATGGTGGTAGGACGTTGAATGAATAGTAGAAGTAATTTTGTAGTCAGTTCATGAGTAGGACCTGTTTTATATTATCAATACTCTCACATAACAGTAAGTTTTCGTAAAATACCCTTCTTTTTTCTTCTTCTTTTATTTGACATTCCGATCAAGCAGTCACCATGCCGGTACTGGCAATGGATTCCTGGTTCGATACCCGGCCAGATATACATCTAAAATGTGGATGTGGTTTTTTGTTCTGGGTCGGGGTGTGCGTTTATCCGTTTTTATGTGTGTTCATTTACAATGAAGCAGAAAACATCTTACTATGGGGCTATGGGTTCGGAAAACATTATAGCTTTTTTTTCTTCCCTGTACATCTTTACGCATTAGAAATGCCGAATGCATATTAGCGTTACATATGGACTTATATTCATATCTTAGTTAACACGGCGAACTTCATTACGCCTAAATGTCAAAAATCTAAAATCAGTGTTGCCGCATATTATGCATGTATTATACGTAAAAACCTTTCACTTGAATCACTCTATCTATTAAAAAAACTGCATTAAAATCCGTAGCGTAATTTTAAAGATCTAAGCATACGTAGGGACAGACAGCGGAAAGCGACTTTGTTTCTTTGTTTTATACTATTTAGTGATTGTAAGTTTATGTGTTGTTTAGTGATACCAAAGAGAAACAATTCTGTCGAATAAAATTATAACATCTTACAGTCTGTTTTGTGTATAACCGACACTTCTAAATCTCAATATAAAAGCTTCACAAGCCATTAAAACAGTAATAAGAAAAGAAATACAATAACAGAACGCCGCAGGTAATTTCCGAGTGGCTCGTCTGTTCTCTTCACGGGATTATCATACCTACCGTCATTTATTTAGGTGTCAAAATTCTATCGCGAATTTGCAAGCAAAACCTATTACCATATAAACAAGTTGCGAAGGCAACTCTGTATCTTTACGGTGTCTTTGGGTTAATGAAATGTTCGGAAGCTCATTACGTATTAATAAAGTGGCGTCGTAAAATGACATAATGAATCTGATTTGTGTATGTACGTATAGAGAGTGGTGGAAGTATCTATGACTGTGCCCGTAGTACGATTTTATTACATTACCTCAACACGTTTTTTTATCTGACTGAAGTAGCAAACGAGCATGCAGTCCACCTGATGGTAAGTGGTCACTGCCGCCCATGGACATCTGTAATCAACTTCATACAGAACATGGGTTCCATCTGAAGTCAATCACAGATGCGTTGCTACTCTCGAGGACTATGATGCTCGCCTCATGTGAAAGTGTGGCGGCAACCACACCGTTTCATCAAAACGCAAGAAGTGCTTCACGCTTGAAATAGGTGTGGCGGTGGTACTTTCTCGGTCGAACCATACAGGTTCTAACGCCTTCTCATCATCATAATGATCGTAGCTTTAAATGAAAGAGGACGTAAGACTTAACATATTAATGGTATAGATACCATACTATAGTTTGGCCGAGAAGCTCTAAAAACCTTTTGCAGTAAGTGTAGCCACTGCTATCATACTGAAGTTACAAAGACACTCGACATACTGTAAAATGTTAATTGCAAAATTTTCATGAAAATTGTAGATCTCGTTATCGTGATCACGACTAGATACATATCTAACTCAGTTTTGCCAAAAATCCGACTTACTGCAGCTGTGATATTGAGGGCAGATCTGTGCGCTTAGTACGAGTTTAATACATGACATCAACACGTATGCGTTTTCGCTCCATTCAAGTTTAAGTTTTCGAGTATATTGTAATGTATGAGCAAACGAGAACGTATGTTTTGAGGACACCTAATTCATTTCAACTAAAGGTATTGTGCTTACGTTACCGTTGTATCTCTAAACGGTCAAATGTTTTTCAAAATTGCATGGTTTCCGGACACATGAATAAAAAAGGAGGACAGGAGTCGGAGATTAAGGTCATCTCTACGAACACTGATAATTATCTGTGTAGATATGAACGCATATAAAAACTTTTTAACAAAAAATATCTACCGACTTCCATGTCACAAAAAAGTAAAAAATAATTTAAATATATTTTGGTCTAGAACATACTCAGTACTTAGTACATAGTTCTGAAGTCGGTGCTCATATAGGACGTAGTTACCGTCGTCCAGCGAAATATGTCGAGCACCGACTTCAGGACTATGTACTAAGTACTGAGTATGTTCTAGACCAAAATATATTTAAATTATTTTTTACTTTTTTGTGACATGGAAGTCGGTAGATATTTTTTGTTAAAAAGTTTTTATTTTACACTTTTTAGTGACTATATTTTTATGTTTGTATTTAAATAAAGCCTCTAAGTTTGCTTTGTGCATCTACGTATTCACAAAAATTAAACATAAAACACTTTTACAATTCATACAAACAGGGCGCCCCCTCTGGAAGTACCCCTCCATCATCAGGGTTGAGGAGTTGAAGGTCAAATTTTTCATCTTATATTGTTGCTTAGTAATCTTATAACATATACGTTAGTACCAGGTGGCTAACTTCTATGGCTCAGGCTTGCAGTACCCTGCATCATCAGGGTTTAGGAGTTGAAGGTCAAAATTTTAATTTTGTGCCTCTGTTTGGTATTATTTTTACATACCCGTAAGCACCAAATTGCCAACTCCTATGGTTTAGAATTGAAGTACCCCTTCATCATCAGGGTCGAGGAGTTGAAGGTCAAAATTTTAATTTTGTGCCTCTGCTTAGTATTATTTTTACATAACCGTAAGCACCAAATTGCCAACTCCTATGGTTTAGGATTGAAGTACCCCTTCATCATCAGGGTTGAGGAGTTGAAGGTCAAATTTTTGATTTTATATTTTTGCTTAGTATTTTCTTTACATAACCGTAAGCACCAAATTGCCAACTTCTATGGTTTAGGATTGAAGTACCCCTCCATCATCAGGGTTGAGGAGTTGAAGGTCAAATTTTTCATCTTATGTTTTTGCTCAGTAATCTTATAACACATACGTAAGCACCAAATGGCTTATTCCTATGGTTTTGGCTTTAAGTACCCCTGCATCATCAGGGTTGAGGAGTTGAAGGTCAAATTTTTGTCCCATGAATTTGCTTAACAATTTCATTATATATTCGCAAACATCAAACGACCAACTTTTATAGTTCAGGCTAGCAGTACCCCTGCATCATCAGGATTGAAGAGTTGAAGGTCAAATTTTTCATAGTAAATACCTACATAGTAATTTTATTCTATATTTTACTCAATTGGACTTCTCCAGCTAAGGTTCGGCCGACTATCACTAATTTTATTATTTTGCTCCAAAAAGTTGAAGATCCTATGATTAGAACCTTATCAAACTCTTATCAGACTACCCCTGGAGTACATCCTTTCTAATAAAAAAAGAATCATCAAAATCGGTTGGCGGGATATTGAGTTATTCATACATTTATCGCGTACATTGAAAATGCAAATTTAAGACTTATGCGTTTTTCTTATGGATGCCCTAGTCAAAAAAATACTAAAAAAAAATGGGACCCTATGACACGCACTACCTTTCAAATAAAAAAAAATCATCTAAATCGGTTCACCCAGTCCGGAGAAATGAGGTAACAAATATAAAAAAAAAAAAAAAAAAAAATACAGACGAATTGATAACCTCCTCCTTTTTGGAAGTCGGTTAAAAAACATTTATGCATACATATCTACACACTTCTCTATTCTTTTTTAGGTTATTCCTATATCACTATTCGTCATTGACGTTACAATAGGATGCATAGAATCAGTCTAGTTTTAGCGATTTATTTTTATTTTGTCGTCGTCAACCCATTATTGTCCCACTGCTGGGCACGGGTCTTCTCTCAGTATGAGAGAGTTTAGGCCATAGTCCACCGCGCTGGCCAAGAGCGAATTGGTGGACTTCACACACCTCCGAGAACTTTTTTTTTTAAGAACTCTCGGGTGTGTAGGTTTCCTCACGATGTTTTCCTTCACCGAAAAGCAGTGATAATTAATTTATAGTGCCTGGGTTTGAACCTCGGACCTCCCGATCGAGAGGGCAAGTTGCAACCATTATAGGCTATCACTGCTCTATTTTTTTTTTTATTATTTATTTTATACTTGTGTTTCGATGGAGGGGTGTGGTTATGGGAACACTTTTAAATGAGGCAACCAACATAGTCCTCAGGAGCGGCAACGCATCTGTGATTGACTTCATATAGAACGCATGTTCTGTATGAAGTTGATTACAGATGTCCATGAGCGGCAATGACCACTTGCCATCAGGTGGACGGCATGCTTGTTTGCTACTTCAGTCTGATAAAAAAAGAATTAAAATACAGTTAACACATCATTTTTGTCTAAAATAGCGGTGACAATTTATGTGTTTTAAATTAAAATAAGTAATATAATATTTTCTAACTTATAATGTAACTTATATTATAATCGGATATATTTATTATTCAAACCCCAACCTCGCTGATTGGAAGACCAAGCACCAGTCGTAACCTATCGTACATATATGTACGCATATTCTATTGCATATAATTTTAATACTGTCTAGGATGCAAATATGATCGCAATAACTAGCATACGGTATTGAACGTATTGTTATTCAACACGTATCTTGCTAACTGCTTCTCGGTAATAACAGACGATATGCAACTTTCAGAGTAGAATCCTTACAAGTGTCATCATTTTTCTACCAGATTAAAGCAGCAAGCGAGCATGCAGTTCATCTTATGGAAAATAGTAACAACCATCCATACGTGACCAATACGTGAACATACGTGACCAATTTAAAATAGAACAGTGGTTCTCTCTAAAGTTAAACACAAATCCGATGCTAATCTTAATTGATACCTGATTAAACAGGTGGTAGAACCCACGTAGTTTGACCGGGGAGGTACCCGACGCCGTGGGAGCGACGCAGAGTTTTGTGGATTTTTTACCGCACTAAAACCTCCCCCGGTGGCCGCCCTTCAAAAGAATGCAACCGGGATCCTCTGAGCGTATTGTTCCATCTGGCTCCTCCCAGATGAGCGGGTGGGCCCACCGCTCCGTCTAGTCTTTACGACGGTATGCGACCACACATACCGCCGTTCTTCCCGGGATTGCTTGGCTGGACGGTTCAAGCGCCACTCTAGCCGCCCACAATTCCGGAAATCTCTTTTAGTCGCCTCTTACGACAGGCTGGGGATACAGTAGCCCTATTTTGATCCCGGAACTACAAGGACACCCCATCTATGTATACGTTACTGCTACTGCGGTTCATTCTCTTATTTGCTGCATCAACATTTCATTTCTTAAATAATGAGCCCAGGTGAGTGGTACCTCAGTCAGTTCAATCCAGCCCGGTCACTATCATAATCAACATGTCTTTTTTTTTTTGTTTTCGAGGAGGAAACCTTCAAAAGGTACCCGACGCCGTGGGAGCGACGCAGGGTTATGTGGGATTTTTACCGCACTAAAACCCCCCCGGTGGCCGTCCTCGGCGCTGAAAAGGAGGACTCCGGGATCTCGAAACGACTTCAACCGGAATCCTCCGAGCGCGTTGCCCCATCGGGCTCCTCCAATCAACATGTCTAGGCCACGTTTCTTTTAAAATGTGCTTAATTGTAAACGTGAAGAAATTAAAGTGTTCTTTTTCAATTAAAATTTTCTTTTTTTTTATTCCTTGCCAATGTAACATCAAGAAGATTCCACTAGAAATAAATGTGGCGGTGGTACCTCCCTGGCCGGACATTATTCGTTCTACCACCTAGTAATTTAAAGTCCATCAACAATATTGTAGTTTTATTATGATCTGCGGGAATCGTTTTCCACAGTCAACAACTTGGTAGAAGATCTCAAGTTCACGACGTCTTAATGCTGCACGAAATTATGAATTTGGATCTGATTCTATTATATAGAATCAACTTATTATTGTCACACTGCTGAAAACGGGTCTTCTCATAGAAGAAGAACATTTTTAAGAACTCTCAGGTGTGTTGGTTTTCTCCTGATAACTTTTGATACTTAACTTTTGATATCAATCGCGAATAGTTTGTGGCGCCGTAACATGACGCATCGCGGCGCGCGCGTCACTGGTGGTCTACAAATATCAGTGGCAGGGTCGCTATGTGATAACTTGTATGGTTCGGGTTTAAGTGAGGAGGTGTGTTAATGGTTCCATTTCTTTATTGATACTGTCTAAGCATAACTTATATTAAGGTGCTTGCACATATACTTACACACGCAACTGTTACACACATACATACTACACACGCTTAATTTTATGAAAATCGTTGGTGAGCTTGGGTTTCGAAACTCGGATCTCCCGATCGAGACCGTTTCTGCTATTAGGCTACCATTGCTCAGCTGCTCATTCAATGTTCCACCTTCAAAATATTTTTGTTTTTGCTACTTGTATAAAGGTAGTGGATAGTTTGACCGACTTTAACCCCATGTAAAGCGCTTGGCAGGTTAAGAATTCGCTCGCTCGTAGCCGAGAGTACTTGTTGACCGGCCTTTTCTCAGCTCTTAGTTACAGCACCCTATTTTCAGAGAATAACATTTTGTTTTTTGTATTGTACTAGGTACTTCAGTGGTTAAGAGTCTCCAGGGTTCTATTGTATAGATTTCTGTTTCGACTGGTAAAATTGCTTCTTTCATTAAAATGACTGAACATTAAATTAAATTAAAATTAAATAAATTTGCTTAAGTTTAATGATAAGCTGTTAATTGAAAAGTTTCTGTTATGAATAATTCAGTCCACTATTTTTTGAACGATTCTCATTTAAACAGAAAATTAACAACTTAAACAATATTAGGAGTAAGTCTTATCCCATTTTGTCACGCCTGTTCTAATCACTAACAGGTAAATGACACAATCGAACCATAGGTTCGATGTAGGTGTAACGTAATTGTGATGAGTAATGTTAATGTACTCGTATGTGCGATGCAATTATTAATATGACAGTCGCGCTAACATCGCGCCCCGCGTCGCTCGCTTGTACTAAGTGAATAAACCAGTGTTCAAGTCATTCTGCTGTTTCCGTTACCAACCCTTCACCACACACAAGAACACACTACAACACCTAAAACAACGTTTACCTTCCCCAGAATTTTACGTATCTAAAGATCAAACACGAAACTTTTGTATAGCAGATAGTAACATTTAAAACACAAAACCATTAACTAACCGTACAAAATATAAAATAACTAACAGTCGCAAATGGGCGTTATTTACTGAAGCAATCATTCAATTCATTTCACAAAGCGTTCTAGTGGCCCGTTAATTAATCGGCCACAATGTTTTCGAATGTACAATTATAAAATTTATCGTTGTCCTGATTTGTTTGGAGTTGTTTTGTTATTGTCCTGAACAGTAAAATTATATTTTGTAACGCAAGAGTAAAACAAAGGCTCGTTTTTGCATACAACCGATTTAATTTAAATAAATGTTTAAATTAACAGTTAAAAATAGTAAACCAGTAAAATTTACGGTCACTATTTTAAATACTCTTTGATTTTTCCCTGACTGCGTCAGATAGAGGAAAAGAATTTCGAGCCTACGTAACATATGTATTTGAGTTCATTTGATTGTCCATATGAAGCATGATGGATTGTAACATAATAATAATGTATGACATATGAATAAAATTGTCTCAATTTTCAATGGCAATGTATTACAATATTTATTTAACAATCTGGTTATTAGCCCAGAATATATTTTATCGACCTATGAAAACAAGAATCAAGCGATAAATTAAAACAAAGAAAAAAGCTTTCATGAAGCTTTTGTTAAAATACATCCAAAAGCAATAAAGCGTGAAAGCCTAGCAACAACACTCAAAGTCCTATCTCTCAATTTACGACACTCGAAGTATCAAAGTTGTATTTCATTTTTACTGGAATTTTCCAAGTTTTGGAATAAAACAATAAACGATATGACACTCGGCGGAACGGTGTATAGCTCCGGAGTTATGGGTCTCCGCGACTTTCCGACTGTAACCTTCCAACTTTGTTGTAACATTGACAACTTAAATTGCGATGGACGAAAACATCGATGATTGTTCCTTATCTTCGGTATTGTGAAGCAAAAATATTTTGTCACAAACATGTTTTTGTAGCCAAAACTATAAGTGATCTTCATAAACTTCAAGGTTGGTATAGCATCTATCTACTTGATTAAATTTGTGTACGGCTTAGCTTGCGATCTATTTTGCCATTTTGGAAACTTAAGAATGTATAGGATAAAAATGATCATTTTAAATTCTAATATCAACGTATTAGTATCAGTATTTCATTCGTTTCTCGTTTGCTCCCAGTACAAAGATGATTTTGGCAGTAGTAAAACAGACTAAGTGCGGATTCGTATACTCACTAGGAGTAACTTACATTTGAATCGAGATTTCTAGTAAATAATCATTTAAACCACGAGGCTTATAGTTACTTTAAAAATAGACTGACGGAACTAACAAAGCATATCTCGGTAATAATTTCAGTACGCTAAGTACTCATATGAAGTGAATCGTATTAATTATGTATATTCAGCGTACATTACATATTATTATCGATTGGGAAGTTTTGGTGTAGTTAGCGGTACACCGGAATTAGATTTCACATCTAATTAGAATCATTACACATATATGCGCACATTTACTCGCTAATATTGCGGTATATGGAAACAAGTCTACATAAACTAGTATATTGAGAATGATATTACCGCGTAATTATGACTCTACAACTATCGGAAATTTGTTAAATGGGGAAACTTATATGTTGGTTTGACGAACAAAGTCAATGTTACATAAATAATATAAATTCAAACTTTACGTTGTTCTAACATTAATATTAACACAGAAAAGCACAGCTACCTTTGAACACATGTTAGCAAAATCGTTTACTTCAAAGTATATAAATATTTTTTCTTTCTTTCTTTCTTTCTTTCTTTCAAAAAAGATGATGGTTTGTGCTATATACATTAACGTAAATTTCGAGACAATTTTCTGCTGATTTTATAATTGTTTTAACGGATTTCTTTATAAAATACTACAATAATTATATCTTATGAAGGTAATGGCAAGCTAGCGGTTAAGTTTATAAATATTTTTGATGGATGTAGCTATTTCTTATCCAACTCCAATCCACTGGCAAATGCGCATGCCATTTACTGTTAGTTGTACTACCTTATAGCAAATGGTCACTGCCGAACATGAACATCTGTAAACAACGCATATATTACGGGGGTCTCACTGAAGTCAATCACAGATTCGTCGATGATTTTACCGAGGAATAAAATATATGCCACATATGAAAGTGAACCGGTAACCACACGTTTTCACCAAAACGCAGGAACTGCTTCACGCTAGAAGTAAGTGGAGCAGTGGTCCGTCCCTACGGTGATCAAGCTACACTGGTTCTACTGCCAGTAAAAATATAAATGTATTAAAAGGTCTCTATTATTGGATAAAATTGTACCTTAAAACTGAAAAGCGATGAATTTCGAATTACCTATACAGTTATTTATTCAAAGCTGCGACATATCCTCCAAAATTACATATTATTGTATGATACTTAGAAGCTCTAAAATATTTATCCTTTAACAGATACTGGGATTAAACATTTACATTTTCAACCTTCTATCTCGATAACATAGATTTTAGAATTCTCGAGCCAGTTCAAATAATCGAGTACCATTTGAATCGAGTAGCCTAATAACATTGTTCAGGCTATTCACCCCGCGCGAATTGTTTGTAATGTGATTGCTCGGTGTGTTAAGTGATGTTGTGTAATTGTTGACGTTTGTGTCGACGTGATTGGAATGTTGAGCTGTTTTGTGATTTCAAGGCTGTAGAGCTAATTATTGTAAACCAAATGTGGCGCCTATTGAAGTAGCAAATAATTGAATAGACTGTACAGTGCTCTTAGCACGATTACTATGTTTCTTCGTTACAATCATTGTTTACTTTTTCCATACAATGTAGTATAGTGCTCGTTTATGGTTTCGTTTTTGTCTATACCTTGCACAGTTCTTTGCAATATAAAGAGGAAACGTTAGTAACTCGTACTAAGGGCCCACTAAGGGTACTAAAGGCGCCACAAGTGACCACTGCGTTTGCAAGTCTGTAATATTTTAAAGTGGGAATTTGTTTGTTGGGATATGTCGCAGTTAAAGGTGGTAGAACCAGTGTAGTTCGACCGGGGAAGTACCACCGCCAGCATAAAGCATTTCTTGCGTTTAGATGGAAGGGTGTGGTTGCCGGCACGCTTTCACATGATTCGACCAACATAGTCTTCGGGAGTAGCAACGCATCTGTGATTGACTTCAGATAGAACCCATGTTCTGTATGTAGTTGATTTTATATGTCCATGAACGGCAGTGACCACTTACAATCAGATGAACTGCATACTTGCTTGCTACTTCAGTAGGATAAAAAAAAGTTAAACCATGAAAGATTTCTACCATATTTATAAGAAGATCAAGTTCTAGTGTGTGACAAGAATATTATTTGTCAATTTAATGTTCATACACTGCTAGGACTCTTATTATGTGCGGTGCTGAGTTATGTGCTGCTGTGTTCTGGTTTAAAAGGCCACCCATTTGGGAGATATGCCTATATGAGTTGTTCTTACTTATTTTTCGAGGGTAGCAACGCAACGTGGCTCACCTTTTTTTTTTCAAAAGGTATCCGACGCCGTGGGAGCGACGCAGGGTTATGTGGGATTTTTACCGCACTAAAACCCCCCCGGTGGCCGTCCTCGGCGCTGAAAAGGAGGACTCCGGGATCTCGAAACGACTTCAACCGGAATCCTCGGAACCGGAATACGACGGTATGCGACCACACATACCGCCGTCCTTCCCGGGATTGCCTGACCGAACGGTTCGAGCTCCCACTATAGTCGTCTGCAACCCCGGAAGCCCCTTTTAGTCGCCTCTTACGACAGGCAGGGGATGCCGTAGCCCTATTCTGATCCCAGAACTACAGGGCGAGCGTGGCTAACCTAAGGTTGATGATGTTTAATGGTCAGTTACTATCAAATTGACTGCTTGCTCGTACTTTCATATTATAAAAAAAGTATGTTTTGTTAATATATTCATGTAATTATGAATATAAATTATAATGTATAAGTAACTGTAAGTTAAGTATATAACTTACTTTTGTGGTAATCACATATCGTTTCTATTCTCCAAAACAAGGATAAAGCGTACCATTAAGTTAATGAATACCATCCAATCTAACATTACGCTTATAAAAGTTAGAAGATTTTATCAAAACGTCTTGTGAAATAAGGCTCCTTTGTTACTCGTAACACTCGTAATACGGTTTAGCATTAAAATAAAAGTTTGGAAGTTGTTTGTCTGTGGAATACGTTTCACTACAGCGCTGAAAACGACTAACTCGTAATATATAAATCTAAAGGTTATTAAAAGTTAAATATGCTTGTATTCTTTGTTGTAAAACAAATTATACTAATGTTCTATACAACGGAGTATTGTTCTGTTATTTAAGTGACTAAAAGTAAAATTTAACAAGATTTATACTTACATATGTAATTGTGATAACTTCTTGTTATTAGTGTTGTAATTAATTTGAAAATCGATGCATTGAGAAACATTTTTATTATGTTGTAATTTTAGTTAAGTGGTAAGAAATAAACTAAAGATGGCAACTGCAGTTGTAACTGACTTCTGCAAACCCTAATTTACCTTGACATTGGTCATAGTTACAAATTAATGGGTACATTGTATCATCACATATATGTGCATCACGCTCGTTTTAACAAGTAAGGTGGTTATGTAATAATAAAAACACCCAACTGCTGAAAAACTATTGACTGCTCACAGTTTCCGTTAATTGTTTTAAGTAGCCAAATTTTATTCTGCATTTTGCGTCAAAATAGTTACATAAAAGTAATTAATAATAATAATTAATAATGATAATTAATTATAATTTAATTCCCAAGTTGTTATGATACAACAAAAATATAGTCCCCTTCCTCTTTATCACAGATCACAGGAGCCATAATTATTCAATAACTATAGAACCCATATTACACAGCAAACGTTAGAAATGAAACATATGTTCAAGGTTTCATTTAAATTTCCTAAATCTTCACTTAAAGTACAGCACACCAGCAAAGCCTGAATGTATAGGTATGCTATAACAAGACAGCTTAACGTGACGTCGTACGTATCACAGCTAACATTAAAATAAAAACTTTTCGAGTTGGTGCAGTTTCAGAGTAATATTATAAGCGGGCACTCGAGACGATGGCGCGAGCCTTGAATAAATTATACAACTTTTGAAAGTTGCCAGTGTTTGAAGATACGACGGCGACTCGCCGTTTGTTTGTTTGTTTGTGTTTGTACAGCGAGTCATGTAATAATAATAAACGTGATGGCTTCAGCGAGTTTTGTTCATGGACATTTGCCGAATTGTAAGCCCTGTTAATAGGTGGATGGTAGAATTCCTTGCAGTACAAATTTACTCCATTTTTCACTTAATATAAATGTATAAATTCCAATATATCATTTAACGGTTACAAAAACTATAACGAGGCGTTTAAGCTCAGTCTTTAGTGCTTAACAATGCACCTGCTTCCGAGTTTAGACAAAATTCATATCCTATTAGGACTTGGTTATTTAACTGCTTAGAAGTATTTTTTTCTTTTAGTGTGAATTAATTTGCTTCACTTAATTACAAAAAAGTGTTTTGATTGTCTGTATATTAATGTGGACGTTAAACAAAACACGAAGAATATTTTATATTTCTTTGTTTGTCACCAAGTCAATTAATTTTTAAAGTAATATATTAAAAGTTACTTAAAATAGAAGTTAGTAACAGAAAATTGTAATACCAATAATCGTAGAAAGACAAAATTATAATAACATTAACGTGTTACACGTTGAATACACGTCAATAAACTAATAGCGTCCTCCCACGTACTTTCGCTTTGTATTGCAAAATTATTCCGCCGCACAAAGAACTTTGCACAATCTCGATAGTTTTTCGCAGGAATTTCGCAGCGAACAATGGCATACGGAGATAAAAATAGAAAGCGTAGTCGATCCGCTACCGCCGCTACGAATTACGTAGCAGGTCTACGCTAACCGGTCTAAATACAAAGCAGTAAGTAATAAGAAACCGTAAAAGCTAAGTACGAAGTGCGGATTGCACTTCTTACTTTTACTTTAACTATTGCTTTCGAACAATAGATGGATAAGACTTTTTTATTATTAATCTGTGATTTTTTAAATAAGAAGTTTCTAAATCAATTATAACATATAAAAGTACTTTAAACAATATTGTAATACCTAATAATAGAAATTTATAATTATAGCAATTGCTATGTAGTTCCACGTAACACTAAGTTTCACGCGTATATAATGCTTGATTGATTTTATTATGACCTGAATTTTTTTTCGTAAATTATAGTATTTGGTTAAGTTAATTATTTCACATAACATTAGGATGAAATATCATTTCATTACTCGTTTGTAATAACAACATCAATTGATATAAATTATTACGATGAATAACAGCATTTAATGACGACATACACGTTATACGTTATACGAGTATAGGTTATAAGCATATATATGATACTTGCTTTGACCTATTACATTATGAGTAATGAATATTGCCCGAATGGAGATCAAAATAGCAAACGTAATTTGATTCGGGGTTTCGTAGCGATATGCTACGTATACTGTAGCAGTGCTACGCCAACAAAATAAATACCTACGACGCTAAATAATTCGTAACGGTGCGATTCGTAGCGGTGACTCTGTATAGTTTCTACTACATAAACTAAGGTTAAGAATCAGTTATTAGGTCACTGCAGAATTTATAGTCTTGCTGTGCATAATGTTGTTATTAGTAACATGTAGCCCTAACTTGATTTATATGACAGAGACATATACAAACAGCTTTTTGCATATACATACATACATACAAATACATAAATTGATAAATAAAAGTGGCAATTTGAGTATGGTTATTCTGTATGAATCATAATTAAATAATTTATTTTATAAATGATAAGTATCTTTCTGTGTGTTCTAATGTCAATGTACTAAAGCAGATCTACAAGGCGTTTTAACATGACATATGTTTCAGTAGAAATGCTTTTACAGCTGACCTTAGCTTCAACTATTCAGTGCTATTGAATTTGGTTCCAGATTTTAATTGAAACGAAACAGGTTATTCTACTGAAAGTTTAAGGGTCATTGTTGAACTTTCATGTCTACATAGAACAAAAGCTTTATCTCAATTCTATCACGGACACATCGCTTCAACTGAGAACTAATTAGTAACACCTCAGTTTGAAAATAAAGTAAACTGAGCAACAGATACTACTTCTTTAGTTAATAATATACTTTGGGTAGTTAGCATCGCGAAAAATGTTATAATTTTATGTAAATGGAATATTTAGTTTTAAAGATCTGGTAATGATTGAATTAGTGGTATTTTGTAATAATATTGGTATAGATTCTATCACATAGTGTAGATAATATCTGGGATGTAAATATGATCGCAATTACCAGCATGCGGTATTGAACGTATTGTTATTCAACACGTATCTTGTTAACTGCTTCTCGGTAATAACAGACGCTATGCTACTTGCAACGAATATTTTTTACAAATGTTACTAATTTTAATGCCGATTAACGTTATTCTATTTATACCAGGTGGAAGATGTAGTTATACCAGTAGTCAACCGAAGAGCACTACCGCTACACTTATTACTAGCGTGAAGAAGTTCTTGTATTTCGGTGGAAGTGTGCTCATTTACCGTTATATGAGAAAACCAACACACTTTCTACACTCGCTTTCTACACTCATAGCCCCACACTAGGGTTTTCTCCGGTGTTGTGCCGGTGGGTGCCATGGACACACATAAGACGAATACACAAACACCCAGATCCAGAACATGAATTTAAACTCATTCAGATACCTGTCGCCAGGCTCGAACCCGAGACCCATTGCGCGTCAGACTGGTATGGTAACCGCTCCGCCACGCAGGTTGGATGTTTTATGTGTAATGAATACAAACACAGTTCGAAACATAATTATTAGGCGGAGATATATGTCGCGGTAGGGTCCCGAAATCGAGCCATTCAAAATTTTACCACTTTCATAATATTTTTGTTTTTTGTACTAGTGAAAAGGTAGTGGATAGTTTGACCGACTTTGACCCCATGTAAAGCGCTTGGCAGGTTAAGAATTCGCTCGCTCGTAGCCGAGAGTACTTGTTGACCGGCCTTTTCTCAGCTCTTAGTTACAGCACCCTATTTTCGGAGAATAACATTTTGTTGTTTGTATTGTACTAGGTACTTCTGTGGTTAACAGTCTCCAAGGTTGTATTGTATATAGTTCTGTTTCGACTGGTAAAATTGTTTCTTTAATGAAAATGACTCAACATTATGTTAAATTAAAATACTTTACTTTGTATAAAATTAAATAAATTTGCTTAAGTTTAATGACAAGTTGGTAATATAAAAGTTTTTTTTATGAATAACTCAATCCATTATTTTCTGCATGATTCTCATTTAAACAGAAAATTAACAACTTAAACTATATTAGGAGTAAGTCTTGTCCCATTTTGTCACACCTGTTCTAATCACTAACAGGTAAACGATACAGTCGAACCATAACAACGTTTACCTTCAATCTTCTCCAGAAATTTACGTATCCAAAGATCAAACACGAAACTTTTGTAAAGCAGATAGTGACATTTAAACCACAAAACCATTAACTAACCAAACACAAATACAAAAGATAATATAACTAACAATCGCAAATGGGCATTATTTAATGAACCAATCATTCAATTCATTTCACAAAGCATTCTAGTGGTCCATTAATTAATCGGCCACAATGTTTTCGAGTGTACAATTATAAAATTTATCGTTGTCCTGATGCGAGGGGAGTTATATTGTTGTTGTCCTGAACAGTAAAATTATATTTTGTACCATAACGCAAGAGTAAAACAAAGGCTCGTTTTTGCATACAACCGATTTAATTTAAATACATGTTTAAATTAACAGTTAAGAAATAGTAAACCAGTAAAATTTACGGTGACAATCTTAAATACTCTTTGATTTTTCCCCGACTGCGTCAGATAGAGGGAGACGTTTTTCGAGCCTATGTAACGTATGTATTTGATTCCATTTGTTTGTCCATATGAGGAATGATAGATTGTAACATAATAATAATGTATGACATATGAATAAAATTGTCTCAATTTTCAGAATAAATAGTTTTAAAATGTGTCGTCTACATCATAGAACAAAAGATAACACAGCTGTTTATAAACTATGTACTGAATTTGGAGTCAATTTATGATTTTAGGTAGTCATTTTTTTTTGTTTTAAGAATTTAACCTTGTAACTTTTTTTGGATAATTTCAATGGCAATGTATTACAATATTTATTTACCAATCTGGTTATTAGCCCAGAATATATTTTATCGACCTATGAAAACAAGAATCAAGCGATAAATTAAAACAAAGAAAAAAGCTTTCATAAAGCTTTTGTTAAAATACTTCCAAAAGCAATAAAGCGTGAAAGCCTAGGAACAACACTCGAAGTCCTATCTCTCAATTTACGACACTGGAAGTATCAAAGTTGTATTTCAATTTTACTGGAATTTTCCAAGTTTTGGAATAAAACAATAAACGATATGACACTCGGCGGAACGGTGTATAGCTCCGGAGTTATGGGTCTCACGACTTTCCGACTGTAACCTTCCAACTTTGTTGTTACATTGACAACTTAAATTGTGATGGACGCAAACATCGATGATTGTTCCTTATCTTCGGTATTGTGAAGCAAAAATATTTTGTCACAAACATGTTTTTGTAGCCAAAGCTATAAGTGATCTTCATAAACTTCAAGGTTGGTATAGCTTCTATCTACTTGAATTAATTTTTCTACGGCTTGACTACTAGCGATCTAGTTTCCCATTCTGGAAACACAAAAACATACAGAAAAAAAAATGTAATATCAACCGATTAGTATTACTATTTCATTCGTTTCTCGTTTGCTCCCATTGCAAAGAGAATTTTGGCAGTAGTAATACCGAGTAAGTGCGGATTCGTAAACTCACTAGGAGTAACTTACATTTGAATCGAGATTTCTAGTAAATAATCATTTAAACCACGAAGCTTAGAGTTACATTAAAAATAGACTGACCAAACTAACAAACCATGTATCGGTTATCATTTTAGTACGCTAAGTACTCATATGAAGTGAATCGTATTAATTATGTATATTCAGCGTTCATAACATATTATTATCGATTGGGAAGTTTTGGTGTAGTTAGCGGTACACCGGAATTAGATTTCACATCTAATTAGAATCATTACACACATATGCGCACATTTACTTGCTAATATTGCGGTATATGGAAACATGTCTACGTAAAGTATATTGCGAATGATATTACGACTATAATTACGAGTCTACAACTATCGGAAATTTGTTAAATGGGGAAACTTATTTGTTGATGTGACGAACGAAGTCAATGTTATAAATTAAAACTTAACGTTGTTCTAAAGGAAAGAAAAGGACATAGCTCATCTTTAAACACATCTTAGCAAAATATTTTATTTTTCTAAGCAAACGGTCGTTTTTGCTACATACATTAACGTAAATTTTGAGACAATTTTCTGTTAATTTCCTAATTGTTTTAACTGATTTCTACATAAAATACTACATTAATTATATCTTATGAAATTATTGGCAAGCTAGCGGTTAAGTTTACAAATATTTTTAATGAATGTATTTATTTTTTATCCAACTCAAGTGGAAAATGAGCATGCCATATACTATAAGTTGTAGTACCTTATAGTAAATGGTCAGTGCTGAACATAAACGTCTGTAAACAACTCATACAGGACGGGGCTTTTCTCTAAAGTCAATCATAGTTGCGCCGCTGGTTCTACTGTTCTACATATTGGTTCTACTGCCTGTAAAAATATAAATGTATAAAAACCTTGTACCGAACCGTGTACCTTAAAACTGAAAACTGATGAATTTTGAACTACCTACTCGGTTATTTATACTAAACTGCGGCATATCCTCCAAAATTACATATTGTATGATGCTAAAAATCTCTAAAATATTTATCCTTTAACAGATACTGCAATTAAACATTTACATTTTCAACCTTCTATCCTGATGACATAGATTTTAGAATACTCGAGCCAGTTCAAATAATCGAGTACCATTTGAATCGAGTAGCCTAATAACATTGTTCGGGCCATTCACCCCGCGCGAATTGTTTGTAATGTGATTGCTCGGTGTGTTAAGTGATGTTGTGTAATTGTTGACGTTTGTGTCGACGTGATTGGAATGTTGAGCTGTTTTGTGATTTCAAGGCTGTAGAGCTAATTGTTGTAAACCAAACATGGCGCCTATTGAAGTAGCAAATAATTCAATAGACTGTACAGTGCTCTTAGCACGATTACTATGTTTCTTCTATACAATCATTGTTTACGTTTTCCATACAATGTAGTATAGTGCTCGTTTATGGTTTCGTTTCTGTCTATACCTTGCACAGTTCTTTGCAATATCTGGAGGAAACGTAAGTAACTCGTACTAAGGGCACAAGTGACCACTGCGTTTGCGAGTCTGTAATATTTTAAAATGGGAATTTGTTTGTTGGGATATATCGCAGTTAAAGGTGGTAGAACCGGTGTAGTTGGACCGGAGAAGTACCACCGCCACACCTATTTTTAGCGTAAAGTATTTCTTGCGTTTAGATGGAAGGGTGTGGTTGCCGGCACGCTTTCACATGAGGCGACCGCCATAGTTCTCGGGAGTAGTAACGCATCTGTGATTGATTTCAGATGGGACCCATGTTCTATATGTAGTTGATTACATATGTCCATGAACGGCAGTGCCCACTTACAATCAGGTGGACTACATGCGTGCTTGCTACTCCAGTCGGATTAAAAAAAGTTAAACCATGAAAGATTTCTACCATATTTAATAGTAAAAATCAAGTTCTAGTGTGTGACAATAATATTTTTTGCCAATTTAATGCTCATACACTGTTAGGACTCTTATTATGTGCGGTGCTGCGTTATGTGCTGCTGTGTTCTGGTTTAAAAGGCCACCCCTATATGGGAGATATGCCTATATGAGACTATCTTACTTATTTTTCAGGGGTAGCAACGCAACTTGGCTAACCTAAGGTTGATGATGTTTAATGGTCACTTACCATCAAATTGACTGCTTGCACGTACTTCCATATTATAAAAAAGTATGTTTTGTTAACATAATCATGTAATTATGAATATAAATTATAATGTATAAGTAACTGTAAGTTATGTATATGTAACTTACTTTTGTGGTAATCACATATCGTTTCTTTTCTCCAAAACAAGGATAAAGCGTACCATTAAGTTAATGAATACCATCCAATCTAACATTACGCTTATAAAAGTTAGAAGGTTTTATCAAAACGTCTTGTGAAATAAGGCTCCTTTGTTACTCGTAACACTCGTAATATGGTTTAGCATTAAAATAAAAGTTTGGAAGTTGTGTGTCTGTGGAATACGTTTCACTACAGCGCTGAAAACGACTTACTCGTAATATATAAATCCAAAAGTTATTAAAAGTTAAATATGCTTGTATTCTTTGTTGTTAAACAAGTTATACTAATGTTTTATACAACGGAGTATTGTTCTGTCATTTTAGGGACTGTAAGTAAAATTGAACCAGGTTTATATTATTATGTAGTTACACGGGAAGACCCGGCGAACTTTGTTCCGCCTAAAAGCCAATAATCTTAAATAATCACTGTTTTTCCCCTATATTGTAGATATATTATACGTAAAAACCTTGTTCTTAAATCAGTCCATCTAGTAAAAACCTGCATTAAATCCGTAGCGTAGTTTTAAAGATCTAAGCATACATAAGAACATACAGCGAGAAGGGATTTTGTTTTATACTATGTTGTGATTATAGAGTCTACGTCACTTAACCAACATTACCCCGCTTCTGACGCAGTTGTGTAAGATAAAAATAAAGAAATCTATCTTCAAGGTTTTATCATTTAGATTTCCTGAAGTAAAGGCCTGAATGTATAGGTATGCTATAACAAGACAGCTTAACGTGACGTCGTACGTATCACAGCTAACATTAAAATAAAAACTTTTCGAGTTGGCGCAGTTTCAGAGTAATATTATAAGCGTGCACTCGAGAGGATGGCGCGAGCCTTGAATAAATTATACAACTTTTGAAAGTTGCCAGTGTTTGAAGATACGACGGCGACGCGCTGCTTGTTTGTTTGTTTGTGTTTGTACAGCAAGTGATGTAATAATAATAAACGTGATGTCTTGAACGAGTTTTGTTCATGGACTTTTGAGTTGTAAGCCCTGTTAATAGGTGGATGGTAGAATTATTTCCATTACAAAATTACCACTTTTTCTTCACATAATATAAAAATATAGATACCATTATATTTTTGGTTAAAGTTTAGAAAAACTATAACGAGGTGTTTAAGCTCAGTCTTCTGTGGTAACAATGTACGTGTTTCCGATTTCAGGCAAATTTCATATCCTATTTGTACTTTAAGTACTTAATTTTTCGATTAGTGTATATTGATTTTTCTTCACTTTTTTCTTAAAAAAGTGTTCTGACTATCTGTATGTTAATGTGGACGTTTAACAAAACAAGAAGAATATATAAATTTCTTTGTTTGTTACCAAGTTAATTTATTTCTATTATTTTTAAAGTAATAAATTAAACTTACTTAAAATAGAAGTTAGTAACAGAAAATTATAATAACAATAATCGTAGAAAGAGAAAATTACAATAACAATAATGTGTTACACGTTGAATACAGGTCAATAGACTAATAGCGTCCTCCCACGTACTTTGCTTTGTGTTGCAAAATTATTCCGGCCGGTACTCCGCACAAAAGAACTTTGCACAATCTCGATAGTTTTTCGCAGGAATTTCGCAGCGAACAATGGCCGTACGGAGATAAAAATAGAAAACGTAGTCGATCGGCTACGGCCGCTACGAATAACGTAGCAGGTCTACGGTCACCGTTATAAATACAAACCAGTAAGTAATTTGAAACCGTAAAAGCTAAGTACAAAGTGCGGATTGCACTTCTTACTTTTATTTTTACTATTTCTTTCGATTAATAGATGGATAAGACTTTTTTATAATTAATGCGTGATTTTTTAAATAAGAAGTATCTAAATTACTTTTAACAAATTTAAATAGTACTTTAAATAATATTGTTACAGTTAATAATAGCAATTTCTATGTAGTTTAACGTAACACTAAGTTTCACGCGTATATAATGCTTGATTGATTTTAATATGACCTGAAGTATTTTTGGTAAATTATAGTATTTGGTTAAGTTAATTATTTCACATAACCTTAGGATGAAATATCATTTCATTACTCGTTTGTAATAACAACATCAATTGATATAAATTATTACGATAAATAACAGCATTTAATGACGACATACACGTTATACGTTATACGAGTATAGGTTATAAACATATACATTCGATACTAGCTTTGACCTACTACATTATGAGTAATGAATATTGCCCGAATGGAGATCAAAATAGCAAACGTAATTTGATTCGGGGTTTCGTAGCGATGTGCTACGTATACCGTAGCAGTGCTACGACATCATGCTAAATACCTACGACGCTAAATAATTCGTAACAGTGCGATTCGTAGCGGTGACTCTGTATAGTTTCTACTATATTAGCTAAGGTTAAGAATCAGATATTAGGTCACTGCAGAATTTATAGTCTTGCTGTGCGTAATGTTGTTAATTAGTAACATGTAGCCCTAACTTGATTTATATCACAAAGACATATACAAACAGTTTTCTGCATACACATACATAGATACAAATTCATAAATTGATAAATAAAGTGGCAATTTGAGTCTGGTTATTCTGTACTAGCTGTGCCCGCGACTTCGTCCGCGTGGAATGGTTTTCATTCATATATTTTTGGTAACTTCAACAGTTTTCGCAGTGCACGCAGGATGAAATGGCGTTGGAAGCCCTCTGGGATAATTTTCCTTGTTTTTTATGTTATATAGCCTAAATCCTTTATCGATAAATGGTATATTCAATATAAAAAGAATCATTCAATTCGAACCAGTAGTTCCTGAGATTAGCGCGTTTAAACAAACAAACCCTTTCGCTTTATAATATTAGTATAGATGAATCATAACTAAATAAATTATTTTACAATCATATGGTGTGTTTTGTGTTTTCTAATGTGAATGGTGTAATAAAGCAGATCTACAAGGCGTTTTAACATATGTTTCAGTAGAAATGCTTCTACAGCTGACCTTAACTTCAACTATTGTATTGAATTTGGTCACAAATTTAAATTGAAACGCAAATAAGTTATTCTACTGAAAGTAGAAGGACCACTGTTAAACTTTCATGTCTAAATAGAACAGAAGCTTTATCTCACTTCGATCACGGACACATCGCTACAACTGAGAACTAATTAGTAACACCTCAGTTTGAAAATAAAGTAATCAGAGCAACAAATACTACTTCTTTTCTTAATAATATAGGTTGGTCAGTTAGCATCGCGAAAAATGTGATAATTTTCAAGTAAATCGAATATTTAGTGTTAAAGATCTCATAGTGAATAAACCAGTGGTATTTCGTAAATAATAATATATTTGTATAGATTCTATCACATAGTGGAGATAATATCTAGGATGCAAATATGATCGCAATAACCAGCGGGCTATCGGTATTGAGCGTATTGTTATTCAACACGTATCTTGTTAACTGCTTCTCGGTATACAATTTGCAACGAATACTTTTTACAAATGTCACTAATTTTAATGCCGATTAACGTTTTGACGACAGGTATCTGAATGATGAGTTTATATTCGTGTTCTGGGTGTTTGTGTATTCGTCTCGTGTGCATCTATGGTACCCACGATACAGGAGAAAATCCTACTGTGGGGCTATGAGTGCAGAAAGCGTGTTTTTTAACGTTATTCTAGTTATACCAGGTGGAAGAAGTAGTTATACCAGTAGTCGACCGAGGAGCACTACTGCCGCACTAATCACTAGCGTGAAGAAGTTCTTGTATTTCGGTGGGAGTGTGCTCATTTACCGTTATATGAGAAAACCATCTTAGTCCTCAGAAGTAGTAACGCATCTCTGATCGACTATAGATAGAACAGAGGTCTATGTGAAGATGTTTCCAGGTGTCCATGGGTCGTCCCTGTAGTTCCGGGATCAGAATAGGGCTACGGTATCCTCTGCCTGTCGTAAGAGGCGACTAAAAGGGGCTCCCGGGGTTGCGGGCGGCTAGAGTGGGAGCTTGAACCGTCCAGCCAGGCGATCCCGGGAAGGACGGCGGTATGTGTGGTCGCATATCGTCGTATAGACTAGACGGAGCGGTGGGCCCAGCCGCCCATCTGGGAGGAGCCCGATGGGGCAACACGCTTAGAGGATTCCGGTGGTGTTTGTTGGAGATCCCCGAGTCCTCTTTTTAGCGCCGAGGATGGCCACCGGGGGGGTTTTAGTGCGGTAAAAATCCCACATAACCCTTCGTCGCTCCCACGGCGTCGGGTACCTTTTGAAGGTGTCCCCCTCAAAAAAAAAAAAAAAAGGTGTCTATGGGTGGCGGTGATAACTTACTACACTTGTGAGGTGGTGAGGATGCTCGATGGGTACAAAAAAGTTTATTGTGATTTACGAGGATAACAGTCGACAGTCAACAGCTTAGTAGTAGATCACAAGTTCTCGGCATAATAACACTAAAGGGAATAATAGATTTTGACACGCTTTCTACACTCCTGTGTAGTGGCTACCATGTACACCCACAAGATGAATATACAAACACCCAGACCCAGAATATGAATCTAAACTCATCATTCAGATACCTGTCTGGCCGGGAATCGAACCCGGGACCCATAGCGCGTCAGAGCGGTACGATAACCGCTCTGTCATGCGGGTCGTCGAATTTTGATATCTAATTCTATAATTATAGTTCTCTACTATGTTTCATGTGTAATGAATACAAACACAGTTCTCAATATAATTATTAGCAGAGATATATGTCGCGGTTTGGTCCCGGAATCGAGTCATTCAAAATTTTACCACTTTCATAATATTTTTGTTTTTTATACTAGTGAAAAGGTAGTGGATGGTTTGACCGACTTTGACCCCATGTAAAGCGCTTGGCAGGTTAAGAATTCGCTCGCTCGTAGCGGAGAGTACTTGTTGACCGGCCTTTTCTCAGCTCTTAGTTACAGCACTCTATTTTCAGAGAATAACATTTTGTTGTTTGTATTGTACTAAGTACTTTAGTGGTTAAGACTTTCCGAGGTTATATTCTATAGATTTCTGTTATGACTGGAAACTCAAAGATCAAACACGAAACTTTTGTATAGCTGATAGTGAAATTTAAACCACAAAACCATTAAATAACCGTACAAAATATAAAATAACTAACAATCGCAAATGGGCGTTATTTACTGAAGCAATCATTCAATTCATTTCACAAAGCGTTCTAGTGACCCGTTAATTAATCGGCCACAATGTTTTCGAGTGTACAATTATAAAATTTATCGTTGTCCTGATGCGAGGGGAGTTGTTTTGTTGTTGTCCTGAACAGTAAAATTATTTTATTTATTTATTTTTATTTGCACCATAACGCAAGAGTAAAACAAAGGCTCGTTTTTGCATACAACCGATTTAATTTAAATACATGTTTAAATTGGCAGTTCAAAATAGTAAACCAGTAAAATTTACGGTCAACAATTTTCAAATTCTCTTTGCATTTTTGTCGACTGCGTCAGATAGAGGAAAACGTTTTTTGAGCCTATGTAACATATGTATTTGAGTTCATTTGTTTGTCCATATGGGGCATGATGGATCGTTACATAATAACATGACATATAAATAAAATTGTCTCAATTTTCAGAATAATATTAGATAGTTTTGAAATATGTCATCTAAATCACAGAACAAAGAATAACACCGCCGTTTATAAACTATGTACTGAATTTAGAGTCAATTTATGGTTTTTAGGTAGTTGTTTTTTTTTTGTTTTAAGAATTTAACCTTGGATAAATTTTTGGATAATTTCAATAATAATGTATTATAATATTTATTTAACAAGCTGGTTATTATTCCAGACTATGTTTTATCGACCTACGAAAACAAGAATCAAGCGATAAATTAAAACAACGAAAAAAGCTTTCATGAAGCTTTTGTTAAAATACCTCCAAAAGCAATAAAGCGTGAAAGCCTAGCAACAACACTCAAAGTCCTATCTCTCAATTTACGACACTCGAAGTATCAAAGTTGTATTTCATTTTTACTGGAATTTTCCAAGTTTTGGAATAAAACAATAAACGATATGACACTCGGCGGAACGGTGTATAGCTCCGGAGTTATGGGTCTCCGCGACTTTCCGACTGTAACCTTCCAACTTTGTTGTTACATTGACAACTTAAATTGTGATGGACGGAAACATCGATGATTGTTCCTTATCTTCGGTATTGTGAAACAAAAATATTTTGTCACAAACATGTTTTTGTAGCAAAAACTATATGTGACCTTCATAGACTTCAAGGTTTGTATAGGATCTATCTACTTGATTTCGATCTATCTACTTGATAGCGATCTATTTTCCCATTTTGGAAACTTAAGAACGTACAGAACAAAAATGATTATTTTAAATTCTAATATCAACGCACTAGTATTTCATTTGTTTCTCTCAGTACAAGGATGATTTTGGCAGTAGTAAAACAGACTAAGTGCGGATACGTATACTCACTAGGAGTAACTTACATTTGAATCTAGATTTCTAGTAAAAAATCATTTAAATGATGGACAGGTGGACTGATGACCTGAAGAAGACGGAAGTTAACCGCTGGATTCAGATGGCTCAGGACCGGTCGAAGGCTGTACCCTTAGAGGAGGCCTACCAGTAGGACTTTCAAAGGCTGATGGATGGATGGATGGATTCATTTAAACTACAAGCTTATAGATACATTAAAATAGACTGAAGGAACTAACTAACCATATCTCGGTAATAATTTTAGTACTTTAAGTACTCATATGAAGTGAATCGTATTAATTATGTATATTCAGCGTTAATAACATATATTTATCGATTGGGAAGTTTTGGTGTAGTTAGCGGTACACCGGAATTAGATTTCACATCTAATTAGAATCATTACACATATATGCGCACATTTAATCGCTAATATTGCGGTATATGGAAACATATCTACGTAAACTATTATATTGCGAATGATATTACCGTTTAATTACGATTCTATAACTATTGCAGATTTGTTAAATGGGAAAACTTATATGTCGATTTGACGAACGAAGTCAATGTTATAAATTAAAGCTTTACGTTGTTCTAACATGGAGATTAACACAGAAGAGCACATAGCTCATCTTCAAACACATGTTAGCAAACTCGTTTATTTCAAAGTAGATGATCGATTGTGCTTTACACATTAACGTAAATTTGGATAAAATTTTCTGTTATTTTTTTATTTGATTTATCTGATTTTTTTCGTAAATATTACATGAATTATACCTAATGAAATTAACGGAAAAGTAGCCGTTAAATTTATAAATTTTTTGAATGGATGTAGCTATTTTTTATCCAAGTCAATTGGAAAATGTGCATGCCATTTATTATAAGTTGTACTACATTATAGTAAATGGTCACTGCCGAACATGAACATATCTAAACAACTGATATAGGACGTGGGTTCTTTCTTATGTCAATCGGAGATGCGTCGCTATTACCGAGGATTAAAATAGATGCCAGATATAAAAGTGAACCAGCAACCACACGTCTTCTTCAAAACGCAGGAACTGCTTCACGCTAGAAGTAAGTGGACCAGTGGTCCGTCCCTATGGTGATCAAGCTGTATGTATTAAAAGGTCTCTTTTATGGGATAAAATTATACATTAAAACTGAAAAGTGATGAATTTTGAATTGCCTACACGGTTATTTATACTAAGCTGCGACATATCCTCCAAAATTAAATATCTTTGTATGATGCTAAACAGCTCTAAAATATTTATCCTTAAACAGATATTGCGACTAAACATTTACATTTTCAACCTTCTATCCCGATGACATAGATTTTAGAATTCTCGAGCCAGTTCAAATAATCGAGTACCATTTGAATCGAGTAGCCTAATAACATTGTTCGTGCCATTCACCCCGCGCGAATTGTTTGTAATGTGATTGCTCGGTGTGTTAAGTGATGTTGTGTAATTGTTGACGTTTGTGTCGACGTGATTGGAATGTTGAGCTGTTTTGTGATTTCAAGGCTGTAGAGCTAATTGTTGTAAACCAAATATGGCGCCTATTGAAGTAGCAAATAATTGAATAGACTGTACAGTGCTCTTAGCACGATTACTATGTTTCTTCTATACAATCATTGTTTACGTTTTCCATACAATGTAGTATAGTGCTCGTTTATGGTTTCGTTTCTGTCTATACCTTGCACAGTTCTTTGCAATATCTGGAGGAAACGTAAGTAACTCGTACTAAGGGCACAAGTGACCACTGCGTTTGCGAGTCTGTAATATTTTAAAATGGGAATTTGTTTGTTGGGATATATCGCAGTTAAAGGTGGTAGAACCGGTGTAGTTGGACCGGAGAAGTACCACCGCCACACCTATTTCTAGCGTAAAGCATTTCTTGCGTTTAGATGGAAGGGTGTGGTTGCCGGCACGCTTTCACATGAGGCGACCACCATAGTTCTCGGGAGTAGTAACGCATCTGTGATTGATTTCAGATGAGACCCATGTTCTGTATGTAGTTGATTACATATGTCCATGAACGGCAGACTGCATGCGTGCTTGCTACTTCAGTCGGATTAATAAAAGTTAAACCATGAAAGATTTCTACCATATTTAATAGTAAAAATCAAGTTCTAGAGTGTGACAAGAATATTATTTGCCAATTTAATGTTCATACACTGTTAGGACTCTTATTATGTGCGGTGCTGAGTTATGTGCTGCTGTGTTCTGGTTTAAAAGGCCACCCCTATATGGGAGATATGCCTTATGAGACGTTCTTACTTATTTTTCGAGGGTAGGAACGCATCTTGGTTAACCTAAGGTTGATGATGTTTAATGGTCACCATCAAATTGACTGCTTGCACGTACTTCCATATTATAAAAAAGTATGTTTTGTTAATATATTCATGTAATTATGAATATAAATTATAATGTATAAGTAACTGTAAGTTAAGTATATGTAACTTACTTTTGTAGTAATCACATATCGTTTCTTTTCTCCAAATCAAGGCTTAAGCGTACCATTAAGTTAATGAATACCATCCAATCTAACATTACGCTTATAAAAGTTAGAAGGTTTCATCAAAACGTCTTGTGAAATAAGGCTCCTTTGTTACTCGTAACACTCGTAATATGGTTTAGCATTAAAATAAAAGTTTGGAAGTTGTGTGTCTGTGGAATACGTTTCACTACAGCGCTGAAAACGACTCACTCGTAATATATAAATCCAAAAAGTTATTAAAAGTTAAATATGCTTGTATTCTTTGTTGTAAAACAAGTTATACTAATGTTTTATACAACGGAGTATTGTTCTGTCATTTTAGTGACTGTAAGTAAAATTGAACAAGATTTATTTATGTACTTACACGAGTTGACCCGGCAAAATTCATTCCGCCTAAAAGCCAATAATCTTAAATAATCACTGTTTCTCCTCTATAACATATATCTAATATCTTTGAACAAGCAATTATTGTATATATATATATATATATATATATATATATATATATATATATATATATACACAATAATTAGATTATCTCGGTTGGAAAATCGTACACCTTACAACGCAGGAAGACTGGCTGAGATCTCGGTCAGATTGTTTTTTTTTATTTTTTTCTCTTTTTCGAGTTCTATTTTCTATTCGTAATAAACAAAAACACCGAGCAAAGTTTGGACATCCAGGTACTATGTTTTAATAATAAAAACCTTCCTCTTGAATCAGTCTATCAAAGTCAAAGATCTAGATAAGAACAGACAGCGAGAAGCGACTTTATTTTATACTATGTTGCGATTATAGAGCCTACGTCACTAAACCAACATTACCCTGCTTCTGACGAAGTTGTGTAAGATAAAAATAAAGAAATCTATCTTCAAGGTTTTATCATTTAGATTTCCTGAAGTAAAGGCCTGAATGTATAGGTATGCTATAACAAGACATCTTAACGTGACGTCGTACGTATCACAGCTAACGTTAAAATAAAAACTTTTCGAGTTGGCGCAGTTTCAGAGTAATATTATAAGCGGGCACTCGAGAGGATGGCGCGAGCCTTGAATAAATTATACAACTTTTGAAAGTTGCCAGTGTTTGAAGATACGACGGCGACGCGCTGCTTGTTTGTTTGTTTGTGTTTGTACAGCGCGTGATGTAATAATAATAAATGTGATGTCTTCAACGAGTTTTGTTCATGGACATTTGCCGAGTTGTAAGCCCTGTTAATAGATGGATGGTAGAATTTTTCGTATTACAAAGTTACTATTTTTTTTCGTTTAAAGGTATATCTTTGTTTAAAGGTTAGAAAAACTATAACGAGGCGTTTAAGCTCAGTCCACTGAGGTGCTTAACAAGGCATCTGCCTCTGATTTTAGACAAAATCTAATATCATATTATAATCATATCCTATTTGGACTTGGTTATTTAACTTCTTAGAAGTATTTTTTTCTATTAGTGTAAATTATTTTGCTTCAAATTATTTTAGCAAATTAATTCACACTAATAAACAACAAAAATGTGTTCTAACTGTCTGTATTTTAATGTGGACGTTAAACAAAACAAGATTAATATTTTATATTTCTTTGTTTGTTACCAATTAAATTTATATCTATTATTTTTAAAGTAATATATTAAAACTTACTTAAAATAGAAGTTAGTAACAGAAAAATGCAATAAATATATTTGTAGAAACAAAATTATAATAACAATTATGTGTTACACGTTGAATACACGTCGATAAACTAATAGCGTCCTCCCACGTACTTTCGCTTTGTGTTGCAAAATTATTCCGGCCGGTACTCCGCACAAAAGAACTTTGCACAATCTCGATAGTTTTTCGCAGGAATTTCGCAGCGAACAATGGCCGTACGGAGATAAAAATAGAAAGCGTAGTCGATCGGCTACGGCCGCTACGAATTACGTAGCAGGTCTACGCTAACCGGTCTAAATACAAACCACTAAGTAATTTCAAACCGTAAAAGCTGAGTACGATGTGCAATCCACTTTAATTTTAACAATCGGTTTCGATCAACAGACACTTACGACATTTTCCTTTTTTAATATGTGACTATTTAAATTACGAAGAATTATAGATCTGTCCTCAAAATCGCACTGCCCACTAAATTGCACTTGGCTTGCGCGGTAAACTATGGTCTAAAATTTCTCATTCTGAGAGAAGACCTGTGCCCCACCAATGAGTTGATGAGATAAATCTGTTGGTACCCAAAGTATTAGCTATTCCTGTCTGGGCTAATTTTCAACACATTGGGTAATGTATTTTATTTAAGAGTATCAACAATTCTTGTTTATCAAGTTTTTAAATTACTATTAATTACTTATAATTGAGCTTGGTATATCATTTCAAAAGTTAATATGAATTGCTAAATTCATAATGATAGAAATTCCTGTGTATATAATTCTTCAATGATTTTAATATACTAGATTTAATGGTATTTATTTAATGTAGTTATTTACCATTACCTACATAAAATATATAGGTACTTGTATTTAAGGACAATATCAAATGTCACTATCAATTAATATAATCTATTTAAAATAAATAAAACTATAAAATATAAAGACCATTGTATAGGTTATAAACATATATATGATACTAGCTTTGACCTACTACATTATGAGTAATGAATATTGCCCGAATGGAGATCAAAATAGCAAACGTAATTTGATTCGGGGTTTCGTAGTGATGTGCTACGTATACCGTAGCAGTGCTACGCTTATAAACTAAATACCTACGACGCTAAATAATTCGTAGCAGTGCGATTCGTAGAGGTGACTATGTATAGTTTCTACTACATAAACCAAGGTGAAGAATCAGTTATTAGGTCACTGCAGGTTTTATAGTCTTGCTGTGCGTAATGTTGTTATTTAGTAACATTGTTGTCATACCTTGATTTATTTACAACAGAGGGTGCAAACAGTTCTTCGTATAAACATATATAAATAGCGAAATTAAAATTTGATACTAATTTCGGTATGGTTATATTTAGTTATCATAACTGAAAGTACAAAAAAGAGCATTTTTAACCAACTTCAAAAAGGAGGTGGTTCTCAATTCGCCCGGTATATTTTTTTGTCATAGGTTATATTCTATTTTGCATAAATATCGTCGTTATAAAATTGTACAATAATAACAACAAGTTCATAGCCTAGTACAACATAATTATATATTATTGTGTTAAAAGTACCTTTTGACCCACTTGTGTGCTAAGTATTATATCTAAAATATTTATGTGCCTGCAATACAGATAAAAATAACGAGGCCGAGAATAAAAACCAATTCATCGTATAGATGTCTGCTAAGTCGGGGATTAAACGCTAAAGCCTTTATGTTTCAAACGTTAAGTTAGTGACGTCACGAGGATTGACAAATAAAGGTTTTACAATACTAATTCAATAACATTGTAAAATAACGCTGTAATCGGCATTTTGGTGAAAATTTGACTTTGCAGTAATTTAATCAGAAGAATGTTATCGATACGGGGGTAGAAGAAATAAAATATATTTTGTAATGTATGAATCTGGTCAAAACTCAACAAAATTAGCAGTACACGCACTAAATATAGTGATCATATCTTCTTCTATACTATAATAAATCTGTAAGAGGTCGCTGTCTGTACATGGAATAAATTTAGGTGAAAACCATTTCTAGAGGTCTTTAATACGATATAGAACCCAAAATAATGGTTTTTAGAAATCTTTTCTGTTTGTCTGTTTGTCTGTTTGTCTGTTTATCTGTTTGTCTGTTTGTCTGTTTGTCTGTTTGTCTGTTTGTCTGTTTGTCTGTTTGTCTGTGTGTTTGAAAACGCTAATCTCAGAAACGGCTTATCCAATTTGAATATAATTTTCACTGATGTGTTGTGGGTAACTTCACTTAACATTTAGTGTTTAATTTTTGTAAATCGGTTTACGAATAAAAAAGTTATGTCAATTTAAAACTACGCAGCACTTATTCTGTGTTCGATAAGTGTTTATAAGATAAGTAACTGCATAGTTGAATTGGTAGAAAATAAACATGTTATGGTCTGTAAAATGTACAAATCTATATCTCTATATCTATATATACTTATATAAAAACGAAAGGATGTTCTCTCACTCATCTATTGAATAAACATCGTAGAGCCTAAGCTGCTAAAGATACAAATATGATTTTTACTAGGGGTTCCTTTTGTGACGTAGGCATCAGTTAAGAATGAATTTTCTGCCCCCCCCCCCCCCCCAATTTAACCCAAATAGGAGATGTAAGTTTGTATGAAAGTCAGTCAATTTTGAGGCCACCTCAATAAAATTTAGTATTTCGCTTTGATTTTTATGTTAAAACATCGTTTTAAACCGACTTCCAAAAAGGAGGAGGTTATCAATTCGTCTGTATTTTTTTTTTTATTTTTTTTTTTTATTTTATATTTGTTACTCGATTTCTCCGCACTGGGTGAACGGATTTGGATGATTTTTTTTTCATTTGAAAGGTAGTGCGTGTCGTCGGGTCCCATTTATTTTTAGTTCACTTTTGACAGTGGCATCCATAAGAAAAGCGCATAAGTCTGATATTTGCATTAACGATGTGCGCGATAAATAGATGAATAACTCAATTTCCCGCCAACCGATTTCGATGATTTTTCTTTTATTTGAAAGAATGTACTTCAAGGGTACTCTGATGAGTTTGATACGGTTCTGATCATAGGATCCATTTCTTTGAAGCAAATTAACGAAATTAGCGATACTCGGCCAAACCTAAGCTGTAGGAATCCAATTGGGTTGAATGTAAAATGAGATTACTAAGCAGATATTTCCTAAAAAAACTGACCTTCAACTCTTCAATCCTGATGATGCAGGGGTACTGCTAGCCTGAACCGTAGAAGTAAGTCAATTTGTTTTTATGGATATATAATAAGATTGTTAAACAAATTCATGGGACAAAAATTTAATCTTCAACTCCTCAACCCTGATGATGTAAGGGTATTTCAAGACTAAACCGTAAGAGTTGGCTATTTGGCACTTACGGTTATGTAATAAAAATACCAAGCAAAGATACACGGTAAAAATATTGACCTTCAACTCCTCACCCCTGATGATGCAGGATACTGCTAGCCTAAACTATACGAGATGGGCATTTGGTGCTTTCAGGTATTTAATATAATTACTAAGCAAAGTCACATGATGAAAATTTTGACCTTTAACTCCTCAACCCTGATGATGCAGGGGTACTTCAAGCCTAAGCCATAGATGTTAGCTATTTAGTGCTTTCGGGTATGTAATATAATTACTAAGCAAAGACACAAGATGAAAATTTCGATCTTCAACTCCTCAAGCCTGATGATGCAGGGTACTGCAAGCCTAAGCCATAGGAGTTGGCTATTTAATGCTTTCGGGTATGTAATATAATTACTAAGCAAAGACACAAGATGAAAATGTTGACCATCATCTCCTCAACCCTGATGATGCAGGGGTGCTTCAAGCCTAAGCCATAGAAGTTAGCTATTTAGTGCTTTCAGGTATGTAATATAATTACTAAGCAAAGACACAAGATGAAAATTTCGATCTTCAACTCCTCAAGCCTGATGATGTAGGGTACTGCAAGCCTAAGCCATAGGAGTTGGCCATTTAATGCTTTCGGGTTTGTAATATAATTACTAAGCAAATACACATGATGACAATTTCGACCTTAAGCTCCTCAGCCCTGATGATGCAGGGTACTGCAAGCCCAAGCTATAGAAGTTGGCTCGCAAGTGCTTACGTATAAGTAATAAGAGTACTAAGCAAAGACACGGGATATTTTTTTTACCTTCAACTCCTCCCTGATGATGCGGGGTAGTGCAAGCCTAAATTATAAAAGGTAGTCACATAATTCTTACGGTTGTTTTTAGTATATATTATAAGTTTAATAACAGCTCATTAAACTGAAATATGATTAATAAATTAAACTTCAATTCATCAACCCTGATAATCTAAGTACACAACCTACTTAAGCCGTATGAGTTTGGTACTTATTGATTACAATACATTACAACCCGTTGAGAGAACATTAAAGAAAAGTGTCACTTTGAATACTTAAATCCTGAAAATGCAGGAGTATTGTCATGTTATTGTTAAGAGTTGGATTTAGCTGTAGCGTTTTAAACAGGATGCGTTAGGTTAGGTTGGAACATAAAAGAAAACATAAAAAATAAGCGAGCAGGGTGCGGCAGAGCCCTGCTAGCGGGTGCGCCCTGTTCGTATGATAACCCAATTTTCTAATGATGTACTTCAAGTGGATAATAGTGCTTTGTTATCCGGAAAAGTTAAAATCCATCTTTATATCGATACGTCTTCGTTTAAATGTGGAGGAGTTGGTTGAAAAAGTATATCCCGATATTGTTAATATAACCAGTAACACTATAAATTTGTTCCAAAAGACGGCAATATACCCACCCACCAATGAACGTGTCGATAAAATAAATGATTTTTTTTTTTTTCAAAATTTAAAGCAGCGTCACAGATCTACTATTCGGTAGACACAGTCATTGAGGTAGAGGAAGCAGTACATTATCCAACAGAATTTTTGAATACCTTAATGCCTTCCGGAACTCCTGAACACAAATTAATATTAAAAGTAGGTTTACCTATAATCTTACTTAGAAATTTGAATCCGCCAAAATGACTTCAAATAGTATTTTCCAATTCGGAAACGTTCAAAACAATCTTTATACTTAATCGATACGTTTTGGTTCAAATGTGGAGGAGTTGATATACATAACAATACGTTCCTATCCACAAATACACACTTTAAATTCATTTTTCACTCTGTGTTTGACCAGGTAATCCTTGAGCGGCCAAACCGATATTAATGTTACTACTTTTTATCATAGAATTCCCACGGTGTCGAGATTTGCACGAGAAAAACTTTGTGACACGTTGATTTGCACGCGGGCAAAGCCGCGGGTACAGCTAGTTTAGATAATAAAGTGAGCATTGTTAACCTTAATGCAGTAAATTATAGAAATATATAATGCAGTATTTACGTCTTTTTAACAAAAGATATGTTCTCATATCAAACTTACTCATAATATGTTGCTTAAGACGTCAATAAAGTGACGAATAAATTTAAAAACACACTTAAGTGCGTGTATCACTAATATATATTATTTCAATACTGCATTTTCCTTTACGATGGCACGTAAAAATATAGATATAATGGCTCACGTTAGTTTGCCTGACAATGGCTGTGCGCCATCAAAGCCGGCTCATCGAGAGGTTTGAAATTCAAATCCCGCATTATACGGATCTGCGTCTGCCACAGTAACCGCATTAAAGCAGTTCACTCAGACACACTAACCACATTATAGCAGCTCGCTCGGCTCCTATTCTACAAATCTCAGTTAAATACGCGTTTCAATAGGCATTATGTTAGTTATAAGTCAATGAGAGGATAATTATCAACATAAGCCTTTCATAAGCTCGCAATCGAATTGTACCGCCAGACTAGCAGATGCTTAAGAGTTGATAAGTGGTTAATAATGTATTGAAATTGTAGCAATAGTAAAATGAGTATACAATCGGAGAGGTACTACTGCGGAGGGTCTGGTTACTAGTTCATTGTCGTAAGATGTAACTATGTAAATACGAGTATCTGTGTGACTACTTACAATCGGTGAGTAAGAGCAGTGTAAGCCTAATGGTTGAAACTTGCCCTCTCAATCGGGAGGTCCGAGGTTGAAACCCAGGCACGCACCACTGATTTATGTGCGTATTATACATTATCACTGCTTTTCGGTGAAGGAAAACATCGTGAGGAAACCTACACACCCGAGAATGCTTTAAAAAAAAAAAAAGTTCTCGGAGGTGTGTGAAGTCCACCAATTCGCACTTGGCCAGCGCGGTGGACTATGGCCTAAACTCTCTCATTTTGAGAGAAGACCCGTGCCCAGCAGTGGGACAATAATGGGTTGACGATGACTTACAAATCAGGCGGACTGCTTTCTCGTTTGCTATTTCAATCTCATTATATAATTCTTATAATATTATAAATACGAAAGATTGTATGGATGTCTGTGTGTTTGTCATTTTTTCACGCAAAAAGTAAAGATCATTTTTTGCTGAAATTTGGCACTTAGTTGAAGTACTATAGAACCTATGTTCTATATAAAGTTGCTTACACATGTCCATGAGCGGCAGTAACCACTTACTATCATGTGGACTGCATGCTTGTTTGCTACTTCAGTCAGATAAAAAAAATACATAAAGATATATAATATTCAGTACATACGTACTGAATATTTTGTAATAGTTACTGAGAATAAGGCGTCCACAATATTGTATCGTTCGCATTGTATTGGTATCAAATAGATTCTGAATTTACTTGTACATTGTAGATTTGATTGATAGCATGTCAGATAACCGCAGCTAACGAACCGCAAGCATCCGTTTGTAAAGCTCTCTCAAATTCTCAGAAGCAACTGTAGTAGTACTACTACTACTATTACTAGTACTATTACTACTGATTTTAAAAGCTACGCTCCAATCTCGACGTTCTGTGTTAACTGTAAAGCAACTGTATTTTTATAACCTCACGATGTTTTCCTTCACCGAAAAGCACGCACGCACATAAATCAGTGGTGCGTGCCTGGGTTTGAACCTCGGACATCGCGATCGAGAGGGCAAGTTTCAACCATTAGGCTATCATTAGTCTATGGGCAGCAATACCTTTTTTTTTTTTTGTTTTCGAGGGGGAAACCTTCAAAAGGTACCCGACGCCGTGGGAGCGACGCAGGGTTATGTGGGATTTTTACCGCACTAAAACCCCCCCGGTGGCCGTCCTCGGCGCTGAAAAGGAGGACTCCGAGATCTCGAAACGACTTCAACCGGAATCCTCCGAGCGCGTTGCCCCATTGGGCTCCTCCCAGATGGGCGGCTGGGCCCACCGCTCCGTCTAGTCTTTACGACGGTATGCGACCACACATACCGCCGTCCTTCCCGGGATTGCCTGACCGAACGGTTCGAGCTCCCACTCTAGCCGTCTGCAACCCCGGAAGCCCCTTTTAGTCGCCTCTTACGACAGGCAGGGGATGCCGTAGCCCTATTCTGATCCCGGAACTACAGGGCATATGGGCAGCAATACCTACTAATCATCAGGTGGAATATATGCGTTATTTTTTCTAAGTTATTAAAAAGCGTACTTGTACACTTAAAGTAATTCCTACGAGTATTTTATAAGCATCAAGCACCGAGTTACTATTTACTTACATTGCAGAAATGAACTGCCAGGTACGATAAACATTTTTAAGGAAAATTTAAATTTCTCTCGAAATTGCGCAACTCGGTTTATTTATGTACACGTTTCCGTAAGCCATGAACGACCGGTGGGGTGACGCACTCGAAATGTGAAAATGAAAACCAAAAGTGTCTCGGGGAAGCCACTCCTATTTTTGCGTGGAAGTTTACACTGCATAGAAAGCTTAAATGCGAGCGAGACATTAATATAAACGCGAAAATGTTTTGCTATGGGACTTAGTCTTGGAACCCTGGTAGAATGATTCGTATTTATTTCTTATTTTCAAGTTTAATGATGTAGTATTTTGAATATGGTTAAACTAATTATAAATTTATTATAAAGTTATCATTGTCATACACGGCATAAGAGAAATATATTTTACTACAATTATACTAGAAACTGTACTGTATAGAAACAGAGCAGAGATAGCCTAATTCTTGAGACTTGCTCTCTCAATCGGGAGGTCCGAGGTTCAAACCCAGACATGCACCACTGATTTATATGCGTATTAGAAACTAATTATCACTGCTTTCGGCGAATGAATACATTATGAGGATACCTACACACCCGAGAGTTCTTTAAAAAGTTCTCGGAGGTATGCGAAGTCCACCAATTCCCACTTGGTCCGCGCGGTGGACTAAAACTCTCTCATTCTGAGAAAAGACCCGTGCCCAGCAGTGGGAAAATAATGGGTTGTATAATTAGAAACTGCTTTGTGAACATGCTAGCATGAATGGTGAGGAGAAAAAGAAGTACAAGAGCCATTTCAATTTAGCCTCGTGAAACCAACATACCTATATATGTTTCCATCCATCCATCCATCAGCCCTTTGATGTCCACTGCTGGACATAGGCCTCCCCTAAATGGCGCCACTCCAACCGGTCCTGTGCCCTCTGAATCCAACGGTTTCCCGCTGTCTTCTTCAGGTCATCGGTCCATCTGGTAGGGGGGCGAACTGTACTCGTTTTGCCTAAACGTGGTCGCCACTCGAGGACCTTTCTTCCCCATCGGTTATCGGTCCTTCGAGCGATATGACCAGCCCACTGCCACTTCAGCTTGCTGATTTTGAGAGCTATGTCGGTAACCTTCGTTCGTCTACGGATTTCATCGTTGCGAATCATGTCTCGTAGTGAAATTCCAAGCATAGCCCTCTCCATAGCACGCTGAGCGACTCTGAGCCTTCGAATGAGGCCTTTAGTGAAGGACCACGTTTCGGCGCCATAGGTCATCACTGACAACACACATTGCTCGAACAATTTTGTTCTATATATGTTTAACCTCTATTAATTTTAACTGTTTGATGTTTATCAAGATCACCATAACAAGCAGTAATATACCAACATATTATGGTAAATTACATGTAAAAACAAAGATATGTCAAGTACACCTTTATTTCTTCCTTTTACCAATATAGCGCGCGACGTTGTTTGAAAGACGTAGAGTAATATGAAACGTTCAAACTTGCTCAGGTACTTGTATCTGTAACCGGTCTCAGGTGGTAGGGTTCTCGTTTAATATTACTTGAAGGTTCATCAGAATAGCTTACATCAGATAGATTGTGTTTTCTTTGCGTCAGCTACTTGTGTTTAAAAATATATATGAAAAGATATCTACATATTAATACGTGAAGCAAAAACGTTTTTAAGATACTTGCCGCGGACGGAAGAGGATGAAATTATGCACGGTCACAGTTAATGTAGAGAAGGATTACCAAATGCATTTTTTTTTCCAAATAATGTATAAAAGATACCTAAAATCAACTTAAAATGCATTACACGCGCTACCTTGCATTTAACACAGATACATAAATAATAAACGAAATAGAACATTCAAATGTCTTACCATGAAAACATATAAGGTCAAATGTCTTTGTCAAAATACCCGCTATTGCTTTTGCAGCAGTTACTCGTAATTAAATGCAGTTAATTTAAACCTTTTTTTACCTTTAACGGGCGATTTTAATCACTACAATTTATTAATTGAGAAATATTTGTGCTACTTTGGATGAAGTTTAGTTTTTTCAGTTAAACTGCGGTCTAATTTCGACCGTTGCGACGGAGTATGAATAGATTGTGTAATAAATAGACTATCCCGTCAGTTCGTTATTTAATAAATAGCACCACTTTCTGTGTTCCCGTTTTTGTTAGAAAAGGCGAGTGAGGGAAAAAAATCAGGAGATTAGCAGCAAACGTCAATTTGTTTGCTATCGACGCCTACTGTGGTTATCGGCACTAATATCAGGTGCGATCACCATTAAGGTAAAACCCCTAATAAGGATAGTCTAAGTCAAGCAATGTTTCCCAAATGGCTGATGGGTGGAAGAAGGACACTTATAATTAATACTTTTAACGTTTCAGTTTTAAAAGAACATTTATCATAGTGTTTTGTTCATATTTTTGACTTGCGAAAATATTGTCGAGTAGGATGTTTTTGATACCGTTTTATGACACAAAAAAGGAGTCCACCATAAACAGTCACAGTATTCTATTTTTGTAACAAAATTCTTATGTAACAAAAGCAGCATGCAGCTTACCAGATGCTAAGTCATCGCAACTTGTGAATATTTACCGTCGCTCTCACGCTGAACAAAAATTTTGCCTTTAGATGTTTGTTTCTCCTGAGTACTAAATTTGAAAGCTTCGTGTTATCTTTGCCTTACTGCAACCAGAATACATCAGTTTACACTGGTGTCGCGTATATAATGCTTCGTAACGCTACCATAATATGATCACAAACAATTGTAATGCATTATGAAATGAAATAAAATGAAATGTCTTTATGTTGTGTAGGTCTACATTTAGCAGTAGGTCTGTGGTTCAAATCCTAGGCACACGCCTTTTTTTTTGAAAATGTTGTTTGTTTTAGAAATTATTTATTACTGCTCTACAGTAAAGAAAAACATCATAAGAAAACCAGTACGTCTGAGAGATGGTAAAAAAATTAAAGGTGGTTGAAGTCTACAAATTAGCCTAAAAATATAGCCTAAAAAGCCTCTGATCCCAAGAAAAGACCTGAGCCCAATAGTGGAACTACTCAGTATTATCGACGTATCGTAACGTAAGATATCGTTTTGTACCGTACCGTATCCGATCAGTGTATTTTTTATCATATTAATGTAGCAAACGAGTATGCAGTCCACCAGATAGTAAGACTGCCACCCATGTACATCTGTAAGCAACTTTATATTGAGAAGGGTATAGATATCCTTCTCTGAATTCAATCATAGATTTATTACTAAGATTCCTGAGGACTAAGATGGTCGCCTCACAAAAAAGTGACCCGACAACCACCCTCTTACCATTCCACATATTATAAAATGTGTATTATCCCCAGGTGGCGAGGGCCAGGAGCACGGGCCAGTGTTCCTGATGGAGCCACCGCCGCGGCTGGTGTTCTCGAACAGCACCGGCGCGCGCGTGTCGTGCGCCGCTCACGGGTTCCCGTCGCCGCAGATCGCCTGGCAGCTGCCGGACGGTACCCAGCTTGATGATGCTCCGGGACTCAGGTGAGGCTTAGGATGTTGTTAATTCTTAACTGACTTTTTAGTGATTACGTCGCGACGCTGCAGCCAGCTGATGAGATTTAAGCGGCATTGTATGCGGCTAGGTTCACGTGGGGTTCTTGCAACATTATATACAATGTGTTCGCTTTTGATTTCACCTATGTATAATTATTTTATTATCAGATCGAAGTGACAAACGAGTATGCCACTTGATGGTAAGTGATTACTGCCGCCATCAAACATCTGTAAGGAGCTTCATATAAAACAGGCTCTATCTGATGTCAAGCCTCAATAAAACCTCAATCAAGCCTCAAAGAGCCAGCAACCACATCCTTCTACTGAAATTAAGGAACTAGTTCACGCTTCAAATAAGAGGGGTGCTGATATCTTCTCGATCCAAATAGATTGTACCATGTCTTTTGTTGCATTGATTTTTTACAAATTAATATTAAAAAAAATATGAATATATAAAATCCTTGAAAGCAATTGATTTAAGTGGTAGAACCAGTGTAGTTCGACCGGGAAAGTCCCACCGCCACACCTATTGCTTGCGTAAAGCTTTTCTTGCGTTTCGATGAAAGAGTGTGGTTGCCGGCACTCTTTCACATGAGGCGCCCATCTTTGTCCTCGGGAGTAGCAACGAATCTGTGATTGACCTCAGATAGAACCCATGTTCTGTATGAAGTTGATTACAGATGTCCATGGGCGGCATTGACCACTTACCATTAGGTGGACCACATGCTCGTTTGCTTCTTCAGTCAGATAACCAAAAAAAAGGCAAATAAACTTTAAAGTAAAATATTGCACGTCCATTTACTGGTTATAAAATTAACTTTTAACCAATAGTTAGCTAAATACAGGTTGTTTCAAAGAAATGGCTGGGTTACATGGAACGATGCCAGCTTTGTACCAGGAGATAAGTGGCAAAAGCCCTTTATATCAATATTTACAACAACGGATTTTCATACTCTATATTTCTCAGTTTATAGGCCTGACCTTTTGTTAGAATTTAATTAAATGCTTTACTAGTTTCGATATTATAAATCTCTGTGTATTACTTCGCGCTAAAATATAAAGCGATTATTTATTATTATTAAATAGGTAAAATATTATAGAGTATTTCCTAAAGTAGCCGGGATAGTTGATAGAATAAAGGTAGTATAGCTACATCATAGAGAGCAGTGATAGCCTAATGGTTGATTTTTGCCCTCTCGATTGGGAGGTCCGAGCTTCAAAACCACGCACCACTGGTCTTTCTATAATTATGTGCGTATAATAAATTAATTATCAATGCTTTTCGATGAAGGAAAATATCGTGAGGAAACTTACACACCCGAGAGTTTATTAAAAAAGAAAAGAGGTGTATAAAGTCCACCAATACGCACTTCGCCAGCGCAGTGGACCATGGTCTAAAGTCTCTCATTCTGAGAGAAGACCCGTGCCCAGCAGTGGGACAATAATGGGTTGACGAGAATAGCCGCATCTATTTCAAACGTGGTTTCAGTGGAAGGGTGTGATAGCTACCTCAATTTCATATGAAGCGACCATCTTTTTCCTCAGTAGTAGCTACGCATCTCTGATTGTTTCAAATAGACCCCTTGTTTTGTATCCTTCTTCACAAATGCATTTGAGACAGTGACCACTTACCATCAGGTGGACTCCAAGTTCATTTGGTACTTCGATCGGATAGTAATAGTACTAATAACTGCTTTTACTCGCGCCTTCATCATGACATTTGAACCCACGATACTCCACAATAAAACCCAATGAAAACATAAAAAATGTTTATATAATGAACATCTTAGTAAAATATGAATGCCAGAAGTGTATAAGGAAATACCATTCTCGAGTGTATGAGCCGGGATCAGGTGTTCCAACAAGAACAACTGTGTCGTTTGTATTTCCATACTTTCATATGATAATACAATGGACAAACATTTTTGAAGGAAGATGCAGACGAAAATTCGTTCCGTGGTACAAAAGAGATATGTATTAGAAAAGTTTTCATATTTCTATTTGAAACTTTTTATCTCTATCAAACATGAAGGCAAGTGCCACTCTTAATAAGTATAGATTATTGACAGTTTAACATTACTAGTGTTATAATTAACTGTAATTTAGTTACCTAAATATAATAAGAAAAAGATATCACATAATATAAATGACTACCTTTTACGGAAGAGATGTATTTACAACTTTTAAACTACCATGTAGCGTGTGGCTAACTTTAACAATAGTTTGGGTACCAAATAGTAAAATCCAAAAAAAAAAGTAAAATCAGGGCGGATATTATATTGCTTTACCTTCGAATCACGGTCACCTCAAATATTGAATTGCAAGTATTAATTATTTTTTAAAGACTCTCTTAACTGTATCTGCAACTCAATCAGGTTCATTTGTATTTTGAATAATGTACCAATAGTTGACCTTTAAAGACGCAACGTATCTCTGACCGATCTTACGAACTTCTGTTTTGTGCTCGGTAAATAACTTGTATATATATATATATATATATATATATATATATATATAACAATCATGCAGGCCACACATAGATGCCAATAAGAAACTTCTTATAGAACAAAGGGTCTAATCTAGTCTAATCTAAAATCAATCATAGATACGTTGCCATTCCAATAACTAAAATGACCACGACATATAAACATAAGTCGGCAGGTACATGCTTTCATTAGGCAGTGATAGCCTAATGGTTGAAACTTGCTCTCTCAATCGGGAGGTCCGAGGTTCAAACCCAGGCACGAACCACTGATTTATGTGCATATTAGAAATTAATTGTCACTGCTTTTCGTCGAAAACATCGCGAGGAACTCTCGGGTGTGTAGGTTACACACCCGAGAGTTCTTTAAAAAAAAGTTCTCAGAGGTGTGTGAAGTCCACTAATTCGCACTTGGCCAGCGCGGTGGACTATGGCCTAAAACTCTCTCATTCCGAGAGAAGACCCATGCCAAGCAGTGGGACAATAATGGGTTGACGACGACACACTTTCACCGAAACACAAAAACTGCTTAACACTGGAAATAAATGTGGTAGTATCACCTCTCCGTTGAACCCTTTTGCCCGGCCTTGTTATTTTGTTACCTCTAAACGGTGAGTGACTGGACTTTGCAGGAAAACAAAGCATATGTTTTTACGTATAGCGGGACATACGTGACGTCACGTTTGTTCCGTGACACAGCGATCGAGATACATGTGCGCCGTTGCCATTTCACAGCAAACTCATAGTGAAGTGCTCGGAGAGGTTCCAATGTATTCGGGCTTTGACGTAAATTTAACGTGATTTGTCCGTTTCTGTGTTAAATGTGTGTAGTGTGCATACTTGAATCCATTTGCTGTGCCTTATATTATCTTAAGACTCTATATTATTTTTCTAGTGATTTATCATGTCGTACTTAGAATTCGTAACATTTTGGACATCATATCTTGCTATCTGATTAAAATTGCAAACGAGCATGCAGTTCACCTGATAGTAAACTGTATAGGCCACGAATTTTATATGAAATCAGTTGCGTTGTTACTTCCGAGGACTAATAGATTGCTTTGTATTAAAGTGAGCCGGTAACCACACCCTTCCACCGGAATTAAAAAATTCTTGACGCTATACATAACTGTGACATCTCACCCGTCAAACTCTGCTAATTCTTTCTCCTGGTGAATCTGAGAACTGAACGACCTTGTTAATATGTTACCTCGAAACAATGAGTGATTGCTGACCTTAGCAGGAAAACAAAGTATGTTCTTACGTGTAACCGGGACAAACGTGACGTCACGTGCGTTACGTGACGCAGCGATCGAGATACATGTGCGCCGTTGCCGTTTCACAGCAAACTAATAGTGAAGTGCTCGGAGAGGTTCCGATGTATTCGGGCTTTGAAGCAAATTTAATGTGATTTGTCCGTTTCTGTGGTAAATATATGTAGTGTGCACACTTGAGTCCGTTTCTTATTTATTTATTACTTGTTGTTTATCTACTCGTGTAAGAATTCGTAGCGTTTTTTAAGATCAAAGTTATTGATTAACATACGTTAAAAAAGATAATGAAATATGTCATGCAGTCCCTCTGATAGTAAATGGTCGCTGGCACCCATGGACAATATCAATTTCTCCTTTATTTAAATTATCTATAGATTAAACTTTTTTGTTAATTGTACCGAATTCTTGCCAGCAGTAGTAAGGACTCGTAGCGTTTTTAACATCATAATAACATTTCCATCTCGTGTTTTTCCCGTTGTACGGTAAAACATGCAATGATATAACTTAATAACTAACTATATATTTATAAACTTCATAATTTATATAGTCTGTACCACCCACAGACATCTTAAGCATCCCTAAATCAGAGGCCTAAAACAATCACAGATACGTTATCCCTGAGGACCAAATAGAAATATTGAGTGTATCTGCGATCGATATCCTTCTGACTGAAACCAATGAATTTTGCTATTATTTTCTTTATGTACTCATATGTACTGTAACATAAATAGAGCAATACAAAACTATAGAATCAAAATAAAATTTTGTAAGTATTATTTTAAATTATATCTTGCTTTGATATCTAGCTCTTTATTTTCACATTCAATTTCACTCATTTAATTGTGGTAAAACTAGTGTAGTTCAACCGGGCAAGTACCACCGCCACACCGATTTCTAGCGTGAAGCATTTCTTGCGCGAGATGGAAGGGTGTGGTTGCCGGCACACTTTTATATGAGGCCACCATCATAGTCCTCGGGAGTGGCAATGCATCTGTGATTGACTTCAGATAGAACCCATGCATGAAGTTGATTACAGATGTCCATGTGTGGCAGTGACCACTTACCATCAGGTGGACTGCATGCTCGTTTGCTACTTCAGTCAGATAAAAAACACTTTTTTAATAACTGTAAAACTACGAACTACTGCTAGAAAACGCAAATGCCATGAAAAGTAAGAAAAATCCTCACGACTATCTCCACTTAAAATAATTAACCTAAATCCTCATTATAATTTTCAAAGCAATGTGAGAATTTAGAAAATTCTACGCTACATTCTCAAACGGTGCTTTGCATTATACTAGTGCATACGAGAACACAATAGGAGCCGTTCGGTTCCGAGCTATTAAGTCACATTACGAGCAGCGGGCCTCGTTAAGCACGAGTGGGGCTAAAGCGTTGCGTAAAGAACCACGTCTATCGGATAACGTATTTTGAGGTTTTATTACACTGTAAGGGTGGTGGGATAGTCTTGTTTAATAAAAGGACCTAAACCTGATTTAATTTGTTGGCTCGAAGGCTGTCAAAAAGCCTTAAGAATTTTATTATTGTCAAGTCAGCAAGTATATTATTTATAGTATCTTACGACCCGCGTGGCGGAGCGGCATACCGGTCTGACGCGGAATGGGTGACAGGTGGTGGACATTCAGGTGACAGAATGATGACTTTAGATTCATGTTCTGGGTCTGGGTGTTCGTGTATTCGTCGTGTATTGTGTGTGTCCATGGTACCCACGACACAGGAGAAAATCCTAGTGTGGGGCTATGAGATTAGAAAGCGTGTGTGTGTGTGTGTGTATTCGTCTTGTGAGTGTCCATTGTACCCACGACACAGGAGAAAATCCTACTGTGGGGTTATGAGTGTAGAAAGCGTGTGTATTATACATTCGTTACCCTTAGTCCGTCTTCTTACGTTACGTTCCGTTTCCCACGTTAGTAGAACTTTTTTGGTTCATCTTCCTAAGCAACACCACCATCACACCTATTGCTGCCTAATAAAGGCAGTGATTACTCGCCATCAGGTGTACTGTATTCTCAATTGCTACATCAATCTTGTACCAAAACTTTCCCCGAGAATTCCATAATATCGTCGTTTCGATTCCTTTATTATTATCTCTAGATCATTAACTAGTAATATGGTAGTCGAGTACTAACCATATACACTTATATATGTAATGTATGTTTAATCTTCATTAACTATTTGCCAAGTAATCTCTTTATAGTTCACAGTAGAACATGTTGAAACTGTATTCTATCTTCAAAGGCTTGCTAACGAAACTTACCGTACCTATTCACAAACACGGTTATCTTCAAAATTATCTTTCCATTTGTCGCTAAATGAAGATTCTGTATGTATACGTAGGAGATATTATCGTAGCAGACTTATATTAGGTATACTGGGGACCTAAGTAATTGTCAATTGCTACATTTTATTCGTTAGATTAGTTTGTATAGCGCGTGATAAACAACCCATTATTTTAACTCTAATGCTGTTAATCTATAAATGAAATGAAAATAAAATGAAATGCCTTTTTTTGCATAGGCCTTTGGTGGCGCTTACAAATTGACAGTTATATATTTTTTTTACCCTACCACCGGATCGGAACACGGTCTCAACTGAGAAGACCTCTCTCGTGTCGGATTTCAGGGCTAAACTTGCCAACGCCTTACGTAATAAAATGTGTAGATTCGTTATTACTTTAAAATCATAAACTTACCATCACAAGGTTTTATAAACTCGGTTTTTGTATTGGAAATAAAATATGATTAACTTAAGCAGTAAAATTTAAGTTGAGAATTAGTTTAAAAAATCTTAAAAGTATAGAAATTCTACGGAACTCCCAGCATGGATTTCGTAATGGGAAGCAAGGAACAGCAATGGGAAAATAATGACCATAATACGTTATGGATTGTATCTACCAAAGACTATTTTGTTCTTGTTTGTTATTCTAATGTGACCGAAAAACTCAAAGATCCTATGGAGGCAGATGGTTGACAGTCTACATGTTATTTTAAGGTCTTCGAAAATAGACGCGTTGGTTCTATTTTCGAATTTTTAGGATTTTCCTCCAACACCACATTTCAAAGGTATCAATTCGCATACGATCGACTTTTCTTAACGTCCACGTTTCTGCGCCATAAAGAAAAAAATAAAAAAAATGAAAAAACTTGACAAAAATATGAAATACTTTTATAAATAATACAATTGAGTCGTAAATCTGCGATACCTACCCAGTTCATTGTCTGCCACCAGCGGCATCGCGTCTTTCATCTCAGATCTAAGAAACAAGACCGCATGAAATATGTATCATCTATTTTGAATAGTTCGTCTCACGTCGGTAAGAAAGCGAGACACTGGGAACAATGTGATGTAATATAAAATAATGAATGGAATTACGAGACTTGAAGGATGTTTGAAGACCACCTATTATTAATATTCGAGTCTTGAAGAATGTTTTGACACTGATTATTCTTAATATCTTATTTTATTGAAATTGTCTTATGACAGGGGTTTTGGTATAATCTTATTCTTTAGGATAATTAAAGAGTCATATAAAAGTGTGCCGGCAACCACACCCTTCCATCGTAACGCAAGAACTGCTTCACGCTAGAAATAGGTAAGGCGGTGATACTTCCCCGGGCGAACTACACTGCTTCTACCACCTATAAAAAATATTATAGTCACTTTAATTGATCTGACGACGACATTTTTCATGACAAAATACGTAGTTTTAAAACAAAGTAGTCAAATCATAAATACATTTTTGTTACTCTTGTGTTTTCTAATTTTTCAGCCACTACTTAATACAAGAGGAAAATAGTATCACGATCGATGAGGCTATTCTGAATTCTGGCGTTTATTTCGGTATGTTCGGAATTGTACACTAACTGCAGTTCGTGTATATTCTATTCAGGCTGAAACATATTCCTATACTGCCTACTATTATAACCTAGACTCCTTTTATTAAGTTTAAGAAGGGCTTAGATCGAATACTACAATTTGTAGTAGTCACCGCCCCGGGCTCTATTTTTTTTTTTAATATTAAAGTGGTAACAAGCATGTAGCCCGAGTGATACTAAGTGGTGACAGCCGTTTATAGATTTCCGTAATTAAACCCCAAACAATATTAGAGTCCTGGACCTGAGGACCGTTGCTTCCCTAAGGACCAAATTAGAATGTCTCGGATTATGTTGTTTCCCCTACAGCATTTCTATTTAGGCAGAAGTAGGTGTCGCGGTAGAATCTCTGTAGTTGACTGCAAAGGGTTCTATCACCTTCAAACTGATTAGATTCTTGAACACAATTTGTTGGCCAGGAAAATTTTCGCATATAATTTCGCATTAATAGATGGCTATACAGGAGTTCTAAGTCCTCTTTGTATGCTACTTGTAGAATTCCATCCACTACTTCAGTATTTTGACCTATGTAGCATACATGTAAGAGTATAAGGGTCAAATAATCATTGAGATTAATATGCGTTTTGTGCTTTATTTTGGGCTAATTTGATATTCCGACAACTTTTTGTCGAAGTAAGTATGAGTGCAACGTAATAGTATTTATGTTCTCGTAATATGTTTATCACGATACACGAAAATATCCTTGTAAGATAAATAATAGTTAAAAAAAACTAAAAAACACGCTTTTTAATTTAAATTCTTAATTAAAATGGCAATTGGCAATTAATTAATTGCCAATTAATTAATTCTTAATTAATTGGCAATGTTACAGTTCACCTTCAAAATTAATGTACCGAACCCATTCCATTTGGTCAGCAGTTGGTTGTCAGCAGGGTGACCCCCTTGGGCCGGCCATTTTTAGTTTAGCTATTCACCCTATTATTACACAATTAAATTCCAAATTTAACATCTGGTATTTAGATGATGGCACAATAGGTGGTGAGGTGAGTTCAGTCCTTGGTGATTTAGAATTACTAACAAAAAAATTTAGTGAAATTGGTCTCGATTTAAATTTTTCGAAATGTGAATTATTTATTAATTCAAATAGATCCGAAGAAGAAAAACTACAAATTCTTAACAAATTTAACGTTTTGGCACCTAACATTAAAATTCTAGATAAGGACTCCCTTACCATACTAGGTGCACCAATTTTTGTAGATTCTCTAAAATCATTTACTGAAAATCAAATTAGAAAATTTCATTGCGTTTCAGAGAGATTATTTAAAATTAACTCTCATATGGCCTTGTTTATCATCCGTAGTTGTCTTTTCGCCCCTAAATTTGTTTATTTTCTTAGATGCAGCCCTTTTTTCAAATTCACTAATCTTTTAACTGAAATTGATTCTATTATCCATAGTACACTATCAACTTTATTTAATTGTCATATTTCGGACCGAGCTTGGACCCAAGCCTCTTTACCTATTAGATACGGTGGTTTGGGTATACGAAAAATTTCTAGTATTTCTCTTCCAGCTTTTTTATCTTCGACTCATAGTACGCAACAATTAGTTTCAAAAATATTGACAAAAACACAAATTAATTATGATGTTGCGTATATGAGTGAAGCTAAATCTGCTTGGTCGTTGGCCTGCCCAAATCAAAATTTTCCCGAATTATTAAATATTCAAAAATTGTGGGATGAGCCCCTCTGTAAATTAACTCAAGAATTACTCTTAAATTCTTCAGTTGATATTACAGAGCGGGCACGTCTATTAGCAGTTTCAGAACGTGAGTCCGGTTTCTGGCTACAGGCTCTTCCATCGAGCAACATAGGGACACTTTTAGATAATACAACATTGTCCCTATGTTTGTGCCTGCGACTTGGGTTAAAAATTAATGAGCCACATCGTTGTGTCTGTGGAGAAGGTGTTGATCAGGCAGGTCATCACGGTCTGTCTTGTCAACGCAGTGCTGGCCGGATGTCGCGCCACGCGAGCATCAACGATGTCATCCGTCGGGCTCTTGTCACCATCAACGTACCGGCTACTCTGGAGCCGAAAGGTATTGTACGTGATGATGGCAAGCGGCCGGATGGTTTGACACTCGTGCCCTGGAAAAAGGGGAAGTCCTTGATATGGGATGGTACATGTGTTGATACATTGGCGCCATCTCATATACAGGCAACTTCGATGCACGCTGGTGCGGCAGCCGAATCTGCAGAAACTGTGAAGCGGCGCAAATATGCAGCCATTTCTAAGGACTACATATTTGTGCCGTTTGCAGTAGAGACGATGGGACCGTGGGGACCAGAAGCGAAACAATTTTACAAAGAATTGTCTTCACGCCTGATTGACGCCTCCGGTGACCCGAGAGCTGGAGCTTACCTCGGCCAACAAATAAGTTTAGCAATACAACGAGGTAATGCTGCTAGTGTCTTGGGTACATTTCCAAGGGGCAGCGATTTGGCTCATTTATTCTATTTATAATTGTAAATTTTAGTAAATAAATTGTAAATTTGGATTATATATTATAATGTCTAATTGTATTTTATGAAATTAAATAAATAAATGATGTTTTTGTCCTTTAAGCGAAAAAAAAAAATTCTTAATTTAAATTCATTTAAATTTATTTTCTATTTTTTAGTTCGGTTTTCTATAAAAAGCGTGTTTTTTAGGTTTTTTAAACTATTATTTATTTTCTACTTTTTAGTCAAATTAAAAAATGGAATAATTTTATTAAATTAGTGTATTGTCATCGGTCCTCAATAAATCTACAAAGTTTGAACGAAATCTGGCCATTTAAAGTGGGTCAAAATCGCGCCCAAAGAAGTCGGTTACAAACATACAAACAAACATACAGGTGAAGCTAATAAAAAGCTAATAATAAAAATAAGTTTATTTGAAATTAGTTTAATCAGTTTTGTGAGTAAAATAACCACCAATTCGCACTTGCCCAGTGAGGTGGACTATGGCGTAAAACCCTCTCATTCTGAGAGAAGACCTATGCCCAGCGGTGGGACAATATTGGATGGATGGATGGATGGACATAGGTAAATTTGGAAGATTGGTCAATGTATTGTAAAAGGAAACTAAAATATTTATACAAAATGTTGTATATAAGTACAATAGTTGTACTATGTAAAGTTTTATAACCTTCAATTTTACCAACTTAAAATTAAAGCATATTTAAGCTTCCAGAGTCTACTACAGTTGTGATTTTGTAGTGCAGGCCTTATTCATAGGAGCTATCGTTATCTCGTTTTTTACTGCTTATTATATGCAAAGCCCTTGCCGTTAACTTCGCTGGAAACGGTTTAACTGCAACAAAATAAGGTACGTACATATACAACAAAACAGGCAGGCAGTTACATTTCCTCATTTAACTTATAAAAAAGAACAAAAGCGCTCGAAACTAGCAACATGCAATGCTAGTTTTTTCCCCAAATTGTACGGTAAATCTACTGCCCGCGGAGGTATGCCAGGCCATATATTCGAATGTTCGTATTCCCGTGCGAACCACGTTTGCAAAGTTCGTTTAAACACAAAAATTGCATACTCTTTTAAAAATTATAGTTACCAGGGTCATTGTGTTCGTTTTTATATTATCTTGTGTGTACTCGCGGCTGTACTCATGTACGCGCGATCTTTACATTAAATGTAATTTTTCAATTCTTTTAAAGATCCCACGAATTTTTTTCAGTGCTTAATCTATTTATTAAATACTAATTTAATTTTCAAACATCACGGTAAATCTTAAGCACTACGCTTTAAACAATAGATGACGACCCGCGTGGCGAAGTGGTTATACTATACCGATCTGACGAGCAATGGGTCCCGGGTTCGATTCCCCGCCAGACTGGTATCTGAATGATGAGTTTAGGGTCCTGTTCTGGGCTTGGGTGTTTGGTCTCGTGTGTGTCCATGGTACTCACGACATAGGAGAAAATCCTACTGTAGGACTATGATTGTAGAAAGCGTGTATTCAGATTAATGCAGAAAATTATAAACTACCACGTTGTTAATCTTATACTTGATCCGGTCGCCTATTCGTTAGTTAAATCTATCATCTATTCATCACAAATACATTTTTACCTACCAAAGTCTTACTTACTGACTATAAATAGAATTTTACTCCTGGGGCCTAAAGGGAGAGAAACAAAATATCAAAATAGAATAATTTTTTAAGGTCCTTGTTTAGCCATCCTCCCCTGACGGGAGTTACCGCGCCTGGCATGCGTGTTGGCGATCGCAGTGAGTATTGATGTTGCACAGAAAAACACATAGTATGACGTTTTTTTAGATCCTCCTAAGACACATACTAGGACGTTTTTTTATAGATTGCCTACAATATGCACGGGATGAAAGAATGACACAATCAAGACACTATGCGGAATACCAAACATTGAGTAAGTAACATTGAACACCTATTTCTAGCGTAAAGCATTTCTTGCGCTTCGATAGAAAGGTGTGGTTGCCGGCATACTTTCACATGACGCGACCATCATAGTCTTCGGGAGTAGCAACGCATCTATGATTGACTTCATCTGAACCCCATGTTCTGTATGTAGTTGATTACAGATGTCCATGAGCGGCAGTGACCACTTACCATCGGGTGGACTGCATGCTTGTTTGCTACTTCAGTCAGATAAAAAAAGGTACTGATGAATAAAGACTTATGATGAGGGAAGACTTTTAATGGAGAAAAAGAAGTCATCAGTAAAACAAATAAATAACTTTTAAAATTGAGTGCATATTTATAACCAATACAAAATAAGTCAGTACCGAGTCCCGCTGCACTGAACAATCTGTCTCCCTTTGTCTCACACCGCTTGTGTTCCCTGAATATTGTTATAGCAGTGACTTGGGACGGCTGCCAATAAGACTCGTTTGGATTTGTTTTTTATAGCCACTACTGGTGGAAACACATCCATTTTTATTCTTTTTTACGCTTATGGCGGTAGTAAGGTTAGAAACTTGTCATTTTTATAGAATGAAGTTGTAAGCTAGCATTCTAACCATTTGATGGTAAGCGACAACCGCCCATTGACTTTTGTAATTAACTTAAAATAGAACAGGCGATCTATCTGAATCACAGATGTGTTTCTACTCCCGAGGATTAAATTCTGCATCAGGTGTAAAGTCAGCACATCTATCTATATATATAATGTCAGATTAGTACAGCATAATTTTTTTTATATTATGGTCATTCACAGATTTTTGTGTTGCGCGAAAATAGTTATCAGGGTAACAATCCAAGTTTTATCCTAATGTGTAACTTGTGTATGTATCATCTTATATTATGATTTTAATATCAAAGTTACCTAAATGATAAATTTATTTTCTGCTCTGGGTGTAGGTGAGTGTGTATTTGTCTTGATGTGTCATACGATACAGAAAACTTTATAAATGGGGCTACGAACGAAAGCAGTTATTAAATAGATATCAGTGCGGAGCGTTATTGTACTCTCGTTAAAAGGGCATGGTAACGGAAGTATTCCAATTTAGTTATCAGCCACTGTAGCCTCGGGGTCAGAATAGGGCTACGGTATCCCCTGCCTGTCGTAAGAGGCGACTAAAAGGGGCTTCCGGGGTTGCAGACGGCTAGAGTGGGAGCTCGAACCGTTCGGTCAGGCAATCCCGGGAAGGACGGCGGTATGTGTGGTCGCATACCGTCGTAAAGACTAGATGGAGCGGTGGGCCCAGCCACCCATCTGGGAGGAGCGCGCTCGGAGGATTCCGGTTGAAGTCGTTTCGAGATCCCGGAGTCCTCCTTTTCAGCGCCGAGGACGGCCACCGGGGGGGTTTAAGTGCGGTAAAAATCCCACATAACCCTGCATCGCTCCCACGGCGTCGGGTACCTTTGGAAGGTTTCCCCCTCGAAAAAAAAAAAGGCTTCTGTGGCTAACCTTAGGTACAATTCTAATCATATCTGGAGATAATCATAGGTCCTTATAATCGGCAGTGTCTACAAACCTATAAGTTATTTTCAATATAGTAGAACCAGTATAGTTTGATCGGGAAGTTACTACCGTCACACATATTTATAGCGTGAAGCATTTCTTGCGTTTCGATGGAAGGGCCGGTAACCGTAGCCCTCCGTTGAATCGCAAGAAATGCACACAAGAGCTGACCATCTTTGTTCTCAGGAGTAGCAATGCATGTGATTGACTTCCTATAGAACTCATTTCTGTAATATGCAGTTACTTACAGTCCATGGGCAGCAGTGACCACTGAGCATCAGGACTGCATGCTCGTTTGCTACTTCAATCAGAGAAAAAAATCAGCTACAGGCCATTTGTCCAACGCCTACAAGTTTCAATATTAACATAGTCTTGTAGTGAATTTTATCGCAAGCAATAAGCAGAATAAGTATAAGGGCATTGTTAAAACCCGTCAAGTGCGCTGTAAAACCGATTACAAGCAGATCCGTTTTCGTCCGCCGAGCGATCGATCTTGCTCCTTCGCTCCTGTAACTAAATTTCCTTACTCTACGAATACACGTTGAATTTCGCGCTGCACCGGCGTGATGTATGGGATCTGTCTCTATGTAGAGACGGTTATAAATTCTTTGTGATTTTTACATTTTGCTGCCATATAATGATGGTAGAGTGAAGTATACGACGTATGTTTATATACAGGTTTTGCAGATGGTAGAACCAGTGTAGTTCAGCCGGGGAAGTGCCACCGCCACACCTATTTCTCGAGTAAAGCATTTTTTTTGCGTTTCGATGGAAAGGTGTGACCATCATAGTTCTCGGGAGTAGCAACGCATCTGTGATTGACTTCAGATAGAACCCTTGTTCTATTTGAAGTTGCTTACAGGTTTCCATGGGCAGCAGTGACCGCTTACCATCGGGTGGAGCGCATTCAATCAGATAAAAAAGTGGAGAAAGTAATAATCTACAAAAGTATATTTTAACGTTTATAAATTTAAATGCTAATTTATCATATCTAGTATTCCACCATGGACTATGTAGATGTTTTGTTTCATCCTAAGTAATACACAAAAATGCAGGGAAACATTTCTATCTGATAATAAGTAATATGATTAATAGAGACAATTTCATATCATACCTTCTCAGTTGAAGTCGATTTCCTATTCAGAACTAGTGTAAGAAGTGCATGGGCCTGCACTCAAAAGTGAGTTTCTATATTACAAAGTATGAAAGAAATATATATGTTAGAGGCAATTAACCAATTTACCGCGGTAGGCCTCATTCATATTATAAGAATTAGTCACATCAGTTGGCAATGTCAAACAAAGATTCAATAGCGCTTGTGATGAATTAACTTATTTGGAATTAAATTAAACAAATATCGATATGTTGGACGACAACGGCGACCATTCGACAACAATCCATTGGATTCTGCGACATATATTTCAGGTTTACGTTACAAACTAATGTCACTTACTATATGAGGATGTAGTTCCGTTCATCAAAAAAGTTAAACAAAATCTGGACCAAGAACTATTCAGTAAATATTGAACTCAGACTTTAACTACTTTATATAACGTGTTAAATAACTTGGAAAGTGACGAGAACTTCATGCAGAGTTGTAAAGCATATAAGATGACTCCACTGTGATACATATGTAGAGTTTGAGTCGTTCTTTTTTATTGCAGCTCAAAAGTTATCTTCCCTTGGGATATATCTCTGCTTAAAACTGGTCTTGAATTTTTTGGTAGCTTCGGTTGGTTAAACATTGCGACGCGACGGTGAATGTATGATATACTATCAAAATGTCAAGTCAACAAAACTATACAAAATATTTTTTTTTTGTATAATTTACTAGTTGACCCGGCGAACTTCGTTCGGCCTTAAAGGTAAAATTACTCTCTAGTTAAAATTACTCTCTACTATTATACAGGTATTAAACATAAAACTCTTCCTCTTGAATCACTCTATCTTTTAAAAAAATCCGTAGTGTCGTTTTCTAAGCATACATACGGACAGACAGCGAGAAGCGACTTTGTTTTATACTATGTTGTGATAACTTTTCTTGAATAAAAAGCATTCCATGTTCAGGGTAATGGGTAATGGTAATATATCTAGTAAATTAATATCATTTATCTGTCCTTTGAAGACGTTAAATGTTACATAACATTTCATAATAACAATGTTGTAATGAGTAAAATTTAATTCTCGTCAACCCATTATTGTCCCACTGCTGGGCACGGGTGTACTCTCAGATTGAGAGAGTTTTTAAATTATTACTTTATAATTTCAATATTACAAATTATATTTATGTTCAATTAAGTTTTTATCTATTTGCATAAAATAAAAAATAATGATGTAATTTTTTATATTAGAATACAAATCATACATGATACAAAGCATATTTTTATACCATATGCAATATACTTCTTTTACGTATTTTTTCGGTAAAATATTCAAAATTAGAAAGGAATTTAGGTTTTATAAAATAAATTTGTAATTTGAGTGTCATATGCCGAATGCAAAGGGAATAGACGTGGGACGGACGCGCGCTGGGAGCTATCGGGACAGTAGTTATTGATTGCCATGTGTATTCATACAGAAACATTGGCACTCTTTCGCAGTTTGATTCGAATACAATTTTTATTTGTTGGTATTAAACAAATGCAATTGATCGTATTAAACGATAATTTCAACATAATACATGTTGAAATTATAACACACGCTTTCTACACTCATAGCCCTACAGTAGAATTTTCTCCTTTGTAATGGGTACCATGGACACACACAAGACGTATACACAAACACCTAGACCCAAAACATGAATCTAATTGTTTCAAATAAAATACTTATAAATATATAAACAACGATATTGATAATATTTTACCAAGACGTTTTCTACACCGCTTTTTTCATTCATAGCCCCAAAGTAGGATTTTCTCCTGTGTCGTGGGTGCCATGGTTACGCACAAAGACGAATACACAAACACCCAGACCCAGAACAAAAATCTAAACTCATCATTCAGTTACCTATCTTGCCGGGAATCGAACCCGAGACCCACTGCGTGTCAGGCCGGTATGGTAACCGCTGCGCCACGCGGGTTGTCAAAAAGGGAAATAAGTTTAGGTAAATAACTAAAGCGATAGCCTAATGTGAAAGTTACCCTCTCAATCGGAAGGTCCGAGGTTCAAACCCAGGCATGCACCACTAATTTATATGCGTTTTAGAAATTAATTATCGCTGCTTTTCGGTGAAGGAAAACATCATGTGGTGACCTGCTCACCCGAAAGTTCTTTAAAAAATAGTTCTCGGAGGTGTGTGAAGTCTACCAATTCCCACTTGGCTCTCGTTCTGAAGACCCGTGCCCAGATGTGGGACAATAATGGGTTGTATCAAAATAACTAAGAAAAGTTTCTAGCTCTCAATACTATGTGAATGTATTGACTTTTTAAACTAGAAGCCTGGTTGACTGAGAAATGCTTCTATACTATTCAAGAATTTCTTGATATTTCTAATTAATTTTATTACTTGTATACCGTTGAATTGTAATAATATTGTATTCTAATGTAACACTTGACATTAATATATTAATAATTTTGACATCTTATAATTAAAATTCGTAATTGTTGTAACATTTGGATTTAATATTATAAGTATTAGTTTATATGCTACTTATATAAATTTGTATGTCAGTTGTCGGCGACTCATCTAATTACCTAGATTAAGTTCCCTTATGTATCGAATTATGATTACGAAGTATTGTATTTAGTTAAAAGATTTCGATGTTTATTACGATAGGATCACAACAGACTCAAGCTATGATTATAACACGATATGAAAGAGATGCAAGATATAAATACGAGATAGAGAATAGGTTTACGTAAGATTTATGGAAGTTTATGTAAATCATATGTTTGTTGTAATTTTTGATAGTTTTATTTAAGATATAATGTTATAATTAATGTAGATCGATAGGTTAAGCATTCCTCTACATTTTTATGTACAATAGATAAGGATAAGATTTAGAACTTAGGATTTATTAAGGAAAATAAGTGTAAGATAGGACAAGATTGCTATGTTTTTACGATGTTTTTTATGAATAACTTTTTTGTCTTTTTAGATGTAAGAATAAGAATTGTATGACTTTGTAGATCTTTTTAAGACGAATCTAATGATGTATGACATGTGAATGTAAGACTTTGGGAAATAATAAAGATTTAGCCGGACATGGGTCAGCCAAAGTGAAAATAAGATCGAAATATTAGGCAATATGGGCTTAGAGCCGTGCGGCTCTCTTTAAGGTAATGCCGAAGGGCAGCGGACCAGGCGGGTTTTTAGCTGCGAACATGGCGATTACCCGTGCGAGTCGTGGAGGAGTTTGCGCCGACCGAGGGCGCATCGCTGATGGCACCGGCCAACCCTCCTGCAGCGCGCGCAGACGTGCGCAAAAGCAGGAGGAAGGCCAAGAGGCTTAAGGCGAGGCGCAACGAGCAGCAGGTGGTAACGCCGGTTGCTCAAGTTCCTCAGCCGCAGCCGAAGCCGAAGCCGGACAACCAGCCGCGCCCCTCGGGAAGCGGCGCGAGAACAGCCACCACCAGCAAGGCTGCTCAGGCAGTCCATCAGCCGCCTCCTCCAGCACCGACTCCAGCTCCGGAAGCTGCACAGGCGGCCCCTTCTCACAAAGGGAAGGGGAAAGGTAAGCGGTCGCAGAGGGAGGTAGAGGTCCAGGTAGCCCCAGCCCCCCAGCCTCCATCACCCCGCCCCCGCTCCGTCTTCATCCCCACTCCCACACCTCGCCCCCTGCAGGCCCTGGGGATCAATACGCCGGCCGATGATCTGGTGGCGGCAATAGCAACCATCAGTGAGGCTATTGCGCGGTACCCAGCGCTTGTAGGCACCATAAAGTCCATCCTGGCTGACACTCTCGGGTTCCACTATGGCTGTTCAACTTAGACTTCTATACTGGAATCCGGGAGGAGTCCGCCAACATATCCCGGCGCTGCGGCGGCTCGTCCGGGAGCAGGACATACAGGTCGTGCTGCTGGGCGAGACGAAGCTGCGACCGGGACTGGCCTTTACGCTCCCGAACTACGCCGTGTACCGGCGCGACGAAATATCGCAGGCAGGGCTCCCTTACAGGGGCACAGCCATAGCGATTCGCCGCGATCTGGTACACGACGTGCTTCCACTGCCCCCGTACGTGAGCACGCGCTCCATCGGGGCCGTTGTGAACGCCGGGGGACGGGAACTGCGACTGTTTGCCGCATACCGACCGCCTGGTCCCCAACTTATCCCGCAGGACATCCACACCATCTTGGACGAGAGCGCTGCGACCTTACTGGCTGGTGATCTCAATGCCAAACATCCGGCTTGGGGTTCCAGAATCACCAATACAGCGGGACGCATGCTGTACTTTGACGCCGAGGAGATGGGCTACGAGGTGATTGGGCCAGAATCGCCTACGCACATCCCCACGGCTGAGTCCTCTCGCCCCGATGTCCTGGACATAGTGCTCCACAGGAATCTCCGATGCCCAGTTCATGTGGAGGTGCTGTATGATCTGGACACGCAGCACCTCCCAATCCTGGTCACGCTTGGTCTGGGGGCCGACGCGGTGGCCGTTAAGCCGGTAACTCGAAGGGTGGACTGGGAGTCTTTTCAGTTAACCATGGGTGGGGTCAAGCTCACCCAGGCGCTCAATACACCGGGGGGAGTGGAAGCTGCGGCCGGCGCGTTCACGGCTACAGTCCGGGAGGCGTTGGACGCGGCGACCACTCTCATACCGCAGTCATCGCGACGCGCCAGACTCCCGGCCCACCTGGAGAGAAAATTAAGTAAAAAAAGGTTACTTCGCCGATTATGGGCGCGCACCCGCTGCCCCCGGGTGAAGCGTGACCTCAACAACCTGGCGGAGGAGTTGTCTGCTGAGATGGCGGAGTACCGTGGCGCCTCCTGGGAGGCGAGAGTCGACCAGGCAGGTGAGCACGAGACGTCGCTCTTCCATCTCACCAGGCAGCTCACCCGAACGAAGGAGACCGTCTGCCCACTCCTGGATGGTGAGGGCAGACGATGCTATTCCCCTAAGGAAAGGGCGGAGATTCATGCGGGGCACTTGGAAGAGCAATTCTCTCCACACCCCGCAGCCGCTGCCGTCGCCGAACACCGCGAGATCGTAGAGGCGTGGGTAGAGGACTTCCTTGGACGCCCGACACCGCCACCCCAGGGATTGGAGTTCATCTCGCCCTCGGAGACGCGGAAGGCCGCCTTACGTTTACCGAAGCGTAAGGCGCCAGGCCCCGATGGAGTCCCTAACATGGCGTTGGCGATGCTCCCGAGGAGGGCCTTAGTCGTAATGACAAGGCTCTTCAATGGTATACTACGCACCGGCCACTTCCCGACCACCTGGAAGATGGGTAAGGTGATAGTTCTCCCGAAGCCGGGGAAAGACAGACGTCTCCCGGCCAGCTACCGTCCCATCACGTTGCTGCCCACCATAGCAAAGCTCTTCGAGAGGCTGGCGTTGAAGCGACTGCGGCCGTCACTTGTTTTAAGGGACGAGCAGTTCGGCTTCCGCGCCGGTCACTCGACTACGCTGCAGCTGACACGAGTGCTCCACCATCTTGCAAGCGAGACCAATTACGGTAGACACACGGTCGGCGTCTTCCTCGATATCGAGAAGGCGTTCGACCGCGTATGGCACCCTGGGCTCGTTTTCAAGCTGTTGGAGTCACCCCTGTCGGCGCTACTGGTGAGGTTAGTGGCGTCATTTCTAGATGGGCGGCAGTTCTATGTGTCGGTCGAGAACGTCACCTCAGACCCCCGCCCAATACGTGCTGGTGTACCACAGGGTAGCTGCCTTTCGCCACTACTCTACGCCTTCTACACGAACGACATTCCCACCCTCGAAGGTCACCTCGAGGAATGGGAAAGGGACGTGGAGCTCGCGCTGTTCGCGGACGACAGCGCATACTTCGCGTCTTCTCGTGATCCCGCAATAGCTACACGCAGGATGCAACGACTGTTGGATCTTCTGCCGGAGTGGCTGGATAAGTGGCGTATGGCTGTCAATGTCGGTAAGACGGTCGCGACACTTTTCAGCCGCAAACGCAGCATGCCGCCGCCGCTACGTCTTCGTGATCGGGAGGTAGCTTGGCAGCCCACAGTTAGGTACTTGGGATGTAACATCGATCGCACGCTGCACATGGTGCCTCAGGTGGACCACGTGATCCGACAGGCCCGTGTTGCACGTGCGATGCTCCGACCGGTGCTTGCATCTCATCTGCCGCTCCGAACAAAACTAAAGGTGTACAAGCTGTACGTCCGATCCCGATTGACCTACGCGGCGCCGGCGTGGTACGCGTTGGTGTCAGAGTCCAACAGAAAACGCCTCCGCGCGCAGCAGAACCTGTCTCTCCGGGCGATCGTCGGGGCGGGTCGCTTCGTTCGGAACGACGTGTTGGAGCGCGACCTTAAGGTGCAAACCTTGGACAGGTTTGTGGCCCAGTTGGCGCGTCGTATGTACGAACGCGCTGACAGTGGGCCACATGCCCATCTACGAGGTTTCGCGCCCCTTCACGCTCGACCCCCCGAGGGGCGTCCGCTCCCTCGTGAACTCGAGGGCCAGGTATCCTCCGACCATCTGGAGGACTAAATCTGCGTAGCAGCATAGCGCGGTCACAGAAGGCCGAAGGCTGCAACACTGCCTAACGGCAGCTGACATCACCGGTGGACAGTGCTTCCACTGAGGGAATTGCCCGGGTAAGGAGGGGATCCTCGAGGCCCGCAGACCTTACGCCAAGCGGCGACGCCACGCCGCGGCATAGGACGACTTTCAAAGTCAAAAAAGCGAACATGGCCTCCAGAGAGAAGCACTCCCAAGAAGAAAAGAAGAAAAAGAAGAAAGAAGACTCAAGACACTGAAGACTGGAAACTCTGCAGGACGGAAGGACCTTCTGCAGCAGGAAGAAAGAAGATTCTCCGCGACAGAAGAGCGAAGAATATTAGGGCTAGGCAAGGGGGATTAGGGCTAGGCTTTGGCTGGTCCATTAAGGCTTAGACAAAAAACGTCATTCTTGTTTCTTTTGAAAACTTCTCCCCCCGCACCTACCCCCCGCACCCTCTACATCGACGCGGCAAGAGAACGGCGCAACTCCCCGACGCGAAGTACACACACGAGCGGGCTTCCGGCGCCGGACGAGCGAAAGTCCGTCCGTATCTACATCACGCCCGCCCCCCTCCGTCGCGGTAAGAGCCGTCGGTGAGGACTCGCTTTAGCCGACGGACGCGCCTGCGCACTCATGACAACGCACGTGGGGCGCACGGCACGCACGCCCCGCGACATCTGCTGGTCCTTCGAGCCGGATCTACGTGTATTTCGTCGAGACATCGGGTTACTGACGTCGTCATGCCTGTCACCAGGAGCCAGAGGGGTACCTCGCCGCCGAACCAGTCGACTGCGCCCCGCGCTGACGAAGAGGCACAAGGGACAACTGACTCTTCGGGAACGTCGGGAACCTCGGGCACAACGACAGAGGGAACGCTAACTACGTACGAGTCAAGAGTCACTTCAGAGACGGAAGTTGCTGCTCCTGCTGCTCCAGCTGCTGCAACGGCAGCACCTGCAGCAAAGAAGAAGACTCGCTCCGTCGTGTCTACGGGACGTCGGGAACGTGAAGCCAAGCTGGAATTGGCGCGCCGACAACTAGACGAAGCGAAAGCAGCAGCAGAACTCGCCCGGGCTCAATGGGAGTTGGCCCAGGTGGAAGATGAAGAGTCCGAAGTTGAAGAGGCTGATACTGCATGGGACGCCAACGTCCAGACATGGGTGCAGTCGACGGTCGGTCGGATGTCCGAAGAGGTACGTCGGGGGGAGGTGCCCAAGGAGGGGCACCAGCAGGGCACGTCCAAGGAGGGGCGCGCCATCCAACCTCCAATTGCCGCCGTCAAGCCAGAAGATCAAGTGGAACCTTCAACGAACGGGACCAAGGATTTAGCGGAGGCCATCATCAAGGCAATCAGCGCGGCGCCACGGAGTGCGCCGAGCTACGTGCACGAGTTACCGGACTTCGACGGGAGGAGCGAAGAGTGGATCGCCTTCAGGACGGTATATGAAGACACTGCGCCGATGTTTACAGATGCTCTCAACATGGCGCGGCTGCGGCGGTCCATCAAGGGTGCGGCACGGGAGGCGGTGAAGAGTCTCCTGTATTCGGAGTGCCCACCAGAGGAGATATTGGAAGCTCTTCGTCGAAGATTCGGAAGACCTGAAGCCCTGATCCTGATGGAGTTGGAGAAGGTGAAGAACCTGCCACGCATCACGGAAGGTGCGCGCGACGTCTGCGTGTTCGCCAGCCGGGTGAACAACACTGTCGCGACAATTCGGGGGCTTCGAAGACCGCAGTACCTACACTCGCCGGAGATGGTGAAGACCATCGTGGACAAGATGCCGGCGGTGCTGCGCTATCGGTGGTACGACTATGCCGCCGACAAGGAAGAGGAAGATCCGGACCTGGTGCTAATGATGAAGTTCCTCAACAGGGAAGCGGACCGGTGTGGACCCTACGCGACGCAGGAGACTGTGCACCAGAGGCAGCCTCCCCGGCGTCAATTCGCACACACCACGTCTGATTGGGTCGAAGAAGAAAGGAAGACCTCCTGTCCACATTGCCAGAACGAGCATCACCTCCACGAGTGCCGCAAGTTTTTGCAACTACCGGTAAGAGAAAGGTGGGACGTCGCTAAGAAGTCACGGATGTGTTACAGGTGTCTGTCTGCAAGGGCGGCACCAGAAGGAGACATGTCGGCGTCCTCCGTGCAAGGCATGCAACCGGTGGCATCACTTCGTGCTTCATGAAGAACGGGGGCCTAGCCCGAAGCCCGAAGAGATGAGGGAAATAGCGAACAACGTCTTGCTCCCGGTGAATGCGGCAAGGACAGGAAGGGCGTATCTGAAGATGGTTCCAGTCGAGCTGTACGGGCCAAGGGGGGCTGCCAAGGTGCTAGCGTTGCTGGATGAGGGGTCAACTGTCACGCTTCTCGATGCAGCGGTTGCGAGACGACTCGGCCTCAAAGGACCTGTGGAGGCGCTCACCCTGGAGACCGTAGGAGGGAAGACCATCACCAAGGGAGACTCGATGAAGCTCAACATGAAGGTCAAGGGACTGCACCAGGAGAAGAAGAGGACCATCTCTGGGGCACGCACGATCGACGATATCAACCTGACGCCTCAGAGATTGGATAAGAGGATGATTGAGCAGTGTGCTCACCTCAAGCCGATGGCAAGCCAGTTGTACTACGAAGAGGAATCACCCAAACTGCTGATTGGGCAAGACAACTGGGAGCTCATCGTGTCCAGAGCCACGCGCAAGGGGAAGCGAAGTCAACCCGTAGCATCATTGACCTATCTGGGGTGGGTGCTACACGGGTCCAACGGTGCAACGTCGAGACCTGTGAACTTCGAGACCAGCGCGCACTTGTCTTCTAGAGAAGAACAATTCGGCAAGGACATCACACGGAAGGGGAATCTTTTCAACAGCGGAAGCAACGAGGAAGATTGGCAGAAACCGCGCACCTTCAAGAAGAAGCCCACGGGAATGGAGAAAGGGGGATCGACTGTGGGGGCCCAGCCCGTCGATCAGCGTCCGGATCCAGACCCAGCCAAGTTCGCAAGATGGACACAACTGGTGGGGGCAACAGCGAGGTTACTGCAGACGAAGCATATGAAGAACCAAGAGAAAAGATACATTCCCCTCAAACACGACAAGATTATGGAAGCCGAGAAGATTGTATTAAGAAGAAGCCAAGAAGAGAGCTTCCAAGAAGAAGTACTCTGCGTCAGGGAAGGGAAGCCGTTGAAGAAGGAAAGCCGGCTTAAGGAACTGGACGTCGTCATGGAAGATGGACTACTACGACTCCGGGAAAGAATCGACGCAGCAGTACACACGCGGCAAGAGAGACCTGTGGTGCTGGATAGCCAGCATCACATCACCGGGCTGCTCATCACGTACTACCATGAGAAGTTGGGTCATGGTAACCACGCAACGGTGATCAACGAGTTGAGGCGACGCTACTGGATCCTGGGACTACGGTCTGCGGTCAAGTCGACGGTTCATCGGTGTCAATGGTGCAGGGAGCGCCGTGGCACGCAAGAGCTCCAGCAGCTGGGGAGGTTCCCGCTGGAGACCTCACGAGGGGGAGAGCCGCCGTACAAGCCAAGAAGCCGTCACCAACCTCAACGAAGAAGACGTCATCACCGCGGCAGAGAAGATGGGCATCAGGTGGAACCTCATACCACCTGGGGCTCCCAGCAAGGAGGGCACGTGGGATCGCCTCGTCTGGTCCCTAACAAGGACCCTGGCGGCAATCCTCCAGAAAAGGCATCCCAAGGAAGAAGTCCTGCACTCTCACCTGTTGGAAGCGGAGCACCTGGTGAACTCAAGACCTCTCATCGAAGCCGACGAAGACATGGAAGAAGGGGCCCTTACTCCCAATCATTTCCTCATTGGGAGATCCTGCGGCACAAGATTGGGAATATTCACCGACGAAGATCTCACCGGCCAGCGGACATGGAAGACGGCGCAGCGACTAGCCGACCACTTCTGGAGCAGATGGGTGAAAGAGTACCTTCCAACTCTGATCTCGAGAAGAGTCGACGCAAGAGCTGCCAAGAGAGACCTGCAGTGTGGGGATACGGTCCTCATAGTGGACGCCACGCTGCCGCGAGGAGTCTGGCCAAGGGGTGAGGTGGTCCGAACCTATCCTGGACCCGACGGGCGCACCAGAGTACTGGAGGTGCGCACGGCAGGGGGCGTCCTGAAACGTCCCAGCTCCAAGGTGGTGCTACTGGTTCCGGCGCAACGCGACGAGGAGCGAGCAGCCGTCGAGCCGAGCAGCGGGTCGGCGGACAGCGAGCCAGACTGCGGGGAGGCGGTCATCGCATCGGGCCAGCAGCACGGAGTCGCCGGGTCAGGAGTTGGTGCTACGCACGAGGGGGAGGATGTCGGCGACTCATCTAATTACCTAGATTAAGTTCCCTTATGTATCGAATTATGATTACGAAGTATTGTATTTAGTTAAAAGATTTCGATGTTTATTACGATAGGATCACAACAGACTCAAGCTATGATTATAACACGATATGAAAGAGATGCAAGATATAAATACGAGATAGAGAATAGGTTTACGTAAGATTTATGGAAGTTTATGTAAATCATATGTTTGTTGTAATTTTTGATAGTTTTATTTAAGATATAATGTTATAATTAATGTAGATCGATAGGTTAAGCATTCCTCTACATTTTTATGTACAATAGATAAGGATAAGATTTAGAACTTAGGATTTATTAAGGAAAATAAGTGTAAGATAGGACAAGATTGCTATGTTTTTACGATGTTTTTTATGAATAACTTTTTTGTCTTTTTAGATGTAAGAATAAGAATTGTATGACTTTGTAGATCTTTTTAAGACGAATCTAATGATGTATGACATGTGAATGTAAGACTTTGGGAAATAATAAAGATTTAGCCGGACATGGGTCAGCCAAAGTGAAAATAAGATCGAAATATTAGGCAATATGGGCTTAGAGCCGTGCGGCTCTCTTTAAGGTAATGCCGAAGGGCAGCGGACCAGGCGGGTTTTTAGCTGCGAACATTCTGAAACTAAATAAACTAAACGCGCGTTCTGATTTCGCCCCGAAATTTAAACCCGCTCTTTTGGAGTAAAGAATAAAAGTGTTTGTGCTGTGGCATCTGGCTGGATTGCAGTGTCTTAACGGATTGCAGTGATTCACACCCGGATTACAGTGCAAATTAAGGATTGCAGTGACATTGGATTGCAGTGCCGTCGAGTTCAGCTGGGAACGGAGTGGAGGCCAACGTAGCAACCGCCGTGCAGCAGAGCGAGACAGGTGAGCGCCCAGTGTACCTCTCTTTCCAACTTTTAACATCTACCCTCCGCAAACTTCATTTCGGGGAGTGAACGGGACGGCACCATCGTGTGCCTCTGCTCACTTGTCCCTTTCCTGAGGAAAGGGTGTAGTGCCGGAGAGACCGCGCGTCACGAATTTCCGTCGTCCGTCGCTGGCGCCACTCGCTGGGCTTTACACAAGCGTAATCAACCCGGTGGGGGATGGCCGCGTGGCGACAACTGAAGAAGTTGGAGGAGGAGATGCGCCGGTCCTCCGGCGCTCCCCACCCGAGTACCAGCAGGGACGAGGGTAGGCGCGTGATGGTGCGCGACTTGTTCGCGCCCCGGAATGTGCTGCCACCCCCTGCGGAGGAGCCCCTGCACTCGATGTTCGTGTGCGGGGGCAGAAAGAGGGGTACGCGAAGAGGCGTCCCGCGCGAGGTGTTCCCGCACGCCTCCGAGGACCCTTCCGTAACCCGGCTGAACCCGGCGGTAGAAGAGGAAACTGCCGAAGAAATAGGAGCCTTGCAAGGCGGGGACATGCCCGGATTGGAAGCCGATGAGCTAGTTCCGCTGCCAACTCAAAGCGTAGAAGCGTCTGCACCTATACCAACACCTCGGAGGGCGAGTAAGATCCCGAGACGGGTCTCGCCCTCCGACGCACAACTAGAAAGACCCGCGAAGGTGCAGACGCTGGAAGCAGCGAGGAAGACAGCTAAAGGGGAGTCCTCGTCAGAGTACGAGGACAGTGTGGAGGAGCAGGTGCCAGGGGAGGAAACTGATGCTGCTGTGTCGTCAAGGCTGGTAAGGCATAGGACCCCCCCGCGATCCCCCTCCCCATCCCCTCCGCCCCCGAGGGCACCCTCCGTCGAGGCCGGCCTCGACTCAACATCGTATGTTGGACTAGCATCGGTGGAGTCACCGTCCGGCCGGCCGGAGGCTACCGCGACCCATACCATTCCCGCCCAGCACCCCACCTCTCCCTCCCCGGACGCTCGCAATAGCGATTATGTCACTATAGACGAAGTTAGGGACAGGGCAGATAGAGTTACGGTCTCACCAAGCAGTGTGAGACAGGGACTCTCGTATGCTGCGGCAATGTCAACGCAAGCACCACCGCGTGCTTCACCCCCCCCCAACCCGGCTGCTGTATCAGCGCCGAGCGCACCCGTCGTTGGTGGGCCCTCCCAAGGGCCTCAAGGCGGCGACAGGCCAAAGGGCTACCCCCCCATTGTGGTGGAGCGCATGCCCAACTGGCCGCAGCACTTCGAGGTGCTGCACGCCCGATTGGGTCGTGCACCGAGCGCACGACCGTATGGAAGGGGGATACGTTTCCTCCCCCAGACACCCGAAGAGTACAGGGTAGTTCAGGCGTACCTGACCGCCCTGTCGGACACAGAGCCGGACCTCTCTTGGTTCTGCTATACCCCACGGGAGGACCGTCCCACTAAGGTGGCTGTACGAGGACTCCCGGGGGATACGAACCCGGAGAGGGTGTGCGGGGCGCTCAGGGCGCAGGGATTCCCTGTACGCTTCGCAACCTACATCCCGCCCAAGAAAGGACGCCCGGGATGCACGTTCCATGTGCAGTTGGACCACATGGAGCAGGAGCAACTCGCTAGCCTATACCGGGTGAACGAGTTGCTGTATATGCCGGGAATAATTGTTGAGGCATGGAGGGGCCGTGATGGCTTGGCGCAGTGCCACCGCTGCCAAGGCTTCGGCCATGCCTCATACAATTGTTTCCGGCGCTCCAAGTGTGTCCGGTGCGCAGGGTCGCATGCAGCCCGGGACTGCCCACTCCCGCGAGACGCTCCAGGACGCTGCGCTAACTGCCAGGGGGCGCACAAAGCCAACGATAGGCGGTGTGCGTTCCTCAGGCGGGTGGCGCGGCGCCGGAACGTCCCGCTTCACCCTCCCATTCCCGGCCCTCGCCAAGAGCGGGGCGCTGCACCCACCCGCCCAGTACCCACTTCTGGAGGTCGTGCGCCGCCCACCGCAAGGGGATCACAGGTACGGTTTGTGGAGGAGTACGCAGCCACTGCCGGTGCCTCTCTCATGGCTCCGGCACGGGACGCGGCGGATGCGCGCCGTGAAAAGCAGCGTAGACGACGTGCCCGGCAAAAGCAGCGTAGGAGGGCGGCTCGGCGGGTACCTCTCGCTGAGTCGACCCCGCAACAAGAGGAGCAATTACCATCTGCTCCAGAGACGCATCCGGCAGTGACTGTGACCCCCACCGCGGCGGAAGTGCCGGCGCGGACGCGGGCAGCACCTGCGGCTGCGCCGGTACGACCGAAGCGTAAAGCCGGTAAGTACCCCTCCCGTGCCCCTCCCACAGCTCAGCCTGTCGCCGAGGCGGGCACAAGCCGGGAACCGCAGAGGCGGTTGACGACCGAGGTTCCGCAAGAACCCCCGACCCCCCGCCCCCGCAGTTCCCTTACTCCTACCCCCGTCGTGCGGCCCTTTCGGGCCCTCGGGCTGGACACGCCCGCTGAGGTGCTTGTCACCGCCGCAGAGGCAATCAGCGAGGTCGTGGCCCAGCACCCGGACCTTATTGCGGCCGTACGGAGAATCCTTGCCGACCTCCTCGGGGTACAGTGCGGCGTCCCTTCGGGTGCTGTACTGGAACCCGGGAGGCGTTAAATCCCACATGCATGCGCTGCGTGGTCTCGTACGGGAGCAAGACATTCATGTAGTGCTCCTGGGCGAGACCAAGCTGCGAGCGGACCTCGATTTTAGACTGCCTAACTATCATGTATATAGGCGCGATGAAGTATCGCCTGCGGGCATGGCCTATAGAGGCACCGCGGTCGCGGTACGGAGCGACCTTATACATGAGGAGTTGTCCCACCCGCCGTTCGCGCATACTCGCTCCATCGGGGCAGTGGTGAGAGTGGCGGGAAGGGACCTGCGGATCTATGCGGCTTACCGCCCGCCAGGTCCCCTCTTTGACCCGCAGGACATCAGTACCATCATGGATGGTGATACCCCGACCTTAGTGGCTGGCGACCTCAACGCCAAACATTTGGCGTGGGGATCCAGAGTCGTCAACCCAGTGGGACGGAGGTTGTACGAAGACACCGAGGCAAAGGGATATGAGGTACAGGGACCCGAGGCACCCACCCATATCCCCTCGGCCGAGTCACACCAACCAGATGTCCTAGACATAGTACTCCACAGGAATCTCCCGTGTCCAGTCCATGTGGAGGTGCTGTATGAACTGGACACACCGCACCTCCCCATTTTAGCCGTCCTTGGCCTCGGGGCGGCATGTGTCGAACCCCCCAGGCTCCGCAGCAAGACGGACTGGGATAAGTTCACTAATTTAATACCTACAATTAAGTTCAGCGGCGCGCTCTCCTCCGTAGAGGGGGTCGAAGCCGCATCCGAGGTAATACAAACCTCTATTAAATCAGCCTTGGCGGCTTCGACCACACAGCACCCTGTGGAGGCGCGCCGCTATAATACACCGATCCCAGTCCGTCTTAGCGACATGCTCGCTAAGAAACGCAGGCTGCGCGAGCTCTGGGCGCGAACACGGTGCCCCCGGGTCAAGCGCGAGTTAAACGCTTTGGCGGAGCGGTTGTCTGCTGAGATGGCGGAGTTGCGAGGGACCACCTGGGAGACGAGAGTCGACCAGGCTGGTGAGTCGCAAACGTCGCTCCATCATCTGAGCAGACAGCTGACCCGATCCAAGTTACCAACCTCCCCCCTCCTAGATGGCGAGGGGAGGAGGGTAACTTCAGCGAAGGACCGCGCGGAGATCCTTGCCGAGTACATGGAAGAGCAATTCTCGCCTCATCCAGCAGCACCGTCTGTCTCCGACCACCACGAGCACGTGGAGCGCAGAGTAGGGGAGTTCCTTAGTGGCCCGACACCGGCACTCGAAGGGATAGAGTTTATCTCTCCCACGGAGGTAAGGAAGGCGGTCATGCGCCTACCCAGGCGCAAGGCTCCAGGTCACGACGGAATCCCCAACGCGGCGCTAAGCATGCTCCCGAGGAGGGCCCTGGTCGCAGTGACTAGGCTCTTCAATGGGATCCTGCGCACAGGTCACTTCCCGACCATCTGGAAGTTAGGGAAGGTAATTGTACTCCCGAAACCGGGGAAAGACCGCCGTCTCCCGGGCAACTACCGCCCCATAACGTTGCTATCGACCACAGCAAAGCTGTTTGAGAAGCTAGCGTTGAAGCGAATGCAACCCTTCCTTAATATAAGGGAGGAGCAGTTCGGCTTCCGCGCTGGCCACTCAACGACGCTACAGCTGACGCGAGTACTCCATCATCTAGCATACGAGCTCAATTACGGGCGTCATACGGTCGGCGTCTTTCTCGATATAGAGAAGGCGTTCGATCGTGTGTGGCACGCGGGGCTCGTATTCAAAATGATGGAGCTGCACGCGCCGGTGACGCTGGTACGGTTAATAGCTTCGTTTTTAAGTGAGCGGCAGTTCTATATTTCGGTTGAGGGCATAGCCTCAGACCCTAGACCCATACGTGCAGGAGTCCCGCAGGGAAGCTGCCTCTCGCCGTGGCTCTACGCGCTCTACACTAACGACATTCCCACCCTTCATGGTCACCTGGAGGACTGGGAACGTGACGTTACGCTCGCGTTGTTCGCAGACGACAGTGCGTACTTCGCGTCAGCCCGTCGAGCTGACATTGCTGCCAGGAGGATGCAGCGGTTACTCGACCTGTTACCTGTGTGGCTGGATAAGTGGCGCATGGCTGTCAATGTCGGTAAGACAGTCGCAATACTTTTCAGCCGCAAGCGTATCATGCCCGCGCCGCTACGGATCCGTGACACGGATGTAGCTTGGCAGACAACAGTTAAGTACCTAGGATGTAGTATCGATCGCTCGCTGCACATGATCCCGCAGGTGGAGGAATCCCTCCGCCAGGCCAGAACGGCCCGAGCGATGCTCCGACCGGTATTACATTCTAGGCTACCATTAAGAACGAAGCTGATGGTCTACAAGACCTACATTCGTTCACGACTTACCTACGCGGCGCCGGCATGGTACGCGTTGGTATCAAGGTCGAACCGCCAGCGTCTCCAGGTGCAGCAGAACCTAGCCTTGCGAGTAATCGTAGGGGCTGGTCGCTACGTCAGGAACGACGTGTTGCGGCGCGACCTCAAGATCGAGACGGTCGAGGAGTTTGTGGTCCGCCTAGCTCGTTCAATGTATGAGCGGGCGGAGGCTGGACCACATATACACCTAAAGGGGTTCGCGCCTCTTCACGATCGACCACCTGGGGGGCGGCCGCTCCCGCGGGAGCTCCCTGGCTTGGCGACCTCCGACCATCAGGAGGACGACCGTCGGCTCGTAAGCGACGCCCAAGTACACCGCACCACCCACTAAACAGTGGGGATGGTAAATATCCTTTACACTTATATATAAAATTATAATGTTTTTATTAACATTTTAATATTATATATAAATGTTAAAGATCCGGGAGGTATTCGACTTCCTTGAGAATTGCCCGGGTAAAGAGGGTACCCCTCGAGGCCCGAAATTCCCTACCCACCGCCCTTATGTTGACATTGCCTTAGCATATGAGAGACCCGGAGGGTATGACGTCCCACGTAACGTAACTGCGAACATCCGCGCGTTCTGAATCAACCCCGGAAATTTCAACCCCCTGTATTGGAGTGAAAAGTGAGGAAAAAGTGATTGGCTGGATTGCGGTGCCTTATGGATGCAGTGCCCTTTATTTGGATCACAGTGACCTAAGGATTGCAGTGCCAAAGGAATTTGCAGTGTAAACTGGATTGCAGTGCCGTCGAGTTTAGCTGGAACGGAGTGGAGGCCTACGCAGGAACCAACCGTCCAGTGGAGCGAGACAGGTAAGCCCAGTGTACCTCTCTTTCACACTTTTTCCATCCTACCCTCCGCAAAGTTCATTTCGGGGAGTGAGCAGGACGGCACCATCGTGTGCCTTCGATCACTTGTCCCTTTCTTGGAGAAAGGGTGTAGTGCCGGAGAGACCGCGCGCAACTGAATACCGTCGTCCGTCGCTGGCGCCACTCGCTGGGCTTTGCACCAGCGCAATCAACCTGGTGGGGGATGGCCGCGCGGCGACAGAAGAAACAGGAGGAGGAGGAGATGCGCCGGTCCTCCGGCGCTCCCCAACCAAGTACGAGCAGGGATGAGGGTAGGCGCGTGATGGTGCGCGACTTGTTCGCGCCCCGGAACGTACTACCACCCCCTGCGGAGGAGCCCCTGCACTCAATGTTTGTGCAAGGGGGCAGAAAGAGGGGTGCACGAAGAGGCTACCCGCGTGAGGTGTTCCCGCCCACCACCGGAGGCCCACCCGTGCACCAGGTAAACCCGACGGCAGAGGAGGAGATGGCCGAGGAAATAGGAGCCCTTCAAGGCGGCGACATGCCCGGTCTGGAGGCCGACGAGATAGGACCGCTGCCGACTCAACGTGATGAAGCGTCTGCACCATCAACAACACCTCGGAGGGTGAGTAAAATCCCACGACGGGTCTCGCCCTCCGACGCACTAATAGAAAGACCCGCGAAGGTGCAGACGCTGGAAGCCGCGAGGACGAAAGCCAGAGGAGAGTCCTCATCGGAGTATGAGGACAGCGTGGAGGAGCAGGTGCTAGGGGAGGATACTGCTACTGCTGTGTCGCCAAGGCCGGTAAGGCATAGGACCCCCCCGCGATCCCCCTCCCCATCCTCTCCGCCCCCGAGGGCACCCTCCGTCGAGGCCGGCCTCGACTCGACGTCATATGTTGGACTGGCATTGACCGAGTCACCGTCCGGCCGGACGGAGGCTACCGCGACCCACCCAAATCCTGCCCAGCACCCCACCTCTCCCTCCCCGGACGCTCGCAGTAGCGATTGTATAGCTATAGACGAAGTTAGGGACAGGGAAGGTAGAGTTACGGTCTCACCAGGTAACGTGAGACAGGGACTCTCATATGCTGCGGCATTGTCAACTCAAGCACCCCAGAGTGCTTCACCCACCCCAACCCCGGCTGCTGTATCAGCGCCGAGCACACACGTCGTTGGTGGGCCCTCCCAAGGGCCTCAAGGCGGCGACAGGCCAAAGGGCTACCCCCCCATTGTGGTGGAGCGCATGCCCAACTGGCCGCAGCACTTCGAAGTGCTGCACGCCCGATTGGGTCGTGCACCGAGCGCGCGACCGTATGGAAGGGGGATACGATTCCTCCCCCAGACACCCGAAGAGTACAGGGTTGTTCAGGCGTACCTGACCGCCCTGTCGGACACAGAGCCGGACCTCTCTTGGTTCTGTTATACCCCACGGGAGGACCGTCCCACTAAGGTGGCTGTACGAGGACTCCCGGGGGATACGAACCCGGAGAGGGTGTGCGGGGCGCTCAGGGCGCGTGGATTCCCTGTACGCTTCGCCACCTACATCCCGCCTAAGAAGGGACGCCCGGGATGCACGTTCCATGTGCAGTTGGACCACATGGAGCAGGAGCAACTCGCTAGCCTTTACCGGGTAAACGAGTTGCTGTATATGCCGGGAATAGTTGTTGAGGCATGGAGGGGCCGCGATGGCTTGGCGCAGTGCCACCGCTGCCAAGGCTTCGGCCATGCCTCATATAATTGTTTCCGGCGCTCCAAGTGCGTCCGGTGCGCAGGGCCGCATGCAGCCCGGGACTGCCCACTCCCGCGAGACGCTCCAGGACGCTGCGCTAATTGCCAGGGGGCGCACAAAGCCAATGATAGGCGGTGTGCGTTCCTCAGGCGGGTGGCGCGGCGCCGGAACGTCCCGCTTCACCCTCCCATTCCCGGCCCTCGCCAAGAGCGGGGCGCTGCACCCACCCGCCCAGTATCCACTTCTGGAGGTCGTGCGCCGCCCACCGCAAGGGGAAACCAGGTACGATTTGTGGAGGAGTACGCGACCACTGCCGGTGCCTCTCTCATGGCTCCGGCTCGGGACGCGGCGGATGCGCGCCGTGAAAAGCAGCGTAGACGACGTGTCCTGAAAAGGCAGCGAAGGAAGGCGGCTCGGCGGGTGCCCCTCGCCGAGTCGACCCCGCAACAGGAGGAGCAAACACCATCCGCTCCAGAGACGCATCCGGCAGTGGTCGTGACCCCCACCGCGGCGGAAGTGCCGGCGCGGACGCGGGCAACACCTGCGGCTGCGCCGGCGCGTCCGAAGCGCAAAATCGCCAAACACCCCACCCGTGCCCCTCCCACAGCTCAGCCTGTCGCCGAGGCGGGCACAAGCCGGGAACCGCAGAGGCGGTCGACAATCGAGGATCCTATGGAGCCCCCGACCCCCCGTCCCCGCAGTTCCCTCACACCCATCCCCGTCGTGCGGCCCTTTCGGGCCCTCGGGCTGGACACGCCCGCTGAGGTGCTCGTCACCGCCGCTCAGGCAATCAGCGAGGTCGTTGCCCAGCACCCGGACCTTATTGCGGCCGTTCGGCGAATCATCACCGACCTCCTCGGGATACAGTGCGGCGTCCCTTCGGGTGCTGTACTGGAACCCGGGAGGGGTTAAATCCCATCTGCATGCGCTGCGTGGTCTCGTACGGGAGCAAGACATTCATGTAGTGCTCCTGGGCGAGACTAAGCTGCGCGCAGACCTCGATTTTAGACTGCCTAACTATCATGTATATAGGCGCGATGAAGTATCGCCTGCGGGCATGGCCTATAGAGGCACCGCGGTCGCGGTACGGAGCGACCTTATACATGAGGAGTTGTCCCACCCGCCATTCGCGCATACTCGCTCCATCGGGGCAGTGGTGAGAGTGGCGGGAAGGGACCTGCGGATCTATGCGGCTTACCGCCCGCCAGGTCCCCTCTTTGACCCGCAGGACATCAGTACCATCATGGATGGTGATACCCCGACCTTAGTGGCTGGCGACCTCAACGCCAAACATTTGGCGTGGGGATCCAGAGTCGTCAACCCAGTGGGACGGAGGTTGTACGAAGACGCCGAGGCAAAGGGATATGAGGTACAGGGACCCGAGGCACCCACCCATATCCCCTCGGCCGAGTCACACCAACCAGATGTCCTAGACATAGTACTCCACAGGAATCTCCCGTGTCCAGTCCATGTGGAGGTGCTGTATGAACTGGACACACCGCACCTCCCCATTTTAGCCGTCCTTGGCCTCGGGGCGGCATGTGTCGAACCCCCCAGGCTCCGCAGCAAGACGGACTGGGATAAGTTCACAAATTTAATACCTACAATTAAGTTCAGCGGCGCGCTCTCCTCCGTAGAGGGGGTCGAAGCCGCATCCGAGGTAATACAAACCTCTATTAAATCAGCCTTGGCGGCTTCGACCACACAGCACCCTGTGGAGGCGCGCCGCTATAATACACCGATCCCAGTCCGTCTTAGCGACATGCTCGCTAAGAAACGCAGGCTGCGCGAGCTCTGGGCGCGAACACGGTGCCCCCGGGTCAAGCGCGAGTTAAACGCTTTGGCGGAGCGGTTGTCTGCTGAGATGGCGGAGTTGCGAGGGACCACCTGGGAGACGAGAGTCGACCAGGCTGGTGAGTCGCAAACGTCGCTCCATCATCTGAGCAGACAGCTGACCCGATCCAAGTTGCCAACCTCCCCCCTCCTAGATGGCGAGGGGAGGAGGGTAACTTCAGCGAAGGACCGCGCGGAGATCCTTGCCGAGTACATGGAAGAGCAATTCTCGCCTCATCCAGCAGCACCGTCTGTCTCCGACCACCACGAGCACGTGGAGCGCAGAGTAGGGGAGTTCCTTAGTGGCCCGACACCGGCACTCGAAGGGATAGAGTTTATCTCTCCCACGGAGGTAAGGAAGGCGGTCATGCGTCTACCCAGGCGCAAGGCTCCAGGTCACGATGGAATCCCCAACGCGGCGCTAAGCATGCTCCCGAGGAGGGCCCTGGTCGCAGTGACTAGGCTCTTCAATGGGATCCTGCGCACAGGTCACTTCCCGACCATCTGGAAGTTAGGGAAGGTAATTGTACTCCCGAAACCGGGGAAAGACCGCCGTCTCCCGGGCAACTACCGCCCCATAACGTTGCTATCGACCACAGCAAAGCTGTTTGAGAAGCTAGCGTTGAAGCGAATGCATCCCTTCCTTAATATAAGGGAGGAGCAGTTCGGCTTCCGCGCTGGCCACTCAACGACGCTACAGCTGACGCGAGTACTCCATCATCTAGCATACGAGCTCAATTACGGGCGTCATACGGTCGGCGTCTTTCTCGATATAGAGAAGGCGTTCGATCGTGTGTGGCACGCGGGGCTCGTATTCAAAATGATGGAGCTGCACGCGCCGGTGACGCTGGTACGGTTGATAGCTTCGTTTTTAAGTGAGCGGCAGTTCTACATTTCGGTTGAGGGCATAGCCTCAGACCCTAGACCCATACGTGCAGGAGTCCCGCAGGGAAGCTGCCTCTCGCCGTGGCTCTACGCGCTCTACACTAACGACATTCCCACCCTTCATGGTCACCTGGAGGACTGGGAACGTGACGTTACGCTCGCGTTGTTCGCAGACGACAGTGCGTACTTCGCGTCAGCCCGTCGAGCTGACATTGCTGCCAGGAGGATGCAGCGGTTACTCGACCTGTTACCTGTGTGGCTGGATAAGTGGCGCATGGCTGTCAATGTCGGTAAGACAGTCGCAATACTTTTCAGCCGCAAGCGTATCATGCCCGCGCCGCTACGGATCCGTGACACGGATGTAGCTTGGCAGACAACAGTTAAGTACCTAGGATGTAGTATCGATCGCTCGCTGCACATGATCCCGCAGGTGGAGGAATCCCTCCGCCAGGCCAGAACGGCCCGAGCGATGCTCCGACCGGTACTACATTCTAGGCTACCATTAAGAACGAAGCTGATGGTCTACAAGACCTACATTCGTTCACGACTTACCTACGCGGCGCCGGCATGGTACGCGTTGGTATCAAGGTCGAACCGCCAGCGTCTCCAGGTGCAGCAGAACCTAGCCTTGCGAGTAATCGTAGGGGCTGGTCGCTACGTCAGGAACGACGTGTTGCGGCGCGACCTCAAGATCGAGACGGTCGAGGAGTTTGTGGTCCGCCTAGCTCGTTCAATGTATGAGCGGGCGGAGGCTGGACCACATATACACCTAAAGGGGTTCGCGCCTCTTCACGATCGACCACCTGGGGGGCGGCCGCTCCCGCGGGAGCTCCCTGGCTTGGCGACCTCCGACCATCAGGAGGACGACCGTCGGCTCGTAAGCGACGCCCAAGTACACCGCACCACCCACTAAACAGTGGGGATGGTAAATATCCTTTACACTTGTATATAAAATTATAATGGTTTTATTAACATTTTAATATTATATATAAATGTTAAAGATCCGGGAGGTATTCGACTTCCTTGAGAATTGCCCGGGTAAAGAGGGTACCCCTCGAGGCCCGAAATTCCCTACCCACCGCCCTTATGTTGACATTGCCTTAGCATATGAGAGACCCGGAGGGTATGACGTCCCACGTAACGTAACTGCGAACATGGCCTCCAGAGAGAAGCACTCCCAAGAAGAAAAGAAGAAAAAGAAGAAAGAAGACTCAAGACACTGAAGACTGGAAACTCTGCAGGACGGAAGGACCTTCTGCAGCAGGAAGAAAGAAGATTCTCCGCGACAGAAGAGCGAAGAATATTAGGGCTAGGCAAGGGGGATTAGGGCTAGGCTTTGGCTGGTCCATTAAGGCTTAGACAAAAAACGTCATTCTTGTTTCTTTTGAAAACTTCTCCCCCCGCACCTACCCCCCGCACCCTCTACATCGACGCGGCAAGAGAACGGCGCAACTCCCCGACGCGAAGTACACACACGAGCGGGCTTCCGGCGCCGGACGAGCGAAAGTCCGTCCGTATCTACATCACGCCCGCACCCCTCCGTCGCGGTAAGAGCCGTCGGTGAGGACGCGCTTTAGCCGACGGACGCGCCTGCGCACTCACGACAACGCACGTGGGGCGCACGGCACGCACGCCCCGCGACATCAGTGATGACAAAAAAAATGTGTAATATTTGATGTTAACTGTAAAACAATTAATATTAAGCATTTTTTTTACAAATAAATAAATATTATTATTATTATTATTATTATAGAAAACCTCAATACGCCGCTACTGATATAATTCATAAAGTGTTGTGGCAGCCGTAAAGATCCAAGGGGTTTATCAACTTTAAACCTGAGTGTCCCGTGTGCGGTTAGCAGATGTGTCGCGGTCACAGACGGTCACATTTGCATTCAAATTAGTCCTCAAACCCCCGGGGACTAACTTGTTAACGTCTGTTTTATGAAGATTAAACTGTCAGTTTCATCAAAAAGTTTTGTGTAGATACATATAACTAAGTGCTTAATTAAAATACAAAGAACAGTAGGAAAAATATATGTAAAAAAATTTTAAACAAAAAATACAACCGACTTCCATGCCACATAAAAGTAAAAAATAATTTAAATACATGTTGGTTTAGAGCAAACACAGTTCTTAGTACATAGTCCCGAAGTCGGCGCTTACCATATTTTGCTGGATCATGACGAAACTACATGTATCTTATATGAGCGCCGACTTCGGGACTATGTACTAAGAACTGTGTTTGCTCTAAACCAACATGTATTTAAATTATTTTTTACTTTTATGTGGCATGGAAGTCGGTTGTATTTTTTGTTTAAAATTTTTTTTTTCACGCTTTTCAGTCACGATAAAATCAGTTATGGCTGTTGCTAGTCGTCCGCTAACCGGATGAATAAAATTAATTATTCGTCCGATTTTCGGATGAATAAAATTATGTGCTGACGTCATCATATAAAAATAGACTTCTTTGACACAACCGGTCGGGGGCGCTACCGCGCCCCCTCCCTTAGATTCTGAATTGGAAAAATCTGTTCGAACCTAACCTAACCGAATAAAACAACTTTTTCTGAGTAAACATTTATTTAAAGAATAGATTATAATTATCAATATTTAAAGTAGAAAAAGTAATATAAACCTTATAACTAAGAGTATAATTCAACTGATACTGATAAAAATAACCCATCCAATTTAAAAAGGTTGGTAGTACTCTTGCATCTTTCAGGTAATTGTATTCAAAGTGGAATTTTTGATCATAATTATATCCTCTCCGAAACTCATTGTTGGTATTGTGAACAACAACATTATGTATACGTAAGCACAATATGGCCGATGTCTACGGTTTAAACTTGAAGGACCCCAGCATTATCAGGGTTGAGGAGTTGAAGGTCAAAATTATCATGTCATATCTTTGCTTAGTAATCTCATTACATATACGTAAGCACCATATGGCCGATGCTTATGGTTTAAACTTGCAGTACCCTGCATCATCAGGGTTGAGGAGTTGAAGGTCAATTTTCTTATCATACGTCTTTGCTTTGTAAATATATTACATATCCATAAGTATCAAATGGCCAACGCCTATGGTTTAAGCCTGAAGTACCCCTGCATCATCAGGGCCGAAGAGTTGAAGGTCAAAATTATCATGTCATATCTTTGCTTAGTAATCTCATTACATATACGTAAGCACCATATGGCCGATGCTTATGGTTTAAACTTGCAGTACCCTGCATCATCAGGGTTGAGGAGTTGAAGGTAAATTTTCTTATTATACGTCTTTGCTTTGTAAATATATTACATACCCATAAGCCTCAAATGGCCAACGCCTATAGTTTAAGCCTAAAGTACCCCTGCATCATCAGAGTTGAGGAGTTGAAGGTCAAATTTTTCATCTTATATCTTTGCTTAGTAATCTTATCAGATATACGTAGCGATCATGTAGCTAACGCCTATAGTTTAAGCTTGAAGCACCCCAGCATCATCAGGATTGAGGAGTTGAAGGTCCAATTTTCCACCGTATACAACCATTTTTCTAATGTTTTACCTTACATTTTTTTAAATATCATTTTGAATGCGTAAGATTGAAATAGCTAAGTTTTATGGCTTAGGCATTCAATACCCCTGCATCATCAGGATTATCAGGATTGAGGAGTTGAAGGTCCAATTTTTCGTCGTATACCTTTGCTTAGCAATGTTATTACAAATCAGTGAGCAACAAATGTCTAACGTTTATGGTTTAAGCCTGCAGTACCCCTGCATCATCAGGGTTGAGGAGTTGAAGGTCAAATTTGTCATCGTACATCTTTGCCTTGCTATCTTATTATATATCCGTAAGCACTAAATAGCCATCACCTACGGCTTGGGCTTACAGCACCCTGCATCATCAGGGTTGAAGAGTTGAAGGTCATTTTTTTTATAATATGTCTTTGCTTAGTATTGTTATAAGATACCCATAAGCACCAAATGGTCAACCCCTATGGTTTAGGCTTGAGGCACCCCTGCATCATCAGGATTGAGGAGTTGAAGGTCAAATTTTCATCACATGTCTCTGCTTAGTAGTCTTGTTACATATATGTAAGCACCAAATAGCTAATGTTATAGTTTAGGATAGCTGTAACCCTGCATCATCAGCATCGAAGAGTTGAAGGTCAAATTTTTCGTCAACCTATATAAGCATAGATATATAATACATATTCCAAGTTTCATAAGAATCGATTCGGCAGAAGCCGAGTTATCTCAAATTATCTAAAAAACTTGAGGAGTGGTGGTGGTTTCCACCCCATAACTCAAAGAGTTAAGCATCACAGCATACCCATGTCCAAGAGAAAAAGTTGCGTGACAAAATTTCCTATCAAATGAAAGAAAGAAAATGGAAATCGGTTTATAAACACCCAAGTTATTCAAGATTTTAAGAAACCGACATTTTCCAATTTTCCGGGAAAACCGCCTGTGAAACTAGTCGCATACAATGTCGTATGAATCGTGTCGGTAGATCGACGATTTCTAGCCATTTCGCCCGAACATACATAAAAAAAAAAAAAAAAAAAAAAAAAAAAAATATACGTGACGAATAGATAACCTCTTTCCTTTGGGAAGTCGGTTAAAAATTGACAATCTCTATTATTTATAAAATCCTTAAGAAATTACGACTGCATAACTCATTTGTTCATAGACTGTTAAAGACAATAAGCATCTACAATCTTTCGTGTTCAACGTAACTTTAAATTAACCTCAAGAAGTGTAACTTCAAATATGTAAGTATTAATTTACCAAGCCCTTCTTGATCTTTTGTGTCACTAAGTAAAACTACGTATTGTATAGGTGATGGAATTATTGGGGGTAGGGGCATCTTTTAATTGTACCAGATAGTACTAGATGCTTGACAATAGTATTGTGCCTCTTTTTTGACATGACCCCACAAACATTTTTGACAATCTCTTAATTTGAGATCCAATGTTTAATACCAATTTGAACTGCAAAATTTTGACCAAACATCGAGAGTACAATGCCTACAGTTTCCCGATTTATTTGATTTGTTTTTGCTCCGGACCGAAGCCTGCAACCATTGTTTTATTCTATGCGGTTAAAAACATTCCGCTTTGTTATGATTTACATACGAATTTCAGACATTTACATACAATAGAAAGGTAAACAATTGCGGTTTTGCTAGTTAAAAACCGACGAATGTGGAAGGCCTTTTTGTTTTGAAAGGTAATCAAATTGATTCCCCTTGTTAATGTGTGCAATTCATGGAGCAAATATTTTGTGGAAATTCATGCATTGGTATAATAAATCAGTATTTCACTACAATGAAATATCGATACAATGGAGCTCTCACTGAAAATAGGTATATTCTTGCCGTAACGAAGCATTCATTGTATCAGTCTGACCTGGACATGACACGGGTTTGGATCCTCGGCCAGGTAGATTTTAGTTTTAGATAGACATGCTTGTTAATTAGCTACGACTTTAAAATCTACGCCGGAAGAAGTCAGTTTGGGCTGACTCCATGTGACATAGATTTCAATTTACTAGTCACCCATCGCGACGGTCAAAATTCGTCCTCATATCGAAAGTAGCACCAATGTTTCTCTAATTTAAATAAATTGTAATAATTTTCATTTTGAACGCACCCGTTAAAAGTAAAAAGAGGTATATTAAGTAAGCTGCATTTAAAAGCAATGGCGAGTATTTTGACAAAGACATCTGACATTTTTGACGTTATGTGTTTTCATAGTAACATGGATGTATAAAAAGACATGGATACAACGTTATAAGTGTAAAGTGAAATGCATATACTTCTCCTTCTTTACGTATGACGTAAATATTGCGTAGAAAAGAGACAAATAATACTGTCCTGTTTCATTATTTCGTAGGTTGTCACAAGGTTGTCCCTGTAGTTCCGGGACCAGAATAGGACTACGGTACCCTCTGCCTGTCGTAAAAGGCGACTAAAAGAGGCTTCTGGGGTTGCGGGCGGGAAGAGTGGGAGCTCGAACCGTCCGGTCAAGTGACCCCGGGAAGGACGGCAGCATGTGTGGTTGCATGTTGCCGTAAAAACCAGAAGGTGCGGTGAGCAGTTCACGCCCACCAGAGAAGAGCCCGATGGGGCACACGCTGAGGACACCGGCGGCGGTCAACTGGAGTTCCCGGAGTCCTCTTCGCAGCGTCGAGGTCGGCCACCGGGGGGGTTTTAGTGCGGTAAGAATCCCACATAACCCGCGTCGCTCCCACGACGTCGGGTACTTTTTGAAAGTTTCCCCCTCGAAAACAAAAAAAAAAAAAAAAAAAAAAAAAAAAAAAAGGTTGTCACAAGGTAGTGATGCCACATTATCGACATTTTCGCGTCGATATAAAACATGATTTAGTTTTATCAGTCGTATATGTTGTAGTATTCATATAAAGTTTTTTTTTTGTTTTTACTTACTTTTCATTAAAGCGTTATCGGGGCAGGTTGACGCTTTGATAGAGGCTAGATGTTATTGTCCGAGCTGGCGGCGGTGACTTCTCTGTAGACCTCCGTAGAGGTGGCAGCTTTTGGTCTGTCAACTGTCTACGTTGTATATTTGTGTTTAAGTGCCTAGTGTTAAATGTACCTAGTTCATACTAAATCTCTCAGATTTTTTTTCACCTGCAATTTCGCCTCCACAAAATGTCTTACGGTGAAGAAACTCGGCTTGATCGGCATTCTGCATTCATGCTCCGATTTAAATATTATTGACTTTCCATGTACTCGTAGAACGGATGACAAAATTATATTATTTGCAAACGATTGTATTCTGAATGTAAATTGGATACGTTTAAATATTTACTAAAAATCTGTAAACGCTGCACTAGGTACTAATATTAAGTGGTCAATGGAAGAAAAAAAACATCATAACAATCACAAAAAAAAAGCAAATTTATACATACACAACGGTAATGTTATTGAACAAATAAATATTTGCGAGGCTAGTTTTTTGTGAAGAACAATATTCGCCTCTTAAGTCTAAAATATATAACATGTTCAAGAAAAGCAAAAAAAAAAACAAATATAATGTTCTGCTTAACCAAGTACCAAAAAATACCCCTACAATAGAAGCTGCGCAGATACAGTTAACGATCTCAATGTTATTAGTTTATATCATAATTACTGAGCATCTTACAAATAAATATTTTTTTATGTGCGCCAATTTTTAAATGATAAAATTACAGGATATAATTATACATTGAAACAAAACAACCAACAACAAAACAAACTTGTAAATACCTATTTTAATATACAGTAAAACAATTGGTAAATAATTATTGATTAGCATTCAATCTAGACATCCTTTCCTTTTAATATTTAAAGAGGTTATATTTTGTTGTTATTTTGTTAGTGTTAATGCACCGAATGAATGTCCCACTTCGAATGAGTTGAAACATACGTTACGAATATAAATTTAATATGAGATTTGATTGTATGTTATATTAATCAAAACAGTCGCCTAGATAATTATGCGCATTGCCCTTCTATCGACAACACTATCGATCAACACTATCAAAACGTAAAACTACAAAATAAAGATGCCAGCCGTCATAAAGAAAATTGCAGTTTGGATGGAACTTTTGAATTTATTAGCATAATAGAGCTCAAAAGAGGACCGCTTGTGACACGCTAATTTAATAAAAACAGACAGACATATTTTGTTTCACTCACACTTACGAAATGCTATTTGACATAAATGAACAAGCTATAGAGTGCTCAGTTTGTATTGTTTATGCTTATTCTACGAGTTCCTTATTCTAAGCATAGTAAGACATTGAATGTTCTATTTCGTTTATTATGTACGTGTTTGTGCCAAATGCAAAGGAGTGAGTGTAATGTGATTTTATGTATGTTTTATTAAGCATTATTTGAAAATTATATTATCATTGCGCAATCCTTCTCTACATCAACTATAACCGTGCGTAATTTCATACTCCTCCGCCAGCGGCAAGTATCTTAAAAACACGTCACAAATTTTTGCTTCACGTATTAATTTATAGATGTCATAGTGCTCCGGGAACACCGGAAGTGGAAGTTACTTTCACAACTTGCAAATCCGTGGCAGAAAAGATCGGTCTGTCAATTTTAACCACATTTTCGTATGCAAATAAAAAAAAACATGCGTGCGTACAAAGTACACATGTCAGAAGTGAAACTTCTTTAGCGAACTAATTTATAAATCTTGTTTATATTTATACAAATCTAAAACTTTAAATTTCCAAGATTAAGAGGAAGGGAAAAAGGCGTGATACGACGTTCGCTCTGTCTCACTTTTTCTCTCAATCTTTCTCACTCGCTTGCTCCCTACTCTCACTCCATGGCTAGTTGCTCATGCTACGTTCGCCCTGTCTTACTCTCTCTCAATCGGTCTCGATCACTCTCTCTCTCTTTTCCGACACTTCCGTTGCATAACGGCATGACGTTTCATCTGTAAAAATTTTACCCTCATGCGCCTAAAGAAGTTTCACTTCAAAAATTAAATAAACATATTATTATATAGTTATATACTTATAATAACGTAGTAGAACTACATCTTTGTTGCTTGAATTAATAAATAATTAATGAGCCACATATGATTCCACAAAATAGTACAACTATTGTCTACTCTGATCTTACTGTCCTATATGTTACCTATAATACCTTGTAATACCAACCCCACGACACATTAGGCGAACATATAAACTGGAAGGCTTACGAGCCTTACGGGGCGTTGAAATATAACCTCTATTGTTCGCAGAATAGAGGATATTTATGGTGACAGCTCTCTAATTTAGGGTTTCCTACTAACAATGAAATGTTTCTGGTTTTGGGGTTTCATATTTGGATGTACTCGCCTGAACTAGAACTGTTTGTTAGCGTTGAAAACATTGTATAAGAAATAAAAAGTACAAGAAATGAGATAATAAATATTAGTATTAGATGAAACTTAATGTAGCTGACAGATATATCTACTTATTATAGGTGTTTTTTTTCTTTATTATAACGCAAAAACTCCACAGACTGATCGTCCATGCCTTTTACTCAATAGTTCTTTTTTTAACTTAAATAGTCTTTATTTCTTAGCTCCACGTTAGGCCATCGCTGTCACCATCACGCTGTCGTGCGGTGGTGGCAACGTTAGCTGTTTAAGAGATTATACAATAACGCTTAATACCTATACAGGATCATTTGTTTATTAAATTGTTTCCCTTTTATTACGTGGTATGTATAATTTGGTACATTGTACATAGATGTATAAGTGTTATGATTTTTACATACAATTCTAAGCTATTACGGTATTTTAGGTGTTCCAACTTAGTTCAGTGGCTATTCTTAGTAGGGGGGCAATTAAAATATTTAATGATAGTGTTTTAGGAACCTATAACATATCCATCTCGTAGAGGTTATAGTGGATTTAATTTTTAAGGCAGAAGATTTAGAGGAACATTTCTTATTAATTTATCAAGAACTGATTACAAATATCTATGTGCAGTAGTAACCACTTATAGTATGCTACTTTTTTTATATGAATAGTGGTAAAAAGAAATATTTAATTTCATGCGAGTGTTTTATGAATCCATAATATATGCGCTCTGTAGAAGGAAACAGATTCAATTTTCGACATCGCAGATAACTCAAGTAATAAATTTTCAAATTATTCCAATTTAATCGATTTTTCTATATAAATTTAGGTAGACTCTAGTAGTAGTAGTCAATATGCCTGATATTGGTTCTCCCCGGTTTGGTTTGCATGCTTTTTTACCACGAGTGTGCAAAATGTGCAATGAATATTCGCTCGCGGTATTTGTGCAGTGCTATGGCACGGGGATCTACAAGAAAGGTGGACAAAGAGCTTTACTCCACAGCGATACACTGGTGATTTATCTAGTGTTGCAAATATTCAAAAGCGATAGTGCCTTTTTTTTGTTTTCGAGGGGGAAACCTTCAAAAGGTACCCGACGCCGTGGGAGCGACGCAGGGTTATGTGGGAATTATACCGCACTAACCCCCCCCCCCCCCGGTGGCCGTCTTCGGCGCTGAAAAGGAGGACTCCGGGATCTCGAAACGACTTCAACCGGAATCCTCCGAGCGCGCTGCCCCATCGGACTCCTCCCAGATGGGCGGCTGGGCCCACCGCTCCGTCTAGTCTTTACGACGGTATGCGACCACACATACCGCCGTCCTTCCCGGGATTGCCTTACCGAACGGTTTGAGCTCCCACTCTAGCCGTCTGCAACCCCGGAAGCCCCTTTTAGTCGCCTCTTACGACAGGCAGGGGATACCGTAGCCCTATTCTGACCCCGAGGCTACAGGGACAAGCGATAGTGCCTACTGTCTAGATAGCGCCATCTTCTCTAGTTTGTTTCGTTAGGTTCATGTTTTTACAAAATATTCCGTATCATTCTATAAAAACCGGTAAAATAAGACCTTTGGTTTATGGGAGAATTAAATATTGTTGTTACTTAAATATTTATTTTATTTTGTTTTGCAATTTTTTTGCTATAGCGAAAACAAAAATACATCATCTGTAAAAATTTCAATTGTCATGCTATCACAACTCATGATATACTATCTGGTAACATGCAGCGGTTGCCGGGTGGCAGAACCAGTGTACATCGACCAGGGAGGTACCACTCGTCAACACATTATTGTCCCACTGCTGGGCGCGTGTCTTCTCTCAGAATGAGAGAGTTTAGGCCATAGTCCATCGCGCTGGCCAAGTGCGAATTGGTGGACTTCGCACACCTCCGAGAACTTTTTTTTTTTAAGAACTCTCGGGTGCATAGGTTTCCTCGCGATGTTTTCCTTCATCGAAAAGCAGTGATAATTAATTTCTAATACGCACATAAATCAGTGGTGCGTGCCTGGCTTTGTACCTCGGACCTCCCAATCGAGAGGGCAAGTTTCAACCATTAGGCTATCACTGCTCTTACCACGGGAGGTACCACAGCCTTACCTATTTCTATCGTAAAGCAGTTTTTGTGTTTCAGTGAAAGGATTTGGTTGCCGATTAACATTTATATGAGCCATCTTAGTTCTCAGGAGTAGCAACGCATCTGTAACTACTTTTTTCATCTGACTGAAGTAGCAAACGAGCATGCAGTCCACCTGATGGTAACAGGTCACTGCCGCCCATGGACATCTGTAATCAACTTCATACAGAACATAGGTTCTATCTGAAGTCAATCACAGATTTGTTGCTACCCCGACGACTAAGATGGTCGCCTCAAATAAAAGTGTGCCGGCAACCACATCCTTCCATCGAAACCCAAGAAATACTTCACGCTAGAAATAGGTGTGGCGGTGGTACTTCCCCGGTCAAACTATACTGGTTCTACCACCTTCAAACTATATACGAATGTTACGTAAGAATACAAAATCTTAGGTATACAGTTAGTTACACAGTCTTGCTACGAATGTTCGAACATTCCCACAACTCAAATTACTTAACCATTAAACTGAAACGCAAACTAATCTATTTCGTAACTATTAAATATTAATGGCTTCCGGATAGGTTTGGAAGATAACTGTCTTTTGAAATTATAGTAAGTCAGTTTGAACGACCTTAACTTTTGCTGTTGTAATATAATACTCTCATTCGCATCAATTTTACATTGAATTTTATTTTTAGCAAAGATAAACGTCAATTTTACCTCTTATATCTTATTGAGGTAGCAAAAAGCATGCAGACCACCTGATGGTAAGCGGTCATTGCCACCTATGAACATCTTTAAGTGACTTTATAACATGGGTTCGGTCTAAAGTCAATCACAGATGCGTTGCTACTCCAGAGAATGATGGTCGCCTCATATAAAAGTGAGCCGGCAACCACACCCTTTCATCGAAATGCAAGGAATGCTTCACGTTAGAAATAGGTGTGGCGGTGGTACCTCCCCGGTCGAACTACACTCGTTCTACCTTTCCATCTAACACTAGATGTAATATTACGATGTATTGTTCCTGACGACTATATATCGTCGCGGCGAAGGAAACTGTTCGCGATACCTAGGTGTAGGCTTATGCTTGTGACGGAGTCTCCTTTAAATAAATCAATGACACTGCTTAACAGTTTGGTGGCTAGGAACCAGACTATAGATGTGTTTTGGACGCCAAGAGCTGTACTTCGCAGGAAGGCATTTGATCACTTTGCGAAGCTAGGTAAATGAATTAGATTAAGTCTGTAAGGTTTGCCTTAGCATGTAATTGTTAGTAAATAAATAAATAAATAAATAAATTACATGTAGGGCATTATTAGGGCGTCTGTGTTACTCCCATGTTACTGTATACTCCCATCTATTATGTTAAATTAGCCATTATGATAATGAATTCTCAGTACTTTTTATATTATGATGTGTACCACTCAGTAAGTATCGGACGCTGTGACGTCCCTTTAATTAAAAACGCTTTGTTTGACGCAAAATATCCGAACAGACGCTCTGGAAAATAATGGCGGCCCTAATTACACTTGAGCGATCGAGGAGGTAATTATAATAAATGGTGTTGAGGACATTCTCCTAGATAGACAAGAGGTCCGTTTAATAAAAAATAAACATATGTTGCATGAAGTTTGGGCCTAATACACACGCTTTCTACACTCATAGCCCCACACTAAGATTTTCTCCTGTGTCGTAGGAACCATAGACACACATAAGACGAATACACAAACACCCAGTCCCAGAATATGTATCTAAACTTATCATTCAGATTCCTGTCTGGCCGGGAATCGAACCCGGGACCCGTTGTGCGTCAGACCAGTATGGTAACCGGTATGGTAAAATATCGTTCTACTCATAATTACAGATGGTTAAACAAGTCAACCAATTGTCACTTGTTCAGCGCGGTGGTCTATGGCCTAAAACAATAATATAAAACAATGCTGGGCACGGGTCTTCTCTCAGAATGAGAGAGTTTTAGGCCATAGTCCACCGCGCTGGACAAGTGCGAATTGGTGGACTTCACACACCTCCGAGAACTTTTTTTTAAGAACTCTCGGTCGTATAGGTTTCCTCACGATGTTTTCCTTCATCGAAGAGCAGTGATAATTAATTTCTAATACGCACATAAATCAGTGGTGCGTGCCTGGGTTTGAACCTCAAACCTCTGGATTGAGAGTGCAAGTTTCAATCATTAAACTATCGTTGCTCTACAATTTTCATCAATTTATAAATTATGATCGACCTTTCAGTCGAATCAAAAATATCAAAATAGTCTTAGACCCTTCGTCGACCCTTAATAAACTAATGATACGCTTTACTTACTGCAACAGTCCATATCTCAAGTTCTTTACCATCTCTGTTGATTTTTCTATGTAGACCTCCCCGAGTCTGGTAAAAAAGCTTAAAAAGAGTCCTTTGAGATAGCTAGTAAGAAATTGATTGGTTCGTAAACAGAAGGGCGCTGATTGAATCTTTCAATTTTCGTTTTGCTGTTGCACTTCCATGAATGAAGTTAAAAAGTAGTACCTTACTATTCGACTTCTTAAATTTTGTCTTAACTAGCCTAACCTTATCTATTTAAACCTTAACATAGTATTTGGGCTACGTTGAATAATATAATATAAGTTATCAGCATTGTTATATAGTGTCTAATTGTAAGTCTTTTAATGATAAATACGAGTATGTGAGTGCCATACATTTAGAACGCCTTCACCGGCATATTCAATTTTTGGCGCCCTTATTTTTTTTTTTTAACATATTATGTAATCAATATTATTGTTACCCAAAAATTGACTAAATCTTTCTTTCTTTCTTTCTTTCTTTCATACTTCTTTCATACTTAATACCTACAATCGGTGGCAAGGTACTAAAATGCATTTTAAATTTGCTTTAGAACTAGTGTCCGACAAATCTTCGGTGTAATATTTTTTTTTACCTCACTTAAGTAGCTAACGAGCATGCAGTCCACCTGATGGTAATTAGTCACTGCCGCCCATGGAAATCTGTAATCAACTTTATACAGAACATGGGTTCCATCTAAAGTCAATCACAGATGCGTTGCTAATCCCGAGGACTATGATGGTCGCCTCATGTGAAAGTAACACACCCTTTTATCGAAACGCAAGAAATGATTCACGCTAAAAATAGGTGTGGCGGTGGTACTTCCCCAGTAGAACACACTGGTCCTACCACCTTGAAAAAATATAACAATTATATCATAAATACCCATATTGAACATACGCGTATAAAAAATTTGCGGTGAAATGGGTCTCCTTAACACCCTATGATGATGCTTGCTTGTTACGGAGACATGAGGATTAATGCGGTCTCTTATACTAACTTTTATGATCTGTTAATGGATTATATTTTGTGCTGCTTGCCAACTTTCCTTCATATATACATATTATGTATCTAAGCGAGTTCCTTTTTTAAACAAAAACTGATTTTCATTAACTTTTGTACAAGAATTATGTGAACGTTATACTCTTCAATTTAATAACATATTTTTATAAGGCCAAAATTATTAAAATAAATCCAAAAAATATTTTTGACTTTGGTACAAGGTTAATATTTTTTAACAAAACATGTGTAAGTGGATATATTGAATCAGTCACTAAGGATATTATAAACGGCAGTATATTCTCTAGAGATCCTTCGGCCGCAGGGGACCGATAGAAATCCGTACTGTAACTGTAATTACTTGAACTGTTTGCTTCCTTTATAAAATGACTTTAATATAAATTCCGTTGCGCAGCGTTGATCCCAGAGCCCTGGAGACCTGGTGCAAGTGCCTAAATTATGTAAACGAATCGTCTAGTATAATTTCAGATAATATCGCTTTATATACCTTTCTTGTTATGAGTGCCACCCGCTCCTGAGACTCAGGAAAATGTATTTTTTTCTTTTATGCGTGTTTACTTATACACAGATTAAGATAAGATATAGTACCTTTAGTAGAGCAGTGATAGCCTAATGGTTGAAACTTGTCTTCTCGCTCGGGAGGCTTCACGCACCACTAATTTATGTGCGTATTGGAAATTAATTATCACTGCGTTTCGGTGAAAGAAAACATCCTGAGGAAACCTAAACACCCGAGAGTTCTTTAAAAAAAGTTCTCGGAAGTGTGTGAAGTCCACCAACGCACTTGGTCAGCGCGGTGGACTATGGCCTAAACTCTTTCATTCTGAGAGAAGACCCGAGCCCAGCAGAGGGACAATAATAGGCTAACGAGACCCTTAGTACCAGTTTATTATGTTTCGCCGAAACAAGCACTGCTCTTGTTCTCTTATATATTGCAGAGTATAATACACACTTATGTTTTTGTTATCGGCCATAACTTGCAATGAATATACTTTGCAACTGTAAACTCTTACTAAGCGCACCGTGAGTTAATTTTTATGTGCGAGTGGTTTTCAGTTTACGAACTTTGTCCGAAAAATCATTTTTTCAAAAACATTTTAAATTACATTTATAAATTCTATAATCGCATTAAGTATTGCAACATGTTACTATTTCAACAACCAAAACGAAACAACATCATCCGACATTTCTATTATTATTTAATTAAATTTTACACAAACAAAGGTCCTACAAGCACCCCAACAAACCTCGGGAGCTGCGCTTCAAACTTCGCGAAATTAAAGCAAAAAGTAATACAAGGGAGGTAGTTGCACTACACGAACGCATTCTCTACGTTTCTACCGACTTTTGTTTTAACTACATTCTTGACATAAGGCTTGAAATGCATTTAGCGTTTCGTGAGGAATATTTAATACTTTTATAGTATAACTTTCTGGTCTCATAGCCAGATACATGGATTTATTCCCGTTTAACGGATGCTATGGACACACACAAAGATGAATACACAATAACCCAGGTCCAGATCAAAGAACGAAATTCATTATTTACATCTCTCTTTAGCGGGAGAACAACCCAAATCAACCCGGACGTGATTTCGTCAAATTTGGTCTACAAAGTCGACGAATCTTTTTTCTGACTGAAATAGCAAACGAGCATGCCGTCCACCTGATGTTACGTGATCACTGCCGCCCATGAACATCTGTAATCAATTTCATACAGAACATGTGTTCAACCTGAAGTCAATCACAGATGCGTTGCTACTCCCGAGTACTATGATGATCGCCTCGCGTGAATGTGTGCCGGCAACCACACCCTTTTATCGAAACGCAAGAAATACTTCACGCTAGAAATAGGTGTGGCGGTGGTACTTCCCCGGTTGAACTACACTGGTTCTACCACCTTGAATCTACAGAGTGGTAAAATTTTATTTAGTGGACTTTGGCGACAACAATGTGGTGATACCATTACGTTATTGGCTACAGTCTAATGTTGCATATTTAGAGACAAGTTCGACTCTCAGCCATATAGCCATCCAAATGACCAATAGACATTTTGTTCATAGTTTAACTAATTGTATACTAATCTATACACTTCCTTAAAGCCCAACCGCATAGACTATCTATTAATTATTCGCTCCAATTCTAATATGTCAAATTTTCTTAGAGGACTGTTTTACATTTAAAGACATTTACTTCTCAAAAGATTTTACTCAAAATCACAGAGAAATTACAATATGAATATTAAAACAAACTAGCTAGCGTAGTGCAGTTGTGGGTAGATAGATTGTTATTAAACTAAACTAGGTACAGAAAAAAATTCAAAGACAAATGTTGTTGTTGTTTAAGGCGCATGACACAGTGAAGATTATTAATTAATTATTATATAGCGTTTTATAGTTTTTTTTTTTTTTGATAACATATATTTATATTTTATTATCATATATAGCTTATTTTTTAACATCCAATTTATTATTGTTAATTTATTTAAATTATTTATGAAAACTCATTTATGATATAGTTTTTTAATAACTTTTTAAAAATAGGAAGCTATCTCGCCTCTTTTATATTTGTAGGAAATTTATTGTAATATTGCGCTCCTTCATACAAAATACTTTTTTTCCCATCGTTAGTTCTAAAAGGTTGTAAAAATATATTATTGGCGTGTCTATTTAACACTAAAAAGATCAAAAAACTCCAAAAAACGAGATATTTACAAATGTATACAGCGTCTCAACCGCAAGTGTGAATGAACCTATGTTTAACTCAACGATTTCCGCCTGCTCCTTAACAAATCTCTTTGCCGGAGAACACAATTTCAAATAGACTTTCTTTCTAGATTTAATATCATCTTTATTCCTTTTGTTATTCATTTTCTTTTCTTTCTATGTTATTTGTTTAAATCAGCACTTAATCCAATTAAGCGCTTCTCTTTCTTTTTGTGATTAAAGACGCCTTCTATATCCAAATTTATCAAATTAATTATAATGATTATACCCTGTACTATGGATAGTAATAAATATAACGTACAAATAAAGACAAGTAAATAATTTATCGTGGTTGGGGATGAATCCAGTGCGTGGCTAAGCTACTAGTTAGTCAACAAGATGTATTTTTATTAGTATGCAAGTAGCGAACGAGCATGCAGTCCATCTGACAGTATGTGCCCTCTATCGCCCATAGACATCTGTAGTTAGAGATAAAATCAGAGGCTTACCCGATGCTAACCAGAGATGCCTTGCTCCACGTTTTTTTTATAATTGAACCTGGCGATAAGGTAGACGGGCTACTTGATAGAAACTAGTCACCGTCGCCTATGGACATTTGCATCACCAAAAGACTTGCCAATGCATCGCCGGCTTTGAAGGAGAGCTCTTTTCGCACCTTTTTTGAAGAGCCCCATGTCATAACGCTCCGGAAATACCTCAGGAGGAAGCTCATTCCACATCTTGTACTTCAGTCGCAAAAACGAGCCTGCAAACCGAACTGTGGAGGACCGCCACGAGTCCAGTTGATGTGGATGGAACTTCATCCATCGGCGAGTGGTGCGGTGGAGGAAAGGTGACCTAGGAACTGGGTGAAAGAGTTCCTCGGAACACTCACCATTGTAAAGCCGGTAGAACACGCAGGACGTGATGCCTGAGTAAAATGCCTCGGTTAAATGTGTCTCTTTAACCACATCTTTTAAAGCAGAACAAAGCAGCTTATAACCATACTGTTATAACGCAAAAATAGAGGTGTCAAGATGTTATCTCTGGAGCCGCAACACAAAGAGTTCTACCACTTTGAAATAGTCCAAATTACGTATCTGATGATAACACAATGTATTTGACTATTTTATTGTATTGATTCACATTCAGTCTTGTGTTATTCTCATATTTCCGAGAACCGTAACTAGTTAACTCCCCGGATAAATAATATAATAAATATTCACTTAGCGTATAAGTTTCCACAATGTTAATGTGTATTAATATCCGCTCACTAGCTTCATGTGATGTCGTCAACAGATACGGTTCTATTAAACTCGCTGAACTGTTTTTGTATCAGAAAACTTTGTTACCCGTGCTGATATGTTGTTATAAGTTGAGAAAATTATAAGCATTGATCCATAACATTTTAATGGAAACAATTTTATTAGCATGAAATACTAAATAAACGGAATTCAAAAAACTCATAATATTAACATCTGTTCATCAACCCGAGTTCTGACAAAGTTGTCAGTTATCCTATATGCTTCATACAAATGAAATGAAAAACAAAATAACAAATCTAAAAAGTATCAATGTCACCTAGATGTAGAATGCACATACAAAAAAATGGGTCTGACGAGACCATTATTGTCGCACTGCTGGGCACGGGTCTTCTCTCAGAATCAGAGAGTTTAGGCCAAAGTCCACCGCGCTGGCCAAGTGCGAATTGGTAATAACTTTAAAACATCTTTCGGACAGACGGATTTCCGAAAGGAGGAACCTCAACAGCAACGTTCTTATTATGGTAGGCCACACCAGATTTGGCACTAGTACGGTATCATAGCTCAGTCTGCGTATTGGCTCAATGATCTCTACCGACAATTGTCTAGCTCGAAAATGACGTATCTGTCGAATTTAGATCTCCTTTTAGATGAACATGGGCACAACATTTGCGATCGAATTAAGTCTCATAATGTTTTTAGTTAGGTGTTACATGAAGAGATGACCAAGAAGTGGCATCGACCGTACTTAACATATGAAATTAACTGTTGTATCTGGCCAACTCAGTTCCAACAAAAAAAAATGAGAACCCGATTATATTTCACAGAAAAACTTTATAATGACAAAACACGACGTATTCATAAAATACTTAAATATTTTGCCTCCAATACAAATTACGTAGTTTTTTAATTTTGCTATATTTTTCTATCTTTTGTACGTTTTCATTGAGTCATGAGCTCTTTCAGAAACCGGGCTAGTCAGCCTCATACAGGTAAATTGAATTCCAATAAACAGAACGCACAGAGCATGTACCAATAGTGCTTTTATTAAGCAGTACGCACAGAATAAAGCTCTTATGTTCCCTCGTTGATTTGCGACCCTTTGAACGATGTCAATGAAAAAGGTTGACAGCCGCTGCAGTACAGCTGAATTGATTTCCTATACAACGGGATTGGCTTGTAAAAGTTCGCGACTTGCTCACACTTCCGACAGTTGATAAATTGCTTAGCGACTTGCTAGGTAATCCGTTTTGTTGAACGATCTGTGAACCCTTTGAAACTATTTCTATTATCTACGAGTACTTGTGTTTTCTTATAAAAATAGGTCTTAAATAAATAGTATTTAATTATCATGGTTTGACAGTTATTTTTGTGTGAACTGATTTTAAACCTCTCTCGTAGAGCATTGACTTCTTTTTTATCGATTGACGTAGTAAACGAGATTATAGTCCATCTGATGTATTCAAAAGTGATCACTGCTACCCATGGACAAGTGTAAGTCAACTTCATATACAAAGAATACACGTGGTTGCTCCTGAGAACTGAGAATATCAAATATATAAAATTCTCGTGTCACAGTTTTTGTTGCCAAACTCCTCCGGAACGGCTTGACCAATTTTTACCAAATTTTATATGCTTATTCAGTAGGTCTGGGAATGGGCCAACATCTATTTTTCATACCCCTTAAGGGTTGTCCACCCTTAACATTATTTTTTATTTTTTATATGGCAAAACAACGTTTGTCGGGACAGCTAGTGGATTCATATAAATGTGAGCCGGCAACCATAAACTTCCACCAAAACGCAAGAACTGCTTCACACTAAAAATAGGTATAGCCGTGGAACTTTATCGAATTACGCTGGTTTTACTACCCGGTAAAATTTTTAGCAATTAGATTAGATTTTATTTAAAATCCAATTTCTAGAATGAATACAAAGAATCCAACTCGGCTGGGCTGCGTTCGGGAAATTTCGTAGTATCTTCTCGTCCACAATTCTTCAGTGCCTGAAGTCGAAATTATTCGAGCAATGTGTGTTGCCACTGATGACCTACGGCGCCGAAACGTGGTCCTTCACTGTAGGCCTCATTCACAGACTCAGGGTCGCTCAGCGTGCTACGGAGAGGGTTATGCTCGGAATTTCGCTACGAGACATGATTCGCAACGATGAAATCCGTAGACGAACGAAGCTTACCGACATAGCTCTCAAAATTAGTAGGCTGAAGTGGCAATGGGCCGGCCACATCGCTCGCAGGACCGATAACCGATGGGGAAGGAAGGTCCTCGAGTGGCGACCACGTTTAGGCAAAAGGAGTACAGGTCGCCCCCCTACCAGATGACCGATGACCTGAAGAAGACAGCGGGAAACCGTTGGATTCAGAGGGCACAGGACCGGTTGGAGTGGCGCCATTTAGGGGAGGCCTATGTTCAGCAGTGGACATCAAAAGGCTGATGGATGGATGGATGGGATACAAAAAATCTTATAGCATAATCAAATGCATTAACTCGTGTTCAACTGAAGTTAATATTAAAATATATTTTACCATATTTTTTATCAGATTTGCCCCAACATCCCACCCGGCAGAACATTGCATGCCGATAATCGAATGATTTCGATTGCTCTCGTCGGCTCGGCGCAACAAAGCCGATTGTTTCCCCCTGCTCCTGGCGGAGTGCTTTCATTTACTCTGTAGTGCTTAATCATCCCAAAGATTTATGTTATGAGATTAATTTCGTTATTTTACAGGTAAAATTTTATGGTGTTTCATAAGTACTTATAGCAGGATGAATTGCTTTTTCCAACGCGTTTTCCAACGTTTAACTCACCCCTTTTCATTCCTCAACAAAGTCATGGCAAAATAGTAAACTTGTTTTTGTGTTTTTCTCTATCTGCACGTACCGTTAAGGTAGACGGACTACCTGATGGAAAATATTCACCATCGCCGATGGATATTTGCATCAAAAGAAGAGTTGCCAATGCATCGTCGACTCCTGGAAGACCTTTATATCGTAGTGCTCCATCGTTGTTTACTTCAAATGTAGGCGTAAGTTAGGATGTCATTCAAATCTACGTTTACCAACGTATAAGTAAAATTTAAATTCAGTGTAAATTAGACTTTGCAAATTCCTTTTGTTACATTCTTTGTGCCAAACGACGCGCGTGGCGCAGTCGCTGACACGCAGTGGGTGTCGGGTTCGATTCCCGGCCAGACGAGTATTTGAATGATGAGTTTAGATTCTTGTTTTGGGTCTGGGTGTTTGTGTATTCGTCTTTGTGAGTGTCCATGGCCCCCATGACACAGGCGAAAATCCTACGGTGGGTCTATGAACGTAGAAAGTGTTTTAATTTTTTTTTAAATTTGATTTTAAGTGAACCAATCAGGAAGATTTAAATAAATACTCAATTTACACTTGTTGGGGTATTAACTCATTGCTTTAACTTAAGCTTATTGAGTTATGCCGGTGTTTATGTTAATTTCTAAATTACCGATTTTATTTTTAAGGAAAACCGAAAACATTCCAAAACGCATAAACTTAATCGCAGAAATAAATGAGACTGTGAACTGTACTAGCCGAATTAAACCAGAAATCAAATCAAATATCATAACCCGAATAAAATAACACAACAATAAAAATATTCCAATAAAACGACATAAACCTTTTAAGTAGAACAAGCAATTTAAATACGGAAACAAAAAGATTATGCACTTCGCTTAGCATTCAGTAACAAGCTTCATGCTAGTGAAGCCATATAGAAAAATTATCTTCTAATGAGCACATGTTCAGATAACGAGCCTTAACGCGAGGCACTAAGGTGTATCGTTTCACAAACGGCGATATTATTGCACAGTTGCATTCGCTGGGAAAATTAGCGAAATGACTGCGCTAGATATCCTATTAACATGCACTGAATAAAATTACTCGTATGTCAGTTTGTTGCTTTGTGAGTAATATCATTGCATACACTGAGGATTGATGTAAATATGTTTAATGGGAAACAGTACTGATAATATACGTATGTTATTATATTACGTATGTTATATTATACATATGTTGCATGTTATAAAATTGAAGTAGCAAAAGAGCATATTATGCATTTAATTGTAAATGGATATTATTGATGATTAGTGTTAATGTATTGTATTTAGAACTAACCAACTAAATCATCTCTTCTACGACCTTTTTTCATTCGCTATCGACCCTTGTAGCAGAAGACTGTTCTAACACGCTGTGAGTTCCGGATTCGATCCTCGGCCAGGCAGTTATCTATAGATGAATTAAAATTTTGTGCTAACGTTGTCTGTAGTACCTACGATACAGGGAAAACTTCGATTAAGAGCAATGAGCGTGGAAATTGCTCGCTTTAGGTCGCCTTATGATATTTCTACTGAGGCTGAAGTTCACTGACTATTTTCATCACATTCTATTTTGACCAACTCATCGGATCATCCTAGCAGTAATGTTTCATCTTCCTTAGCCTTTCGAGGACTTCCAGCGCCATAAGCCGTCACATTTTTAAGTAGTTTTTTTTTTTTTTTTTTTTTAAAGATTTTTATTGATCAAATATACATGATACACGGATTGTATTATCGTAAACAGCTACAATAGTTAAAAAGAAACTGTGTCGCAGCCATTTACGCCCACCTTTAGACACAAAATAAAGTATATTTAATCTTAGGCCTAATTTATAACGAATATATATTACTAACAAAAACAGAAAACAACGCTTAATTGAGATTTTGTAATTTTATACATGGTTTTATGTCTAAATTGCTATATTATAAACTTAATTGTAATTTTGGGTGTAAGTATGTATAAGTGTGTGTGTGTGTGTGTGTGTGGTGAGTGTGAGTGTGATGGGTGAATGTATGCAAATGTGTGTGAGGGTGAATGTGTATATGTATAATGTCACAAACTACTGCTTTTATAATAAACTACTGTGATGTCTGTGATCCAGTAACAATTTTTTCTGTTTCATAGTAAGTAAGCTTTTGTAGGTAGTCTGTGATAACATTTTTGCATTTTTGATACGAAAGTGGATAAATGTTAAGGTCTTTATTTATTTTATTGTATATATTAGATGAGAGGTAATCATACTGCCTTCGTGCTAGTGCTATGCGACAACGTTTGATTTCACAGATTCGCCCCCCTCTACGATTGTAAGAGTTTTTATTAATATAAGATAGTGTTAGATGTTTTCGCAGTGTTACTTGTCGTATGAATAACTGTCTAACAGTTAACACTCCAGCAATTGAGTACAAGTCTTTAGTGGGAAATAGGATAGGTTTTGACAACATAACTTTGAGAACCGCTCTTTGAGCTCGCTCAAGTCTGAGGAAATTGGTTTTCCCTGAACCACCCCACACCGTCACACAGTAAGACAGGACTGACTGAGCTATGGAGAAATATACAGTCTTTAAGGTTTGCTGATCCGCTGATGTCCTCAAATTTTTGAACACAAATTAACTTTCTTATCCGGGCGGCAGTGGCATCAATCTGCTCATTCCAGGTCATGAGTGAGTCTATGATTACACCGAGATATTTAACATTTCGGGTATGAGTTATCTTGGCACAAGTGCAAGTACTTTCATACGGAAAACAACTATGTGCAAGAATAGAAAATGGTTCAGGGGGCAGAGCCAAAGCAGATGCAGCAAAGGTGGTAAACACGGTCTTTTTAACGTTAAGTGTCAGACGATTGCTTTCCAGCCATCTCCTTACTTTTCTCATAGCCTCCTCAGCGAGCCTACGTGTCTCCTCCCAAGAACTACCATGAATGAGCAAAGCGGTGTCATCGGCGTAAGAAAAGATCTTACAGTTGTTTATGGTCATGTTACAAAGATCATTTACATATATTAAAAACAAGGTAGGTCCGAGAACACTACCTTGAGGAACAGCACAAGTAAGAGGTAAGACATGACTAGTATGGGAACCAATTCTGACACGTTGTTTGCGGCCACTTAAGTAGCTTTTGAATAAATCGTGGACCAAACCTCGGACCCCTATGTACTCCAGTTTTTTTAAAAGGATCGGAATTGAGACAGTATCGAATGCTTTCGAGATATCTAAAAAAATGCCAATAGTTTTTAATTTATTGTTGAAATTGTTGATGACGGAGTTTGAAAGCTCTAAGACTGCATCCTCAGTACACTTGCCTTTACGAAATCCGAACTGATTGTCGGAAAGAACAGAGAAGGCGTTGAGATAGTTGATTAATCTATTGTTTAATATTTTTTCCAGTATTTTTGAAAGGGTTGTTAGTACGGATATTGGCCTATAGTTGTCGATGCTGCCTCTGTCCCCACTTTTATAAATGGGATGTACTATAGCTTCTTTGAATGCTGAGGGGAAAATCCCAGTAGTAAAGCATAAATTGAATATATGTGTTATTACTGGTACAAGATGGTCATGTGTAGCTTTGAGTACTGAGGCAGAGATGCCGTCCCAGCCCAACGCACATTTTTTAAGGCCTAATATAATAGATCTAACTTCTTCATTATCTGTTTCTATTAGAGCCATAGAATTTGCTTGCGAGGTAACGGGTACGGAATTAAAAGTAGTTGGACTGGTAATTTTCGAAGCCAGTTTCTCCCCTATAGTACTAAAAAACTCATTTACCTTATGAACAGACTGCTCTGGATTTGAATCTAGCTGTAACAGGTCAATAGACGTAGATGTATTATTGTTTAAGTTTGTGATGTTTTTAATGAGTTTCCATGTTGCCTTAGGGTTATTTTTAGCTTTTCGGAAGGCCAATCGTTCATAAGCTAGTTTGTTCTTTTTTAATAAGTTAGAGCAGTAATTCCTGTACCGTGTGTAAGTGACTCTAGTAGTTTGATTATTCGGGTCTTTTTTATACAACTTATGTAAATGGTCACGATTACGGACACAGCGCAGAAGACCAGGAGTCATCCAAGGCTTAATAATACGGTGTTTGCTGGGAATAGTTGCGAAACGTGAATGTATTTTAATAATATCCATTAATGTATGGACAAGGGCGTTAGCAGCTGTTTCTGGTTCAAAGATGGACATAATGGATACGAAATTAGTGGATTTAATATCATTAATACATGCTGTTTCATTAGTTATGATTTTAGTGCGTGCGGCCAAACTAATTCTCATTTTTTGACTAAAGCAAAAAAAATAACCGGTGCGTGGTCTGTTATAAATGAGTCAACTACCAAAGCAACAGAAGCCGATGTATTTGTTTTTAACAGTACATGGTCTAAACAACTGTTATTCCTAGTTGGTAATACATGCGCTGGTAACATAGCATTTGCCGCTGCAGTGGTTAGGTAGGGATCGGCATTGATGTCACTGCTTCTAGGAAGTATGTTAATATTTATATCACCTATAAGTGTAATCTTTTTATAATTATTTAATGATTTTAGGGTATTATCTAAGGATTCTAAGAAGTTTGTTATATTTCGAACTGATGGAGAACGGTAAAGAGCGACTATGGCCAAATCATTATTAAATTTTAAAATTAGGCAATTGGCATCATTAAACGATGGTTTCTTTATAGAGCAAGCTAATCGATCCCTAACATAGGCCACTACTCCATCGTTTTGATTCGAAAAGGAACTATTAAATGAATTGTAACCAGGTAAACAAGGTATGTGATGACACTTACTGAGCCAACATTCACTTAGTATCAAAACATCGAATACAGTATTAATACGCTTTAATAGTAACTGTAACTTATTAAAATTACAGCCAATGCTCCTAATATTAAGGTGTAAAACTGAAAAGGGATCGTTAATTTGTTTTAAATGTTCTAGACAGTTTTCGGCGGCACAACGATAGGACTTAGAAATAGAAATATCCTCGATATCTTTAGAAATCTCTAAAGTGCAATCCATACTGGTAAGGGTGTACGAACAAATGTCATATGCAATGTTACATAAATCTCAGAAATGTTACCAACATAATTTAAAAATAAGTGACAGTATTCTGCTGAGTTAAACAGATGGCGAATAGATGGTGAAGTGTAGATGTAGGAAGTGGTTGTGTGTATGTGTGAGTGAGTGATGAGTAATGAGAAATTACAAAGGAATATGCAAAAATATTTTAAATTACTTATGATAGAGAGTTGACAAATCTGTGAACAGTTTCTCAATAATTCTAGTCATAGTCTATAAGGTTTAGACAAGTTCCTCAGATCTACCTCAGATCTAATGGAAACGGCACTTGTACCTTCTTTTTTCCGAAGGTATATCTTGCCATGAGAAACCCAACAATAATTGAAGGCGTTTGTTTTAGCAAATTCCTTGCTAAGGTAAAGGAGCCTTTTCATTTTAGGTGTTAAATTTTCTGAGATAAACACTGGTCTGCGTGGTCCACTAATATGTAAACACTCTGTGCTGAATTTGCTCGTCTTGTTTTGTTTATTGTAATCCTTGTATTTTTGGATGATTGATTCCTTTGTGAGTACACTTGTAAAGTCCACGATGATGGTCTTATCTTCGGAATCTTTTTTGCTAATACGAAAAATGTCTCTTATAGACAGTGGATTTACAGAAGTTTTCAGTACATTTGCAACAGAAGAAACATGTTTGAGCAACGTCTGTTTTGTCTCACCTGTGACGTACGGGATATTTTTAATCTCAATACAAGTTGCCCGTTTAGTGCGTTCCAGGTTTTCCAGCTTTTCCTCAAGAGCTTGAATACATTGTAAAGTATTAGCGCGGTCCGATTCCAACCTATCAATTTGTGACTGAATACATTCGAATTTGTTCGCAAGGAATTCGGTAGTATTTTGCACAGCATCATTTTGCGTTTTGATCTCCTCGACGGTCATAGATATCTTATCCATTTTGGCGTCCTGAGACAATTGATACGATTTTAATTCCGCAAACATGGATTTCACCTCCAACATAAAGTCTGAAAACCGATCGTTAGTGTATTCAGAGCGTCTACGTTTAGAGCGCTGAGTGATATTATGATCTCCACAGTCTATTTCTTCCGCTGAATTAGATATATTTAGATCAGGTTCGGAGGCACAATGCTGCAATTTATGTGTTAATGTTGGGTTTAAAGCGGTCAGCGCACTTAATGGCTCATTCGTACGGGTAACATGCGGCGAGGCCGGTGGTGTGCGACGGAGAGGCATCTCAGATATATGTAACGAGGTACTAAGCGAGCAGAAATTGCGAGGCACAACAATCGGTACAGCAACAGGTCAATGCAAATAACGAACCCGGCGCATAAAAAAGAGATGGCAATACCGACAGATTAATCCGTGTTGTGGTTGGATGATCCGCAAGCTGGGCGCCGCGTACGCAGGTAGCGGGCAACGCATGCGTAAGTAGTGTGGGCGTCGATAAACTCTTCACTCCTCAAGCGCACTCGCCGTTGATATAAACATGTGTCACAGACGTCGCCTTATCTGCGCTGGCTTATGAACTCCTAATTTTCACTTCGAATTAATTTGCTTTAAACTATAATTTAACTTGAAAATAAAAATGGCAATAACTCAGAACACGTCAACTCGTAACCGAGGTCCGGGAGAAAGGGACGTTACACTGTGCCCATTTGCACTGCACTAAAGTTTGTGCTATGTCGCTGATCTTTGCCTTCCTTTCTTCCTTGCCTGCTTTCTTCTAACTTGATGTTTACGTTAGGAACATTCTTGCAAGGTACTTAATTTAAAATAGCATAATCCACCTATCGGTAAAACTACGACTACGACTGAATGTCAGCTACTTCAACTTTCCGTCAGCTATATTAATTTGTCACAAATGTAGTCATCATTATAACTTGAGATATCACTTACCAAATTTTAGGCAATACCTTATGTATTCTCTGTTTTTAAATATTTGGAAAAACTTACATATTTGTAACTTGAACATAATGATCTCAATAGTAAGAAGAATCCGCCAATTTTTATTAGAAGTGGTGGTCTAAGTCTTGGATAACCATATTCCTACATTATTGTATAAGTCATTAATGACTGAGTTATGACCTGTAGTAACCCCGTGATCCATCTCATTTTAAAATATGAATGAAAATATTAGCGTTTCTGATATTAGAAATTAATTAACGAGAACGTTAAATAGGATTTACCGTATTACATCAAACATTTTAAAATATTAAGCCTTTCATTAAGCTAATCAACTAAAGCTAATTATATATTCATTCGCCTAATGATATGCAGCCATTACTATCATACGGGCAAAAATGGTTAGAAAAAATTCTCTTTCCTTTTAGATAAATCAGCACACGAGCAGCATTTCGTATTCCAGAGAGTATTCGACGCTATTCCTGTAATCGTCCCGTGACGTCATCGCCTGTCGTCACTAGGAAATGTTGCTCTCGATAAAGAGGTGGCTAACTAACGCTTTGATAAAACCCTGATTCAAATACATTCGATGCTATCGCGTAATATTGACGTTGATTTATGCTAGGATTTTACTCTCTCTCATCAACCCATTATTGGTCCACTCCTGGGCACGAGTCTTCTTTCAGAATGAGAGAGTTTAGGCCATAGTCCACCGCGCTGGCCAAATGCGAATTGGTGGACTAGGCTTTTATTACTTTTCTATTAATCTCAGTTATATAAATAATTCAGCAGTTTTTTTAAACTATCTAAAGTTAGACATATTAATTATGTCAACTCTCTAGGTTTATCTGTACCATTAGGTACTATTTACATGCTTTTTATGTATTTCATTTTAGATCGGACTTGAGGAGGTACTCTATAATTCTAGCCAAGTGCAAACTGGTAAAAATGAACCTTTTTATTAAAAAAAAAAATAGAACTTTTTGCATATCGATCTCGTCATGTATTATCCACCATTAAAGCAAGAAATTATCCAATATGCACATAGGTTAGAAGATTCTGAATTGCGTGTCTTGGATTCAAATTCAGATTGTGAGGCTGCATTTCAAATATCTCTCCATCTTTACTAAGATACTTTGAGATCCGTGGAATGCAGATGAACGGGATTGAAAATTGATGGTGCTTCATGCTTTATTACATCAACCACACAGATGACACTAACCTGTTGGAAAGCATGGTGTTGGTGTGTAGCGTGTGTTGTATGTCGAGATCGTAATATTGGCATTTGGTAAGTATGAAGGGATCACACGAGTAATTCACACCAAACTTGAATTCATACTGGTTTATTATCTTCTTCTTAATATATATAAATTACGTGTCACTTTATTTGTCCGCAATGGACTCTTAAACCTCTGAACCGATTATAATCAAATTTACACAACGTGTGCATTTTGATCCAACTTGAAAGATAGGATAGTTTATATCTTCATTTATAGGTTTAATTGCAATTTTTTTTTTTAGCTTAGCTTTATATAATCCTAATAACAGATGGCAGTGTAATGTTATCTGTTAAGTTGGTTAAGTAAGTAATGGCGCTTTGTTAAAATTACAACCGTTTCACATAAGCTACAATTTAAATATCATGACCAAAGACAAGTATAAGTTACTAACTTCGATTAGCAATATTGGTGATCAAAGGTTACTAAAGTACCTAATACATAGCCATCTCAGTATATTCTGCGTTGATACGCAACCTTACCGCCAAATAATGTATATGAGATATTAGATGGCGCTCTTTACGATACAGTCATCTACATGAACCGAATGTATTGATGGCGCTTTGTTAAAATTTCATATGAGCAAACGTTTCATATGTGCGACAATTTAATATTATAACCAGATATAAATATATCTTTATAAGTTACTAAAGTAATACAAAGCTATCTCAGTATATTCTGCGATGATACGCCACCTTACCGCCAAATCGAAATAGTAATATGTCTGAGATATTAGATGGCGCTGTTTACGTTACGGTCATCTACATGAACCGAATGTATCGATAAATTAATACCGTTTCAGTTAGTCAGTTTTTTTAATTTTAATTTCGTATTTCCTTATACTAAAATTGACAAATAATTTTAAAAGCAAGAAGCTTTAGACTGAAGTAAAGTATAGTGAACAATAAAACTATTCCTGCTTTTTAATTAATAGTGCTTCATTGTTCGACACTTTAATTTAAATAAATGAAGACAGGTTAACTAAAAATATTATAGGTACACCGAAAAGTGCTGAATTAAATTGAATGCCAATTTTTTTAATTAAAAATTATAAATGTCATTGTTGAAGATTTAATACCCTTTGCCTTTCTTACCTTATTTATTTTAAGTTACATGTAGTCTACTAACAACTTTGTAGTATATTAATTTCTTACAAATACGAAATAATACAATTTAAAATTTGTTTATGTAACATTTTTTTAACCACAGCAACGCGTGGCCGGGTCTGCTAGTATATAAAATATTGTAAATGAAACTTATTGCTAACGTGACATATCGTTGGTATTTAGAACGCGTGTGTACAAAGAGCATCTGCAGGTTAATGCCACCACAATGGTGAAACCAAAATGAGGTTTTTAAAGAAACTTGAATATATATTTATTTTTATTTATTTCCATCACTTCTGATACCTCTTCTGTTTACCAATGGCGATAATAATATCGCCAAGACCAAAAAGTTAACAAAACAACTTAGATGGAAGATAGTACAACATTCATAGGCGGGTCTCTATACGATTCCCATAAATATTCTCCTCGCGTGCCATACGTCGTCCGGTGTCCGGAGACAAATGTCGCAGACGAAAAAATCTTCTCGGGCGATTCGACGTTTTCGCTGATTTTGTGGATTCGGTGCTTTGGGACTTCTTGTGGTGTTCGTTAGAGTCATGTGTTTGGTACCCCTGATATATGGACATTCGCTTTGAGGTCTAACGGTAAAACAAAGAGGAAGAGGGATCATTAATAATTAATGAGCTCTTTCTTCCTCGTTTCCTTATAAGTACCTCATTACTTATGATGATGCAATGATGTGTTCTATTGAAGGTACTGTTTCTTGAAACACTGTTCATGTAAATCTTGAGGACCAGCATGGTGAAACAGTCGTAATAAGAACAATACCATACAATTTCAAGGTGGTAGAACCAGTGTCGTGTCTATTTCTAGCCTGAAGCAAGAAATGCTTCAGGCTAGAAATAAATAGAAATAGGTGTGGCGGTGGTACTTCCCCGGTTGAACTACACTGGTTCCGCCACCTTTTGAATTTCACACACTTTCACATAAGGCAACCATCATAGTCCTCGGGAGTAGCAAGGCATGTGTGATTGACTTCAGATGGAACCCATGTTCTGTATGTAGTTGATTGCAGATGTCGCAGGGCGGCAGTGACCACTTACCATCAGGTGGACTGCATGCTCGTTTGCTACTTCAGTCAGTTAAAAAAAACGAGTTTGAAAGGATAGTTCGATGTTCAACTCCTACCCCGGTGCACACAATGTTGAATTCAAATAAATGGAGATTCTATCTGAAGTCAATCCATGTGCATTAGTATTTCCAAAAAGTAAGATAGTCACCTCATATGACAGTTAGCTAACAACCACAACCTTCCATCGAAATGTAAGAACCGCTTCAACTAGAAATAGATGGTGGTGGTACCTTCCTTGTCGAACTATACTCGTTCCTTTATACAACTTAACTTACTTCACCATACATTAGATGTATTAATGATAAATGACTTTAACGTGTTATATCTATATACGTGAAGCAAAAACTTGTAATTCATTTTAAAGATACTTTCCGCAGACAGAGGAGTGTGAAATTACGCACGGTTATAGTTGATGTAGAGAAAGATTACGGAATGCTAATATTTTTTTCAAATAATTCGTAAAACATACATAAAATCAACTAAAACACATTACACACACCACCTTGCATTTGCCACAAACCATACATAATAAACGAAATAGAACATTCAATGTCTTACTATGAAAACACATAACGTCAAAAATGTCAGATGTCTTTGTCAAAATAGCCACTATTACTTTTAAATGCAGCTTTGATAATTAAACATCTTTTAACTTTTAACGGGTGCGTACAAAATAACTTGAAAATTATTACCACTTATTTGAATTTGAGAAATATTGTTCTACTTTGGACAATATTAAGTTAAGTTTTTTAATTTAAATTACGGTCGAATTTCGACCGTTGCGACGGGTGACTAGTTATAATTAAAATGTCTTTCACATTTCATAAATAGACGGGCAAATATTCACATAAATCGCGGAAATAGAAAATTCTAGCAATATTTCCATAAATCACGTCTTGACGTTCTCGCTTCGCTAAACGCAAGTTCTCTCGTGCTGTGTAAGCGATTGCATCAGTAGTTTATTATACCAGAAATATAGAACAGGGAACATATTTGCGTTCATATATGAGTTATACTATAAGCTTGTAGTATATAACTCATACCTACAAATTGCTCTTTTTAACGCGACTGCTTCAGAAACAGAGTGGCGTTTTTCTAGCGTACATATTACGTATGTACGACTCAGTTTGCAAAGTGACATAGTATGTAACTTTAAATGTTGCCGGCGATATCAGAGAACAAGAAAATTATATTAAATTATGTTAAATTTACTAATTATTAAAAAAAGTCAGTTTAAAATAAAGTAATTGAACCTGAAGTCAAGCAATAGTTTTTAAACAGTCGGGATTTTTATATTAATAATTAAGCAATGTTACTTGTTAAACACTTTAAGAAGCAAAAAAAATATTATTAGTAATAAAAACGCATAAAAACCTTTTTGAAAATATATTTGCAACTAAATTTATGTAAATGTTATTTTATATTCATTAATTGTATAAATAATGCCTGAGTTCATTTTAATTTCAATTTGATCTCTGAATTTATTAACAAAAGTATATTTCTTTACTTATAAACTCTCGATACTAAACCCATTATTGTCCCACTGCTGGGCACGGGTCTTCTCTCGGAATGAGAGAGTTTTAGGCCATAGTCCACCGCGCTGAACAAATGCGAATTGGTGGACTTCACACACCTCCGAGAATTTTTATAGAACTCTCGGGTGTGTGAACCTCACGATGTTTTACTTCACCGAACAGGAGTGATAATTAATTTCTAATACGCACATAAATCAGTAGTGCGTGGTTGGGTTTGAACCTCGGACCTCCCGATTGAGAGGGCAAGTTTTAACCATTAAGCTATCACTGCTACTAGTATATGCTATTTATTATAACATGCGAAGCTTAAACCATTAGCTCTGGTCCTAATTAGTTTGGATTCCACTTAATGTATTTCAAGGGTCGGTTAAACTAAATTAGGAATGTTTGCGTATTTTTTGACAATATCCCTATTTTTCCTATTTTTTGGTATCATTTGTTAATGCTTACGAATAACACCACTCTCTGTCTTCGCGTGGATGTCGTAGAGGCAAACAATGGAGAATATCTAGAAGATAATCAGCAGTGTCTTCTATCATAAATATCTAGTACGTAACAGGAATACCAAACTTGGTGAAAGTTGGCAAAAACCCCTTTAAGGGTAGCTGATTACTTAAAAAAAACTTAAAACGCTTTCTACACTCATACCTCCTCAGTAGGATTTTCTCCTGTATCGTGTATGCCATGGACATACACAAAGGCGAATACACAAACACCCAGACCCAGAACAAGAATCCAAACTCATCTTTCAGATACCTGTCATGCCGGGAATCGAACCCGGGGCCCAATGCGTATCAGATCGGTATGGTAACCGCTGCGTCACGCGGGTCGTCAAATACTATTACTATTTTACTATTTTAGAAAAGTAATAAAATACTATAAAAAATTGTATAGTTTGAGTATACATTTTCCAAAAAAACGTCAGCGTTTATGATCTAAAAACATTGGGTGTCATGTATGTGTTCTGATAACAAATAAATACCAAAATAGCGGCTTTTCTATATTTTATCTCTTGCTCAGTAAAGTGTTAAAAAAATACAAGTTGTGTCATTTTAGAATAAGTTACTTATCAAATCAAGATATTCCTACATTCGTTCTAATATCTTCACCTTTTGATAAATATAATCATTCCCCAGCTTTAAGACTCTTTAAGTAATTCGCATAATTTAGTAACTTCATTTATTTTACAGATTAGCTTTAGTGTTTAGTTAGAACTCATTGTTTACTATGCCATAATTATATTAGAAAATTTTAAACAAAAAATACAACCGACTTCCATGCCACATAAAAGTAAAAAATAATTTAAATACATGTTGGTTTAGAGCAAACACAGTTCTTAGTACATAGTCCCGAAGTCGGCGCTCATATAAGATACATGTAGTTTCGTCATGATCCAGCAAAATATGGTAAGCGCCGACTTCGGGACTATGTACTAAGAACTGTGTTTGCTCTAAACCAACATGTATTTAAATTATTTTTTACTTTTATGTGGCATGGAAGTCGGTTGTATTTTTTGTTTAAAATTTTTTTTTTCACGCTTTTCAGTCACGATAAAATCAGTTATGGCTGTTGCTAGTCGTCCGCTAACCGGATGAATAAAATTAATTATTCGTCCGATTTTCGGATGAATAGAAATTATGTGCTGACGTCATCATATAAAAATAGACTTCTTTGACACAACCGGTCGGGGGCGCTACCGCGCCCCCTCCCTTAGATTCTGAATTGGAAAAATCTGTTCGAACCTAACCTAACCGAATAAAACAACTCTTTCTGAGTAAACATTTATTTAAAGAATAGACCTATAATTATCAATATTTAAAGTAGAAAAAGTAATATAAACCTTATAACTAAGAGTATAATTCAACTGATACTGATAAAAATAACCCATCCAATTTAAAAAGGTTGGTAGTACTCTTGCATCTTTCAGGTAATTGTATTCAAAGTGGAATTTTTGATCATAATTATATCCTCTCCGAAACTCATTGTTGGTATTGTGAACAACAACATTATGTATACGTAAGCACAATATGGCCGATGCCTACGGTTTAAACTTGAAGGACCCCAGCATTAAAAAAAAAAAAAAAAAACACGCTTTCTACACTCATAGCCCCACACTAGGATTTTCTCCTGTGTCGTGGGTACCATGGACACACACAAGACGAATACACAAACACCCAGACCCAGAACACGAATCTAAACTCATCATTCAGATACCTGTCTGGCCGGGAATCGAACCCGGGACCCATTGCGCGTCAGACCGGTACGTTAACCACTCCGCCATGCGGGTCGTCAAAATTATCATGTCATATCTTTGCTTAGTAATCTCATTACATATACGTAAGCACCATATGGCCGATGCTTATGGTTTAAACTTGCAGTACCCTGCATCATCAGGGTTGAGGAGTTGAAGGTCAATTTTCTTATCATACATCTTTGCTTTGTAAATATATTACATATCCATAAGTATCAAATGGCCAACGCCTATGGTTTAAGCCTGAAGTACCCCTGCATCATCAGGGCCGAAGAGTTGAAGGTCAAAATTATCATGTCATATCTTTTCTATGTAATCTCATCGCATGCACGTAAGCAACAGATCCCCAACTTCTATGGCTTGGGCTTACAGTACCCTGCATCATCAGGGTTGAGGAGTTGAAGGTCAACTTTTTTATCATACGTCTTCGCTTTGTAAATATATTACATACCCATAAGCATCAAATGGCCAACGCCTATAGTTTAAGCCTGAAGTACCCCTGCATCATCAGAGTTGAGGAGTTGAAGGTCAAATTTTTCATCTTATATCTTTGCTTAGTAATCTTATCAGATATACGTAGCGATCATGTAGCTAACGCCTATAGTTTAAGCTTGAAGCATCCCAGCATCATCAGGATTGAGGAGTTGAAGGTCCAATTTTCCACCGTATACAACCATTTTTCTAATGTTTTACCTTACATTTTTTTAAATATCATTTTGAATGCGTAAGATTGAAATAGCTAAGTTTTATGGCTTAGGCATTCAATACCCCTGCATCATCAGGATTGAGGAGTTGAAGGTCCAATTTTTCGTCGTATACCTTTGCTTAGCAATGTTATTACAAATCCGTGAGCAACAAATGTCTAACGTTTATGGTTTAAGCCTGCAGTACCCCTGCATCATCAGGGTTGAGGAGTTGAAGGTCAAATTTGTCATCGTACATCTTTGCCTTGCTATCTTATTATATATCCGTAAGCACTAAATGGCCATCACCTACGGCTTGGGCTTACAGCACCCTGCATCATCAGGGTTGAGGAGTTGAAGGTAATTTTTTTTATAATATGTCTTTGCTTAGTATTGTTATAACACACCCATAAGCACCAAATGGTCAACCCCAATGGTTTAGGCTTGAGGCACCCCTGCATCATCAGGATTGAGGAGTTGAAGGTCAAATTTTCATCACATGTCTCTGCTTAGTAGTCTTGTTACATATATGTAAGCACCAAATAGCTAATGGTATAGTTTAGGATAGCTGTAACCCTGCATCATCAGGATCGAGGAGTTGAAGGTCAAATTTTTCGTCAACCTATATAAGCATAGATATTCCAAGTTTCATAAGAATCGATTCGGCAGAAGGCGAGTTATCTCAAATTATCTAAAAAACTTGAGGAGTGGTGGTGGTTTCCACCCCATAACTCAAAGAGTTAAGCATCACAGCATACTCATGTCCAAGAGAAAAAGTTGCGTGACGAAATTTCCTATCAAATGAAAGAAAGAAAATGGAAATCGGTTTAGAAACACCCAAGTTATTCAAGATTTTAAGAAACCGACATTTGCCAATTTTCCGGGAAAACCGCCGGAAGGTTTTCATTTTCCTCAATATGGGACTGCCTGTGAAACTAGCCGCATACAATGTCGTATGAATCGTGTCGGTAGGTCGACGATTTCTAGCCATTTCGCCCGAACATACATAAAAAAAAAAAAAAAAAAAAAAAAAAAAAAAAAAAAAAAAAAAAAAAAAAATATACGTGACGAATAGATAACCTCTTTCCTTTGGGAAGTCGGTTAAAAATCATAACACTGAATATCATTTTATTGCGTTATTTATGGGTAGTGGTAGGCAAGGACGACCCGCGTGGCCGAGCGGTTACCATACCCTACTGTCGCGCAGTGGGTGCCGGGTTCGATTACCGGCAAGACAGGTATTTGAATGATGAGTTTAGATTCTTGTTCTGGGTCTGGGTGTTTGTGTATTCGTCATGTGTGTGTTCATGGTACCCACGACACATGAAAAAAACCTAGTGTGGGGTTATTAGTGTAGAAAAGGGTTTATATGGTCATTTATTCTTGGACTTATCTAATCGTCCCTGTAGTTCCGGGATCAGAATAGAGCTACGGCATCCCCTGCGTGTCGTAAGAGGCAAATAAAAGGGGCTTCCGGGGTTGCAGACGGCTAGAGTGGGAGCTCGAACCGTTCGGTCAGGCGATCCCGACAAGGACGGCGGTATATGTGGTCGCATACCGTCGTAATGACTAGACGGAGCGGTGGGCCCAGCCACCCATCTGGGAGGAGCCCGATGGGGCAACGCGCTCAGAGGATTCCGGTTGTAGTCGGACCGAGTACCCGGAGTCCTCTTTTCAGCGCCGAGGACGGCCACCAGGGGGGATTTAGTGCGGTAAAAATCCCACATAACCCTGCGTCGCTCCCACGGCGTCGGGTACCTTTTGAAGGTTTCCCCCTCAAGAACAAAAAAAAGACTTATCTAATAAAAATCACTATTCTGTCTCTTCACTTTCCTTGAAACTTATTAAATAGTACCTACCGCAGTTACTTACAGTCACGAGCAACGTGAGCCCCAATCTTCAATACTCTTGGACCTTATCGCAGCTTGCAGAAGCCATTAAGAGAGCTGTTCCAAGATGTCCCGAACCCGCTAATCAAACCTATTAGAACATTTTAATTTGCGCGAATTCTGGGTATTTGCATAATTTCTGTCACTCGAAACGCTTTGAATTTAAAAGTAATGACGTAATATTTCGCTCGCTTTTCGTAATCGCTTAATTAAAATTCCTGGATTGTTATATCTTGATACGTTTTATTTTATGTGACATACATGTAAACCACCTGATGGTAAATGATCATGGTTGTTTAGAAATGTAATCAACTTCAGGACTTGACTGATTGACATAGCATTTCTTCATTAGCGACTTGTTTTTCACTAAACATAAATATATTTTATACTAAGGTGCAGCATGATATATTACATTTTAAACGCTCAGAACAATTGTTTTAACTGTTCTAATGCAGTGCAACCGTTCAAATGTATTTGTCGAAAACTGGTATTCATAACACAAGTTTAATCTTAAAATGGATACCAGGGATCAAAAATCATTATTTGGGATTCATATAACTGTGTTTCCTATTTTAGGTAAAATGTACAACTGCTTTGAGAAATAAATATTATTATTATTATTATTGTTATTAGCATGAATTGATACTTATAGGTAAGTGTAAAAATTTTTAATAACTTACCGGACGAAATAAGACGCGTAAAAAATGACACAATCTTTTTGCCAACTTTAGAACAGTATCTTATAAAAGAGTGCTTCTACGATTTAAAGGAGTACTTCAAAAAAATAAAATAAATCAATTAACTATACATAAAAAAGATCGGTGTGCTCCTATTAAATTGCTATACTCTAACAGGGTTCATACTATGTGTGACTCTAAATAATATTTACCACCTAATTATAACATTCACTGTGTATGTATGCAATAAAGTATTGAGTATTGAGTATTGAATATTGAATATTGAGTATTGAGTATTAAGTATTTGTATGAAATGTGGCACAGAGTTATATTTTTATTGTTCGTAAGCGGCTTAGGTAGGAACCTCAGAACTTTGTAACTTCTATTTAGTTGTGTGACATGACATGAATATCAGAATTTTCTAACTATTTTATATGATTTGTGCTGTGAAAGATCGCAAGAGAAATTACACAACTAATTATCATTATATAGTCTAAAAGATTTGAGTCGTAGTACCGAATATAATCCTATGATGCCACACCAACCCCACGTAGACCCTATAGGCGTACAGATACTGAGATTTATAATCTTAGCAACATTTGGAGTTAGAAGCAGGTGTACATTGTTAACAAGTATTTCCTAACACTACCAGGACTGCTGGCTTATTTGCTACATTGTTCGTGTAAAAATATATTAGATTACTCCGTTTGCATTTCTTACAAAGAAAATATATGCGGATAGGTCCTTATTTTAACACGTTCCAATATATACGAGTACACCAGCTGTGCAAACAACGTGTTCTCTACTTTCTTACGCATCTGGTCCTAATCTTGAAGAGTAGTCTAGTGAGAGCATGATTGAGTCTGAGAATATTATTATAGAGGGAAAATATAGTACCAGTTACTTCATTAAAATAACACACACCCGTTCGTACATTTCGGTTATTTTAACCTCTGTTGACTTAACAACTAATAGATTTTGGATTTGTGCTCAAAAACATCAAACCGTAAAGTACTAAACTAGCGGTAGTACAGACGGCTAAATTTCATTAACTTTGTTTTGTGTAAATATTAAGTACTGTAAAAGTAAAAACTCGTATAGCTATATTTTAAACGTGAAAATTATATTACTTATAAATCATTATTAATACGGCAGTAAAACTTTATAATAGCACACGCTTTCTACACTCATAGCCCCACACTAGGATTATCTCCTGTGTCGTAGGTACCATGGATACACACAAGACGAATACACAAATACCCAGACCCAGAAGACGAATCTAAACTTATCATTCAGATACCTGTCTGGCCGAGAATCGAACCAGGGACCCATTGCGCGTTAGACCGGTATAGTAACCGCTCCGCCACGCGGGTCGTCAATAAGTATGAACAGGGTGTCGTCAACCCATTATTGTCCCACTGCTGGGCACGGGTCTTCTCTCTGACTGAGAGAGTTATAGGCCATAGTGGCACTGGCCAAGTGCGAATTGGTGGATTTCTCATACCTCCAAGAACCTTTTTTTTAAGAACTCACGGGTGTGTAGGTTTCCTTACGATGTTTTACTTCACAGAAAAGCAGTGATAATTAATAATTAATTTAAATACGCACATAATTTTAGAAAAATCAGTGGCGTACCTGGGTTTGAACCCGGACCGAGATTGTAAATGACCGACAACTGTAAATTGATTCTGATGAAGTGGTTGCAAACACTCAACTATACACATGTCGAAAACCTCCTAACAAGACTTAAATAACCGCTTTAGTTTTGAGACGAACAACCTTAACTTAGATAATACTTCTGTATGTGGACATTAGCTTCCGATCCCAAGGATAATTGTATAAATCCGTAGGGCATACACTAAGCTATGTTACCTATTTTTTTTTGTATCATGTAGTGTTATTATTCTATACTCATGTCTAATCCTAAGTAAGATACCAACTAAGGAAGAGCGAGGCATTCCTACTACAAGTGTCTCTGACTACTTACCAGGAAGCCCCAACTACTAGTTAATAAGGATTTTTTTTAAATAAATGCATTTTTTTTTTTGTATAGCGGCAATATCTTTCCGGTCCAACCACATATGCTGTACCATCCTGAAAAACACTTATAGAAGACGTTAAAAATTATTACTTCAGTGTGATGAGTCACACAATGTAGATTAAAATCCACCATTTCTTATAATTAAAATTTACAGCAACTAAGCACGCCAAAATTCCGCAAAATCACAACAAGTAAGCAATTTTAACAGTAATATTTCTTCGTAAACTAAATCCTGTAAGTTGGAAGTTTGGAATACAAACTTCAAGTTGAAGCTTCAACTAACGAACTGTTTCGGGCGATTGTAGTAACGTTCAGTTGGTTGTTTTTGTCAAATATAAAGCGAAATATCATAGCATTGAGCCAACAATATGTAGACAAAGTAGCGATTAGAAATAACCGTTTACTTATAGTTAACTATAAAACTAGGTATGAAGAAGATGGCCTGACTGGTTACGACTGTCGTCTATGAACATTTGTCTCACCAATAATGCTTCATTTGTTTTACGATATCTTTTTACATACAAAATACTTGACTAATTGCGACATTTGTATATAACCAATTAATCAAACCGTGCAGAAACACCATGGATCCTGTTGATGGCGGAAGAAATTCTGAGATGTATGCGATACGTTGCAATGAAGGGCCGATGGTCAGTCATAGTATTTGTTTTTGTATAGTATCATAGTTTTGTTGATTTTTATGTATTAATTTGTTATATTGTTTTACTTGTATTTGTGTATTAGTTTCTATAGGTCTTTGTAGCCTGATATAAATAAATAAATAAAAAAAAAATTAGTAATGGTCACTGTAGATAGAGATATCCCTGACCAACTTCAGGGTTCATTGCATGTTTTAGGGTTCCGTATCCGAAGGATAAAAACGGGACCCTATTACTAAGAATCTGTTGTCATTTTTCTCCGTCTTTCGTCTGTCCGTCATTAGGATGTATCTTCTGATCCGTGCTAGCTAGACAGTTGAAATATTCACAGATGATGTATTTCTGTTGCCACTATAGCACCAAATATTAAAACTATTATAAAATAAATGTTTAATCATCGCTCCTCATGTATATTACAAAAGTTAGTACAAATCGTCAGCAGGTGCTGAGTCGTTTTCCTGCAAAATATATTTATAGAATTTATATGTTTCGACGTTCTGTGGTTTTTGTCAAAGATACTCGAAACTTAGCCCCAGAGAGCGTGCGAGGCGAAACACGTCCCTAATGACGCGCTACCCTTTGAGCATTGGTCTGTGAAAATTGACAGAGGAGCTACTGGTGTGAGGGATGAGAATTAGCGGGAAAATTAATATTTTTTTTAAATTACCCATTTTAATTTATGTTCCATTTCACAAACGCACACACACACACACATGTATACACACACGCGCACACACACTAGCACACACACACACAAACCGAACACACTATGATCAGCACGTACAAATGCAAACACGCATACATTTAATCTACTAAACACAATTCCATAGCCTACCATTAGTTTGCTAAGTTTATTGCAAAGTACTCTAAGGTGGGCGTAATTTGTAGCGACACAGTTTAACACAATTGCTGCTGTTAACGAACATTACAATTGTAAATTTGTTTTGGTTTATAAATAAATGCTTGAAATCTTTAACTCTACAAACTGATTTCGTTCCGGTGGTAGTGTAAGTAAAATATTGTTACTCGTAATTTGTGACTTCGTGGAATTATACAAAATAAAGACATTTCATCAAAAAATCGAATAACTTAAATGAGTGCCTGCTATTAAATGAACTACATGTAATTCCCTACTACTTTTTATCAATAAATACATAATATACATTCATATTAGTAAAATACAAAAATTGTAAAATGTTGTGCTCTAAGACATCTTTTACGCGTAGTCAGATATACTGAGAAATTAAAATCGAAAGAAACGAAATGTCTTTTTAACCGACTTCCAAAAAAGAGGAGGTTATCAATTCGTCTGTTTTTTTTTTTATATATTTGTTACCTCATCTCTCCGGACTGGATGAACCGATTTGGATGTTTTTTTTAGATATGCCTACGAGGACACTTACAAATAGACAGTTACAATATTTTCTATTACGCTATCACCGGATCGGACACACACGTATTCAACGATGACACGAACAAAAATCGCTCTAATCTATGACATGGGCCCTCCGCTCAGGATCTCACGCAAACCGTCACGGATATTACAGTCGTCTGTATTTACAACATGGGAATTTTCAGGTGGGCCGCTATGAAATTACGGACTGACCCTCTTTAGTTTTGTATTATATTTACTTGCGGTATGGTGAGAATGTTTTTGTTTGTTTTAATTATTTGGCCGTTTTTAAGGTCTTTACTCACGCAATAGGATTTGGGTAGTGTAAAATGAGATGCTGAGTTTAGTTATATGTATTTATTTTTCGAGTGAAGTAGCAAACGAGTATGCAGTCCACCTGATGGTAAGTGGTTACTGCCGCCCATGGACATCTGTAATCAATTTCATACAGATATGGGTTCTATCTGTCACAGATGCGTTACTATTCTCGAGGACTATGATGGTCGCCTCATATAAAAGTGTGCCGGCATCTCACGCAAGAACTGCTTCACGCTAGAAATAGGTGAGGCGGTGGTACTTCCCCGGTCGAACTACACTGTTTCTACCACCTTGAAAAATATTACACTAACATCAGAAGGTTTTCATAATTTAGATATAATAGTTTTTACTTTTAATTATATATATTCGAAATAGGATACTAGTGGACGAGTATTAACTTAAAAGTCATATTTTTTTAATTGTTATTTTTTTCTTTCATTTATCGAGATACGACAAGATTGTTTTCTAGCATACGTGGAACGTATGCTGGAACACAATCCAGCAGGACATATAAATAAAAATGTACCAACATTCATATTAAATTCGTAGCTGATGTCAATTATCGTTCAGACGGCCATAACATTTTTTTAGGTCACCAATTAAATTCATGTCCACTCTCGTCCAAAAACGACGGAATCGTCCGCTTGTTCACAATAAATCATAATAAACATCGCTGAAGACAATTTCGCAAAGCCCTTTCGTCGCCAAATTGCGTTACGCGTTTTAATGAGAAAGTGGAAGCTAAATTTATGTCGGAAGTTAAGCAGCGGCTTATAGGGGCTACAGACTTTTGTTGGGTGTACGCTGAGATGGACCCAACCTCAGATTAGGGAAAGGTCACCCAGTTTTCTGAAAATTTGTTACATAGCTTATCAATGTTTAAGTTTTATGTTTGTTTGTTATAAAATATTTATGCCCAAATCTTTCTTTTTTTTCGTTTTCGAGGGGGAAACCTTCAAAAGGTACCCGAAGCCCTGGGAGCCTCTAACCTCCCCCCTCACCCCGGTGGCCGCCCTCGGCACTATAAAGAGGAGTCCGGGAACTCGCAACAACCGCAACCGGAATACTCAGAGCGCGTTGCCCCATCGGCCTCCTCCTAGATGGGTGGCTGGGCCCACCGCTCCGTCTAGTCTTTACGACGGTATGCGACCACATATACCGCCGTCCTTCCCGGGATCGCCTGACCGAACGGTTCGAGCTCCCGCTCTAGCCACCTGCAACCGAGGAAGCCCCTTTTAGTCGCCTCTTACGAAAGGCAGGGGATGCCGTGGCCGTATTCTGATCCCGAGGCTACAGGGACGACGTAGAACTGGTCTAGGAGCTAACTCTGCAATTCCAAGAATTTGTAAGCTGCCGAATGAGTCTGATAGGTCTTTGGCTATAAACCACATCACAATTAATGCTCTTAAGAAGTATCTTGCTTTAAAAACCGATTGATATATATTTATTTCAATTTAAAAGTTAAAACTTGTCAACTACTTAATGCATGTTGTGTTTGCCTTAAAAGGTACACACGTACTTGTTCTGTAATAGCTTAGAATACATATTGTGATGTAACCACTGCTGACTCTATTAAATAAAAATAAAATTAAATAATAATAACTATAGCAATTACTGAAAATCATTTTCGCCGTGTAGAGCAATTCTAAAATATTTATCAATATAAATTGTTTGTGTTTCATTTTTCAGCATTGAAACAAAATCTGAGTAAGCTATCGATATTTCACAGGGTAACCTCAAGGGTATTTCCTTCAGGGTTTTGACACCATCAAAGATTACTTCCCTATTCCTTCTCATCGGTGTTTTATATTTCAAAAGCAAATTCTACCGAATACGAATGCTTGTGGGGCATTAGGTATTCCTTTAGTAAAGGATGATGTACCCACCACAACGCAGTGTGTATGTTACACGCACACTATGTAACGATGAACTAGTTTAGTTTTTATTAGTATGTACTTTATGGGTTGTTTGTACGTTGTAGGTTTAACTACCCTCTTGATTTCCCGCTACTGGGCACGTATTCTTAAGTAGGCAGATTTGAAACATAAACAGACTACGCTACTCAAATACGCGTCCCTGTAGTTCCGGGATCAACATGGAGCTACGGTATCTCATGGCCTGTGGTAAGTGGCGACTGAAAGGGGCTTCCGGGGTTGCGAGCGGCTAGAGTGGGACCTCGAACCGTTCGATGAGAAGACCCCGGGCAGGACGGCGGTATGCGTGGTCGCATACCGTTGTAAATACCAAACGGAGCGGTGGGCCCAGCTGCTCATCTGTGAGGAGCCCGACGGGGCAACCCGACGCGACTCCGGCTGCGTTCCTTTGGACGTCCCGGAGTCCTCTTTTTAGCGCCGGGAACGGCCACCGAGGGGGTTTTAGTGCGGTAAAAATCCCACATAACCCTGCGTCGTTCCCACGGCATCCGTTACCTTTCGAAGGTTCCCTCCTCGAAAAAAAAAGCTCAAATATGAATCAATGGAGCAAAGGTATGTTTATCTTATTATTTTGTGATGATTGGGTTTCAATAATACTAAGCAATTATCCAACAGTCTATGTAGGTCCACTGTTGGACAAAGATCTCCCATAGTGGGGTTTTCAATCCTCACTGCGGTTAGCAATTAGGTGTTGATTTTAGACAGAAGCCGCCGCAGCCCATTGCAGATTGGATTTTTCTTCCTTTGTCGCCTTCTACGAAAACCATAGAAAGGGACACTGCGCGACATAAAATAAGTTAATAATAAAATAAATAATTCCGAAATTAAGACCCTCGATTTCAGAATTTTTACTAGCGAAACTATTCCCATTGTTTAAATAACGACCTCCTACAAGAATAATTGACTATTACACAATTGAAATAACTAGAACCAACAATTTAACGTACTCTCCAAAGCATGGAAAATCGTACGACATTTTCCTCCAAGGTTCATCCATTCAATTTAGCACCATGCTTGACATTGCTTTAAAAAATGTCTTTAGTTAATTTTGGCAGATTTTTCTTATGAATTACTATTTCTTACAGACATAGCTATCCTATTAATATAAAGTCTTTTTTTTTTTGTTTTCGAGGGGGAAACCTTCCAAAGGTACCCGACGCCGTGGGAGCGACGCAGGGTTATGTGGGATTTTTACCGCACTAAAACCCCCCCGGTGGCCGTCCTCGGCGCTGAAAAGGAGGACTCCGGGATCTCGAAACGACTTCAACCGGAATCCTCCGAGCGCGCTGCCCCATCGGGCTCCTCCCAGATGGGCGGCTGGGCCCACCGCTCCGTCTAGTCTTTACGACGGTATGCGACCACACATACCGCCGTCCTTCCTTCCCGGGATTGCCTGACCGAACGGTTCGAGCTCCCACTCTAGCCGTCTGCAACCCCGGAAGCCCCTTTTAGTCGCCTCTTACGATAATATAAAGTCTAATCAAAATACATAAGAACACTCGGAACCCACAGTGAAATAAAATAACTTGTACAATCCTCGATTCCAATTACAAGCGCTAAGATATTTTTCTTCGTAAATTCAATTCGTAAATGACTCTGAAGGGAGAGCACTTATTTTTTTCTTCCGCGGGGAAATTACAAGATGCCAGATCAGAGCATGGGAATAAGTTAACAATTCCCTATTATACCTTCGACTTTTTATGTTTTTATTACTTCGATAAGGATTCCAAATTATTGGTCCAATTATTTTTATACATTCATGGTATATTTAGTCACGTCAACCCATTATTGTCCCACTGCTGGGCACGGGTCTTCTCTCAGAATGAAAGAGTTTAGGCCATAGTCCACCACGCTGGCCAAGGACGAATTGGTGGACTTCACACACCTTTGAGAACTTTTTTTTTTAAGAACTCTCGGGTGTGTAGGTTTCCTCACGATGTTTTCCTTCATCGAAAAGCAGTGATAATTAATTTATAATACGCACATAAATCAGTGGTGCGTGTTTGGGTTTGAACCTCGGAACTCCCGATCGAGAGGGCAAGTTTCAACCATTAGGCTATCACTGCTCTCTATTTAGTACAGAGGTATATTTAATGATAAAGAAGGAAGTTTTAAGCGTTGTTTGAAGTACGCTAAAGATTATAACGTCTTACTGTTTCTACTTAGATATTTCATATTATGTTACTTTTGGTTTATTATTCATTGGAATTATAATTTCTCATTTATTGTTACTTAAATTATAGATGCTAAAGTAAGTGGGGATGTATGTATGTACGTTTGTTACTCTTTCGTGGGAAAATACTGGTCGGATTTCTCTGAAATTTAGCACACAGATCGTTCATGATCTTTTTTCAAGTTGGTAATCCTCAAGGATGCCCAGCCGCATGGGGTAGCAGCTGAGTTACTGCCGGACTCTTACCGGCTAAACCCCCACAGTGTTTTCTCCTCTCACCCTACGGTGGAAACACGGGCATGCTTGCACACTTATCCGCGAACCGGTGCCTGGCCGCTCCCGCAGCCCCTCCACGTGGAGCATGGAACTCGTCTCCATTAGTAAGGCGCACACAAAACACAAAAGCGCACCTTACCTCCAGAGCCCCCCATCCAAAGGGTGACAAAACAACCCCGAGACTGCCACCTAGGGGCGGTGGGCATGGTCACGCCGACACCTGCAAAACCTTCCACTCTCTACAGGCATCGACCTCCCACAACCAGCGGCGGATCCGTTCTTAAGTTCCGCCGCAAACCACTAAACAGCGGCAGAGGACAGAGAGAACGGCAACGACACATGGAGACACCTCTCCTCCCGCGACCCCTTCCTGCTACAGAGGACAGAAAACTCCGTCTTCTGCAGCCTCCTCGGATGCATCCAGACTGGACCCACGGCCAAGCCCACTTGTAGAGTCCCCGCAATGGGATCCTTCTTGGCTTCACCGTCGTGGTCCAAGCCACGATTACTAAGCCCCTCGCCACGACAAGGAGGGGATTCCCTCGAGGGTGAGATCGTTTATTGATTGTTCAATTTGTTTAAAAATAAACCACTACTAAAATCAATCACAATCACTAAAATTGTTTTTTTGTCTCTTATGATATTTTTTGTCTTACAAAGTTTGTGATTTAATTCTTGCATGGGTTCTTTGTTGGAAGGGTGTGATTACTGGTTCCAGACTGAGGAGATCATATAAGCCTCCGAGAATAGCAACGCATCTATAATTGACATTAGACAGAACCCATGTTCCATATGAACTTGCATACAAATATCCATAAGTGGCAGTTACATCGCCATCGGGTTGTCATGTAGACTACCCGATAGCTTATTTGTTACTTCAATGTTTTAAAAAATAACACGGGTAGAACATAAACAAAACATTGTTTATTTAGCCAGAACCTACATTACTAGTGATTTAAAATCAATACGATCTGTAATTGATATATTATGGTATATATTATATTGTAATCGCTTTATGTAAATTTATGTTCAATACTCTGCTATTAGATAGTTTCCGGTTATAAATGTTGATTCAATAATCTCAGCTTAAAAATGCTGTAGAAGATTTATTTAGACTCATCCAAACTGAACTCTTTCTATATTTTCAATAAATATTTTAAAATTCATATTTTCAAGGTAGTGATGTCGGCGTCGAATTTTAGTGATTTAAATTTTAGTACCAAACTCTTAACGCTGATATTTTCAGTACAATCGAATTGGTACAACTGGTCATATTTTTTAGCAACTTAGCCTTACTTTAATACATCTAAGAAGATCAAATTATATTTTGAGACAATTAGAAATACTAGTCACCCGTAGCATCGGCCGAAATTCGACCGTAATTTAAATTAAAAAACTAAACTTCATATTGTCCAAATTAGTACGAATATTTCTCTAATTCAAATCAAATGTCATCTGACATTCTTGACGTTGTGTCTTTTCATAGTAAGACATTGAATGTTCTATTTCATTTACTAAGTACATATGTGTTTGTGACAAATGCAAGGCAGTGTGTGTAATGTGTTTTTAGTTGATTTTATGTATGAAAAATGCATTATTTGAAAAAAATATTAACATTCTGCACTCCTTCTCTACGTCCACTATAACCGTGCAAAATTTCATACTAATCCGTCCGCGGCATATTACTTAAAAATCCGTCACAAATTTTTGCTTCACGTATTAATATAATAATTACGCAAGTACTGTAAGGTAGAACAAGTATAGTACGAGGAGAACAAGTATAGTATGCATATTTTAACTGTGAGTTAGTTCTTGCGTTTCCGTGGTTGAGTTTGATTGACAGCTCTTTCATTCCAGGGAATCATCTGACTAAGACTCAGGAGTAGCAACGCATCTATATGAAGTTGCTTACAAATGTATATGTGTAGCAGTGGTTACTATACACATGCACATTTGTACATTTATATGTGTAGCACTACTACAAATGTACATTTAAAATAGCACACGAGCATGCAGCTTACCTGACGATAAGGGGTTACTCATCGTCAATTAAACTGCAAGCTGGTGTGCTATTTTAAATCTAAATGTATATTTTATTACATACTAGCTGTACCCTACGAGCGTTGCTACGCCATCACAAAAAAATTACCAGAAAACTTCTTGAGCTCATGAATAACAACTTTGCTAAAGATCATTACATGATCAAATGAAAAGTCTACGATTCTATAGAGGACACAAAGATAAACATTCATTTTTATATATAAGAAGATGTAGTAAAATAAGCATGTACAAATAGTGCTAATACGAAAATACCTCTTTCTCGCTGGCGCTGCGACGCAGGCTGACCTCACAGACGGTAGCAATTTATTTGTTTGTTTTCAAAGAATTAATCCAGCGAAAGGCGTGCTTTATAGTTTCAAACGAATTCTTTGTGGAGATTTATTGTGTTTGTTTCCAGTTGGTACAGGATAAATTATTGTATTTTGAATTGAATGTCGCTGTAACTGTTTTGAACGTTAACAAATTTGAACATTTTGTATTATCATAATCTTAATATATATAAATTACGTGTCACTTTATTTGTCCGCAATGGACTCATAAACCTCTGAACCGATTATAATCAAATTTACACAACATGTGTAGTTTGATCCAACTTGAAAGATAGGATAGTTTATATCTTAATTTATAGGTTTAATTGCAAAATTTTTTTTTACCTTCAGCTGTTAGCTTTATATAACCCTAATAACAGATGGCGGTGTAATGTTATCTGTTAACTTGATTAAGTAAGTAATGGCGCTTTGTTAAAATTACAACCGTTTCACATAAGCTACAATTTAATATCATGACCAAAGATAAGTATAAGTTACTAACTTCAATCAGTAATGTTGTCGATCAAAGGTTACTAAAGTACTTAATACATAGCCATCTCAGAATATTCTGCGTTGATACGCAACCTTACCGCCAAATAATGTATAAGAGACATTAGATGGCGCTCTTTACGATACAGTCATCTACATGAACCGAATGTAGGTATTGATGGCGCTTTGTTAAAATTTCATATGAGTAAACGTTTCATATGAGCGACAATTTAATATTATAACCAGATATAAATATATCCTTATAAGTTACTAAAGTAATACAAAGCTATCTCAGTATATTCTGCGATGATACGCCACCTTACCGCCAAATAGAAATAGTAATATGTCTGAGATATTAGATGGCGCTGTTTACGTTACGGTCATCTACATGAACCGAATGTATCGATAAATCAATACCGCTTCAGTTAGTTTTTTTATTTTAATTTCGTATTTCCTTAAACTAAAATTGACAAATAATTTTAAAAGCAATTTAAGAGATTAAGGAAAAATATTTTATTATTAAATAAACCTACCCATACAATTTTTATTTATTACTGGCAACAGTGTATGTAATAAGATTAAATTATTATTGATGCGTTCACCTGACATTCATTTCCCTAAAAACAAAGTGTAAAATTATATCAACCGAACAGTTGACTCAATATTACTTATAGTTATTTTTTTATTCATAGTTTACTGCAAACAATTTTTCTTTATTTATAGAAAACATTTATTTTGATGAAGTATTTTTGAACGCATTATTACATAATATTACGCTATTTATTAAATTAGTACTGATGTGACCGCTAGGTGGAGCTACCTAACCTATTTTGTTTTTGTTTGTCGATGTACATATTTTAGGAAAGACAAACTAACGTGGGTTTTTATGTTGTGGTGATCGCAATACAGTTAAATCTCGATATTCTTGGTTTTTCAATTTTTGGAGTTATCATAGACGGCTACGTGTTACTTAAACTGAAGTATAGTATAGTAAACAATAATTTAAGTTAGTATAGTGAACAATAAAACTATTCCTGCTTTTTAATTAATAGTGCTTCATTGTTCGACACTTTAGTTTAAATAAATAAAGACAGGTTAACTAAAAATATTGTACACCGAGAAGTGCTGAATTAAATTGAATGTCAAATTTTTTAATAAAAAATTATAAATGTCATTGTTGAAAATTTAATACCATCTGCCCTTCTTACCTTATTTATAAGTTTATATGTTACATGTTATCTACTAACAACTTTGTAGTATATTAATTTCTTACAAATACGAAATAATACAATTTAAAATTTGTTTATGTAACATTTCTTTATCCACAGCAACGCGTGGTCGGGTCTGCTAGTAATATTATAAAAATGAAGGTTTGTAACAACAGATTGTAGTTTTTTATTCAGTTAAAATTTGACAAATAAATTGGCAAGTAATCATAACTGAAGTAATCGCGAGCAAAAAAAAAACATCTTTTCAATGATTCTATGTTCGTCAATAAAACCCTGGCATTGAAAAGGCGCTCCTTACAATTCAATACCAGTGTCATACAAAATAGAAATAACATCCAGGTACAATCGTAGGTACAACAATGACGTTCACCTCCGCCCAACGGAGAGCTCTCCGAGTCAATTTGCTCTTAGATATGCGCGCTTTAAATATTCCCGAGAGCGAGACGCGGGTGCCAATTACGAATTCCCTGGAGTTTTTTGTTAAAATAAGCAGACTGCATAACTCTTAACGTCGCGTCATATTCCTGTCTTCCCGGAGATTACGGTGGCAGGGCAGCTGTTCGAAATATTTCATTACCTGTCTCAATCCCCTCCTGAAGCCAAGTAAATTAGATGAGGGAATGACAGAGATTGATCTTTATTTAAAGGATTTGTTACGAGTATGTGATATCATTTATTACATGTAATATGTTTACTTGAATATTTATCTAAATTGTATGTATAAAACCTTAAGTTAAATATCTTGTGTTGTTGTAACTCGTACCTACCCTAGTTTTAATTAAAAACTTATTTGGATCCAATTCACTTTATTTGTTCTTCTCTCACTCTCATCAACCCATTATTGGCCCACTGCTGGACACGGGTCTTCTCTCAGAATGAGAGAGTTTAGGCCATAGTCCACCGCGCTGGCCAAGTGCGAATTGGTGGACTTCACACACCTCCGAGAACTTTTTTTTTTAAGAACTCTCGGGTGTGTAGGTTTCCTCACGATGTTTTCCTTCACCGAAACGCAGTGATAATTAATTTCTAATACGCACATAAATCAGTGGTGCGTGCCTGGGTTTGAACCTCGCACCTCCCGATCGAGAGGGCAAGTTTCAACCATTAGGCTATCACTGCTCTTCTTGTTCTTAATGTTATCTAATAACCAAAATATATAAGAATTAGTTCAGTAGCTATCTCTTTGATTTATGCTTATTGTATTACATTTATCCTTGCTGCGTCCAATGCTTTGATTTCCGATCTACATAAATCATCTATAAATCATTTTTCCTAGATATTGTTCCGTCAACTCCAAAGCGAGGGCTGGATGCCAATTACGTATTCCCGAGAGTTTTTTTGCTACAATAAGCAGACTGCAAAACTCCTAATTCGACGTCATTTTTTTCTGTCGTCCCGGAGATTACGGGGAAGGGCGCACTTCGAACTGTTTCATTACCATCTCCGCTCACCTGCTTGGAGTAAATTAAATTCGGGAATGACATCATTACCCTGCGCAGCGAGGACAATGACAGAAAAAGATTGTTTATTTTGAATCATTCTAAAGTTATATTTTCCAGACGAATTTCATTTGATTAAATGTGGATTTGTATATTCATAGCGGCTACCTATTACCGTTTTTTATTGTATAATTTATCTTTTATTTTGCATAGCATCAGATCTTAATTTTATATACAAATATTTATGTATCACATACTTGACATAGCCGTATATATTTTTTTTTGTTTTTAGCTGGGTAAATTTATAAATGGGTATCTTACTAAGAATATTGGATAATTAAAAAAACATTAATTTCTATTATTTTTATAGTAATTACTAGTTACATTCCTCTAATGGGAACATGAAATAGTGTATAAGCCTTCGGAGGCACTTATAAATTGTCAGTCAATTTTTTTGTTATACTTCCACCACATAGAAATACGACCTCAAATGCGAAGATCCATCCAAATGGATAACACATTTTCGGCAAACGTATCAGGTTACATACACTAACATACTACCTCCCATGTTGACTCAAATGCCTTGTCCACAGACAAGTCCTGGAGAACGGTACGCTGGTGTTCCTGCCGTTTTCCGCGGTGCAGTACCGGCAGGACGTCCACAGCACGGTGTACCGCTGCCGCGCGCACAACGCGCACGGCGCCATCGTGTCGAGGGATATGCGCACACAAGCAGGTAACATTTTATTTTAAACACATAAAGTAACCAACGAGTATACATCATGTGGTAGAACCAGTGTAGTTCGAACGGAGAAGTACCACTGCCACACCTATTTCTAACGTGAAGCATTTCTTGCGTTTCGATGGAAGAGTGTGGTTGCCGGCACACTTTTATATAAGGCGACCGTCATAGCCCTCGGGAGTGGCAACGCATCTGTGTTCCGATAGAACACATGTTCTGTATGAAGTTGATTACAGATGTCCATGAGCGGCAGTGACCACTTACCATCAGGTGGACTGCGTGCTCATTTGCTACTTCAATCAGATAAAAAAAAGGTTGCCTCATATAAAAGCCGGCAAACACCCTCACCACAGAAACGCAACACTTGATTCACGCTAGAAATAGTTGTGGCAGTGATCCCTTCTAGCTCAACCCACACCCGTTCTGCCAATGTTCACACATTGTCATTAAACTATAGCTAATATACAAAGGAAAACTACTAAGATTCAAGATAGTTGTTACCAATATGGTTTGAACGAGGACGTACCTACGCCAGATTTATTTCTAGTAAGATAAGAAGCAGTTTGTGAAAGGTTGCGGATACCGGCCGACTTACATTACTTACATAAGCAACCGTGTTAATCCGAAAGAGTGGCAACGCATCTAAAATTCACTTCAAATATTCAGATCGTATGTGGGTGCCACTAATAGAGTAGATAAGTAATGAAAAACAAAACAGACTTACCTATTGCTTTGTTATTCCTTTGGAGTAAGGACGACGCATCTAATAATATGGAAAAAATAATGAATTGATTTGTATCCAAATGAGTTGATTCAGCAAAATTAGAATTTAAATTAAACGTCTTAAAACTGGTCTCCTTGGTTGGGGCCCAACTTGGAAATCTTTACTTTTATTATAATAATGAAGTAGTAAACAAGCATGCAGGCCGCTGATGGTAAGTGGTCTCTGCCGCCCCGCGACATCTGTAAGTAACTTCACATATAACATAGATTTTATCTGAAATAAATCACAGATGCGTTGCTACTCCCGAAGAATAGGATGGTCGCCACATATAAAAGTGTGCCGGCAACCACACCCTTCCATCGAAACGGAATGAATGCTTTACGTTAGAAATAGGTGTAACGGTGGTACCACCCTGGTTGAACTACATTGGTTTTACCTTTATTTATTTTGATATGGACAACTTTATGAACGTGGTTCTTTCATTGTACACAAATCCAAACGTGAGCACATAAACATAACGGTGAAATAATAAAATATATTGTAATATGAAGAAAGATTAAAAAAACTATACGTAGAACAAGAAATTTGATACCATACAAATCTTTCTTTGTAAAACTTCTAACCTGCTTAAACATCTCTAGTTTCAGTGCTTTATAAAACTTTAACCAGGTTTCCGAGGGAAAATTCCCGATATTCCTGGAACGTGGCACAATCTTTATTCCCAGAAACCTACTTAGTTTGGCAGTAATGGATTTGCTGTCGTTGTTAATGTAAAGAGTATCGTATTTAATAACATGTAAGAGCAATTATCGGTTTACCTATTTTTAAATTTGAAAGTAGAGATAAGCGCAACTTTATTTTATATTGAAATGTGTAGTATATATTCTTGATGAGTATACATATGTAATATATGTATGTTTGGCAGGCCTAACTTATAATTCAAATATTTTTAGGTTGATTACCGATGTCCGTGAACGGTGGCTACCGACCACCATAGATAAAATAATTTCTTAAAAAACTAAAGTTGGTGGCTACCCTTTAAGCTATAAAGCATTGGGACAATTTTCACATATAAGTCTGTTTCAGCAAAATTCAAAGCTACTGTGTTCTAGTTTGAAAGGCCTTTTGAAGAGGCTTACTGGAGGCGTTCTATCCTAGTCCTTAGGGATAGCAAACCAACCTCACAGTACTCAATTGTACTTAGAGATTACATATCAATAGGTATCATCAGGTAAGCTAGATGTTCGTTTGCGACTTCAATTGAAAAAACAACAATATAAAATATACAGAATTCCTTCACAGCTATGTGTCAAACCCAAATAACATTTACTCACATCGCTTTGGTTCGTTAGAGAAATACGTCGTTTTAACAAGCGTCTGCTCGGCAGCTCCATTTTACGGTGTGATTGGGCAGTACCTGCCTACAGACTTGTCAAATAAAGGTACTTTTTATGCGAATATTTGCTGATTTATTTCAGATCTGATTCTGATTTGATACATTGTTAATAGAAATAGAATTATGCTTACGTAAGAAAAAATCCGTTGCTTAATAAAACATGTTATTAGATCTGAAAATACTTTTGATATGGAATCCACTTTTCGGTTTTTTTTCTTTACTTAAACCTTACAAGACAGACATACTACCTAAAATAAAGTAGTCAACATCGGCGTTTTGGAGACCACTTTTCGTATTCATCATTTTCATCAACCCATTATTGGCCCACTGCTGGGCTCGGGTCTTCTCTCAGAATGAGTGAGTTATAGGCCACCGCGCTGGCCAAGTGCGAATTGGTGGACTTCACACACCTCCGAGAACTTTTTTTTTTCTAAGAACTCTCGGGTGTGTAGGTTTCCTCACGATGTTTTCCTTCACCGAAAAGCCGTGATAATTAATTCCTAATACGCACATAAATCAGTGGTGCGTGCCTGGGTTTGAACCTCGGACCTCCCGATCGAGAGGGCAAGTTTCAACCATTAGGCTATCCACTGCTCTATATCTATCTATCTATCTTTTCGTATAGTAAGTAACAAAAAGAGTAAATATCTCCTATATTCCTAAGTAGGTAATATTTATTTTCATATACATATTTTTTATCTGATTGAAGTAGCGAACGAGTATGTATGTGAGTATGTAAGTATGTGCAATTTCAAATAGAACATGGGTTCTATCTGAAGTTGATTGACTTGATGAACAGATGCGTTTGTACTTCCGAGGACATTGATGGTCGCTTTACATAAAAATGTGCCGGCAACCACACCCTTCCACCGAAACGCAAAAACAAATGCAGGGTGTAGCGGTGGTACTTCCCCGGTCGAACTACACTGGTTCTACCACCTGCAAACTTGTAGGAGTAGTAGTTTAGTGTAGAGAGTAGTACATATTGTGTTTTCAATTTAAACATAGCTTTACGTATTCATTAGGTCAAATTAGGTACGCACAAAATTATTACAACGTAACGCAGAAATAAATTAAACCGAATTCAGAGCTATAGTTAGTTACCTTTAGTACTCCGAATTCCTGTGTTTCAATAGCAGACGAAATTATACTCGTAACGTTGTTTGCTTCGCATTCCCATAAACAAATAACACGGGGTTGGATTAACAAGTCAATAGGATTTCAAATTCCGTTTACGTCTTACGACACGACGTGGCTACATGATGTCGTGACACGCTATTACACAATGCTATGAAATTCAATATTTGCTTAAAATATCTACAGGATTAAGCCTAATTTTCATACTAAATTATGTTACGCTTTCTACTCTTAACAACATATAATATAAAGCTCCTGCCGTGTATCGTGTAGAGACGATCTTGAATAGTACCATCTTTTCTATTCTCATAGGTGTCTAACGTGGCAAATAAGGGATAAAATTCAAGATTATTTGGATTTATGCTGTCCTTTTGGGCAGCAGCGTGTTGTATGTATAATAACATCAACGCCTACTGGAGTCGTCAAAACAAACGCCAGACGCGATCATTACTACCCAAAAAAACCAAGCGCTGTCATAATACGCAAATAATCTATACTATAATAAATATTAAATAAAATTGACAACACCATGCACCACTGCAAGAGTATTAACTCGCCAAGCGGGCTTAGCAGTCCTACTTGTTCTACTCTGGCCGCGCTACATGGTAGGCGGAGTGTTAGGTTTTTTCGTTACGGAATTTCTTGATTCGGTCGCAGCGCTCAAACCCCGCGATAAAAAGCTATACAATATCTTGAAAATAATACAATATATAAAAAAATAGTAATAATAAAGACCTCCGTTTGATCTTCCAACCGATTTTTTATAGAAAATCAGTTTTTGAAAAATTTGACTTCTACCTATTTTCAATAGTGGCACAGAAATATGTCTGTCTTTGTAAAAAGAGTAAAAATCATGTGGTAAAAATATATTTCATACGTGTAGCATGACAACAAACAACAATTTACGCAATATTACAATCTAAATATTTATGTATACAAATATATCCTATTCATATCTCAATTCCGGAATTTGCATACAAATAATACAGCCTGTATTGTCGTGTATTCTAAAGCAGGACGTGGCTTCCGGAAACCCTTTGTGTACCGCTCCATACAACATCTAACCTCTGAGCAGAGGTGTCGGATCCTTTAACTGTTATCGTGAAAGGTGTACCCAGGCAAACAGCATTTACGGTGTGCATGGGTTATTTCTTTAACTTTTTTACACTTCATTTGATTACGAGAGCATTCGCAAATTATTTATAATAAACGTGTTAACCTTAGCCTATTATTTGAACTTAAGGAACGACTATCAATATTTACACGGAAATTTCTATAGAAGATATGCTTATGCTTATTAATTTTAAAATGACAATAAATAACTAAATTTTATAATTATATGTGTATGTAAAAGAATAACTTAAAAGTTAAAAAAACAAAATGCCAAATTAAGTATAAAAATCAGCATCCAAATTAGGTACTGTCACTAGGATGAGTACCCACCACCTTCTGCGAGGACGTCATGTCAGCGAAGGAAGACGCCGAAAGGGCCAGAGAGCGCGCTGAACCCTCTCGGAGAAGGCCGCGGCCGCCGGCAACGGCGCCTCGTCCCTGTAGCCTCGGGGTCAGAATAGGGCTACGGTATCCCCTGCCTGTCGTAAGAGGTGACTAAAAGGGGCTTCCGGGGTTGCAGACGGCTAGAGTGGGAGCTCGAACCGTTCGGTCAGGCAATCCCGGGAAGGACGGCGGTATGTGTGGTCGCATACCGTCGTAAAGACTAGACGGAGCGGTGGGCCCAGCCGCCCATCTGGGAGCAGCCCGATGGGGCAGCGCGCTCGGAGGATTCCGGTTGAAGTCGTTTCGAGATCCCGGAGTCCTCCTTTTCAGCGCCGAGGACGGCCACCGGGGGGGTTTTAGTGCGGTAAAAATCCCACATAACCCTGCGTCGCTTCCACGGCGTCGGGTACCTTTGGAAGGTTTCCCCCTCGAAAACAAAAAAAAAAGGATGAGTACCCACAATGCTGGCAATATTACCTCGTTGAATAGCAAAGCTAATTCGTTGACCGAGGTATGTGCCAGCTTTCTGATCATTCGTTGACTATTATATTGACTATTATATTATTATTATTATTTTAAAAGTTTTACTATACGAAAATTTCGACTTCGAAAATTTCAATCACTTTGATTATGAATATGAAATGATTAGCTGCTATTGTTAACATAATTTTGTATTTATGTAGACATCGCACTTAAGTCGGTTATGCGCGAAAATTGAGGCCTAATATTACACATACATGCGGTCCTCTATCAAATTCTAATAGTAGCAAGAAGTGTTTAAATTATGCACACAGACGTTTTAGGCGCTGGTGACCGCAACGTCGCATGCCAATTACAAAGCCAAATATAGTAACAAAAATCGTAAAACGGAAACTAAATTTTACAGACATTAAAAGTAAAATGCATTCTCTACCCGTTAGACCGCGAACTACGAACTATGATCGTTGCAACGCAATCGCCGCTCGGTTTAAAATGCTCGTTACTAAAACTATCGCGAAACCCGAGTCCAGTTAATTGCGGCCACCTGACCCGGCGAGTAGGCGTAAAAACTTCGCTTTTGCGCAAATTAATTTCCAGGATTTGACGGAAATAACGAGGAGCGTAGTAGCAACACTTGCGAACTTAAATTCAGCGGCCTAATGGAAAATAACTCGTGCGATCGCGATACGTGTTAATGATTTCCGGTACATGGTTCTATTCGGATGCAGCTTACAGGTAGATGTTTTCTCGTCTAACCTACTTCTGTGGCGGAATTTTATTTTACAAAATAAACGCTGTAAAATCGAGTTCTTAAGCTCTAACCTAATTAATTTTGGTAACAATATCGTATGCAAATTTGTAATTATAAAGTTTGGAAAACATAACAAACTTATAAAATATTCATTTCGTTCAAGTGCCAAAGGGTACAGACATAAAACTCGCGACCCTAAGCTTAGAAATATGGTATTGTGGACTTACAGAAACTAAGAATACTCGTATAAACACCCAGACATAAGCCAGCTATTCTATACGTATATACGTATAGAATGTCATAGTGTTGAGAATTGAAACCAAAGCAATACAGGGTTCATATTAATCTGACACAAAGAGAAACTAATCTTACATTATTTTTGATTATCAGAATCAATACTTTATCAATCGAGATCCACATGTTTGATTTGGGTTCAATTTTTGATTAAAGCGAAGTTTCCATATTATAATGTTAGCCATTTTTGAAAATGTATGTCTTCTTTAGTAAAGTGTTTAGTTAGTGTCAATATTTCGAATTGTTATTTCATACATACAGTTAACACAAAGTATGAATGGTCTGACAGAAATCAATTTTATAGTCATATATCTATTTTTGAGCAGTGACAGCAGAGTTCTTTTAAAAAAAAGTTCTCGGGGGTGTGTGAAGTCCACCAATTCGCACTTGGACAGCGCGGTGGCCTATGGCCCAATACTCTCTCATTCTGAGAGAAGACCCGTGCCCATCAGTGGGACCATAATGGGTTGTATTCCCCATATCTTTTTAAAATGTATCAATTCCGCGATAATACTAGTCTAAAGTTATATATCTCCCCATATCTGTTTTTTATTCGAAGGTATTATATTTTTGTATATACAATTTATATTACAAATACAAATTGTAATGAAAAATGCCAGAAAACACAAATAGAAAATAAATAAAAAGCTTCCACATTAGATTTGCCGGCGGCTGAAAAATATTGCGTTTCATTATTTAAAGTATTCCTGTGTTCCAGAATATAACATAAAAGAAACAGCATATCTAGGACAAGAGCTCCTAACTAAACAGCCACAAGCCTGAACGCACGCATGGCATATATATTTTAAATTTATAATAGAACTCGCGGAAAATAGGTAAAAAATAATGATGTTTTTTTTGTATGATCGAAGTAGCTAACGAACATACGGCCCACCTGTTGGTGTGATTAGTTATGCTCATGGACATCTGTAAGCAACTTTATAAAGAGCCGGTTCTATCTGAAGTAAATCACAGGTGCGTTGGTACACCCAAGGTCTAAGTTTCCTGTCAAATGGAAGTGAGCTAGTCTCCTTTCTATATGAAGTCGCCTCCAGTGATCAGAGGGTGGTTGTTACAGTTATCATCCAATAGAATGCATGTTTTTAGCTGTTACGATCTTATTAACACATACTTCATTTATGTCACTACTTTGTTAACACAATTAAGTAAATAGGATTTCACTTTTAAGCAGTTAGTGTTATTGAATCACAAATGGCATAGAGGTTACTATGTGATTACGCGCCTTTATACTGTGAAATGTATTTAAATGTCAATTATTAAACGTAATAATTTGTTGTAATCACAGGCTTGTTTCCACTGAGAATTCCGCGGCTTAACTTGCATCCATTACTACTTTAATATTGCAATTACGTAATGTTGAGTATCTACTTCAATTAAGGATTTAATAAACAGTTGAATGCAGTTTATAATTATAAAATTGTTGATCAATTGCTATTCATAACATTCAATAAATCGCTTCAGTTTTATCTATACTTATAATAAAGTTGTAGAGAGGTCAATTCTGTACATGAAATATTTTTCCAAAATAACTATCAGGGCGTGATTAGGGATCGATACTGATGCCAAAAATGCAATCAGTAAATTTTTTGTCTGTCTGTCTGTCTGTCTGTCTGTCTGTCTGTCTGTCTGTCTGTCTGTCTGTCTGTCTGTCTGTATAACCGTTATAGAAACAAAAACTACTCAGTGGATTTTAACGAAACTTGGTACGATTATTCTTTATACTCCTGGGCTGGTTATAGTATACTTTTCATCCCGCTACAATCAATAGGAGCAGAGCAGTAAAGGGAAATGTTGGGAAAACGGGAGAAGTTACTTTTTTAAGCTTCTGTCGCGTGTGCAACCTTAATGGTTTAAGCTACACAGAAATCATGTATGAGGGAAATATTTTCCTTAAAATTATCTAAAAAATATCCTACGACAGCATATGTCCATCTTTTATGGTTGACTCACAATAACACGTGTAACTCCCGATAGCTTAGCAGTTCAAAGCTTTCTGATTATATTTGTCTACTCTTACGTTTATAACTCAGTCATCTATCTGTACGAAAATGAACATGAAAATGAAAAATGAAAAATGAAAAATGAAAAATGGAAAATGAAAAATGAAAATGAAAAATGAAAAATGAAAAATGAAAAAAGATAAATGTAAAATGAAAAATGAAAAATGAAAAATGAAAAATGAAAAATGAAAAATGAAAAATGAAAAATGAAAAATGAAAAATGAAAAATGAAAAATGAAAAATGAAAAATGAAAAATGAAAAATGAAAAATGAAAAATGAAAAATGAAAAATGAAAAATGAAAAATGAAAAATGAAAAATTAAAAATTAAAAATTAAAAACTAAAAATTAAAAATTAAAAATTAAAAATTAAAAATTAAAAATTAAAAATTAAAAATTAAAAATTAAAAATTAAAAATTAAAAATTAAAAATTAAAAATTAAAAATTAAAAATTAAAAATTAAAAATTAAAAATTAAAAATTAAAAATTAAAAATTAAAAATTAAAAATTAAAAATTAAAAATTAAAAATTAAAAATTAAAAATTAAAAATTAAAAATTAAAAAATAAAAATGAAAAATGAAAAATGAAAAAGAAAATGAAAAATGAACAGTGAACAGTGAACAGTGAACAGTGAACAGTGTCACGGTGACGTAACAAATATATTAAATAGGGACAATTCTTGGCTATGCGAAAGATCCATCTTAACTCCTCGCAATGACCAGGCATTTGAGATTAATAATAAAATACTGTCGAATATACAAGGGGAAAGCAAAGTTTATAGTTCAATAAATAGAATGGTCGATGAACAAGACGCCACTAACTACCCGATAGAATTTTTAAATTCTTTAAATATGCCCGGACTTCCTTCTCATGAAATTTGTTTAAAAATTGCCATTCCGATTATTCTGCTCCGAAATTTAAGACCACCACAACTTTGCAATGGAACTCGGCTAATAGTAACCCGGTTGCAACAAAATATTATCGAGGCTCAAATTTTAACAGGTTGCGGTGCAGGAGAAACCGTCTTTATTCCCAGAATTCCCTTAGTACCTAATAATTTTCCATTCCAATTTAAAAGAACGCAATTCCCAGTATCGGTGTGTTATGCAATGACAATTAATAAGGCTCAAGGGCAGACTTTTCGTGTTGCTGGAGTAGATCTCGGTGTCAGTTGTTTCTCGCATGGTCAGTTGTACGTCGCTCTTTCCCGGGTCAGTAGTTCCAAAAATCTTTACGTTCACGTGCCGGATGGATCAACATTCAACATAGTTTACCCGGAAGCTTTGCATTGAAGTATTTTCGTTATATAAGTACTTAAGCCTTCGGCAGGATCAGAATAGGGCTACGGTATCCCTGCCTGTCGTAAGAGGCGACTAAAAGGGGCTTCCGGGGTTGCGGGCGGCTAGAGTGGGAGCTTGAACCGTCCAGCCAGGCGATACCGGGAAGGTGGCGATATGTGTGGTCGCATACCGCCGTAAAGGCTAGATTGGGTGGTGGGCCCATCCGCCCATCTGGGAGGAGCCCGAGTCCTCTTTATAGCACCGAAGACGGCCACCGGGGGGGTTTTAGTGCGGTAAAAATTCCACATAACTCTGCGTCGCTCCCACGGCGTCGGGTACCTTTTGAAGGTTTCCCCCTCGAAAACAAAAATAAAAAAGGTTCTTAAGCCTCATGTGAACGTGATCTAAACAATATTACCAATACATTAACTCAATAACACACAAGGAGTGGCGCTGGCGGAGTCGCGGGCAAAGCTATTAACAATAATATTGTGCGGTTCCGTATTGCGATATTTTTTAACAGTATTGTAGATATGACATATTATATTTCCCTACTAAAATACGAAAGTTAATATGTTTGTTACATCAAAACCACTGAACCGTGAGGAAGGACATAGGCTACTTTTTTTTACGAAAAACAACGGAAACGCGGACGAAGTCGCGGGCAACAGCTAGTATTACATAAAAGTAACAAAATGAGTACGCAATTATAGTAATTGTAAGTGTTCTATGTCTAAGTTTCAAGGTGGTAGAACCAGTGTAGTTCGACCGGGGAAGTACCACCGCCACACCTATTTATAGCGTGAAGCAATAATTGCGTTTCGATAGAAGGGTGTGGTTGCCGGCACACTTTGGCCATCATAGTCCTCGGGAGTAGTAACGCATCTGTGATTGACTTCAGATGGAACCCATGTTCTGTATGAAGTTGATTATACTACATGCTATACAAAAACGTGGGCCTTTAAGGCAATGGCGATCCTGAGTGAGGTCACTGGGACATGTGACCAGGTAGAACCTCTATTCCATATGGAGTAGTACAGATAAATGTCCAGGAGGTAGTTTCTATTTGCAATTAAGTAGACTCCATGCTCATTTTCTACTTCTCAAATAAAAAGCTAAATAAAACGATATTTAAAGTTTGCGTGTACTAGTACCATAAAAGTTTTATGATAGATATTTTTTTTATGTCTTGGATTAGCTTTTATGTGTAAAGATAAAAAAATCCGTTCTCTCTTTCTCATGTATCTATTCAAAATCCTTATAATTAAAACTAGCTACAGACGTTCTAAAAATTAAGACGATACTAAGGTCACCTCGTTTAAAATAGATCATCATCTGTAGAGGCTGTAAAAGAAATGGACATAAACATATACGCTAGAAAAACATTACCCTACTTCTGACGCAATCGGAAGAGAAGTACAATAAATCATCTTATTTAGCTTCTCATAGTTCTCATTATCAAAGGAGAAGAGATTTACAGGCTACAGAGAGATTACAGGCACGTGCTCGCGTACCTCCAGCGGCTACGTGCTCTAGAAATGAGCGATTCCATACAAGTCACATTTGCAGAGATTGTACTGAGATTTAATTGTAATAATTAAATGTGCCGCAGTTTATTTGCAAGCTGTTAGTATAGTATTCGTTTCTTTTTTATTTATATTCTGTTACGGAAGTAGGATTGGATGGCCAAAGTAAGCGACACATTATGTACAACACTGATATATTGTCACTATTTCACACTTATACAATTTCAAAATACATTCGGGCAGAGTAACGTCTTACACTTATAACTGTTAAATGATTCACATTATAATGATACCCTCCCTTTTATAGTAAACATGACAGGCGTTAAGGAAATCGTCACAGAGACAAAAACATTACTATTAATCTGCTACATTACATAAAAATAAAAAATATGCATTTAAATGTTTTATTTATAAAATCATTTATATTTATTTGTATTGAGATTTATGTTATTTATAATCACATGACACGATCAATTTGAATACAATTATTATATAGCTGCTTATTAATGTTTATAACTAATGAGGTCATGAGTTTAATAGTAGTGTCCCCAGGCAAGCTACTTGTTGGTTGGTAACAATTCTAAAAGACAGAAAAAAACATTTGTGATATAAATTATAATTGAATCAAAATACAAAAATCTCATTTTTTTGATACTCATATACACATAAAGAGTGATATCAGATTACCTGTTGCTAACAGCTACTGCAACTCATATCATTGCTCATTACCGCAGATACAATTAGTCAAACCAAGCTTTTCTACAGATACGTTTTTATCTCTAAGCACTTTATTGAGCGCCTCCGTAACTATATGAGTGGTAATATAAGCCCATCTGTAACATGACTACAATAATGGTTCACATAATGGTATCCTTATTAGGTAAAAGTAGGTGTGAAGGTGATATTTCCGTAATTAAATCATGACGTTGTGCCTTGTCACTTCTATTCTGCCAGATACACATACAATGTTAAATTTTTGCTATGAAAAGCTATTTTGCGACCCGCGTGGCGGAGCGGTTACCATACCGGTATGTCGCGCAATGGGTTCCGGGTTCGATTCGGCCAGACAGGTACCTGAATGATGTGTTTAGATTCATGTTCTGGGTCTGGGTGTTTGGTATTCATCTTGTGTGGTACTCATGACACAGGAGAAAATAGTGTGGGACTATGAGCGTAGAAAGCGTGTGCGTGTGTTTAACTATTTTGAATCCTACACACACAGTATATTAATGTATAAAACTGTAATAAATATGCAATTAATTAAAGTAATGCTGCTAGTGTCTTGGGTACATTTTTTTTCTGACTTAATTAGCCAACGAACATGCAGTCCACCTGATGGTAAGTGGCCACTGCCGCCCATGGACATCTGTAATCAACTACATACAGAACATGGTTCTATCTGAAGTCAATCACAGATGCGTTGCTACTCCCGAGAACTAAGATGGTCGCCTCATGTGAAAGTGTCCACGGGGCAGCGATTTGGCTCATTAATTCTATTTATAATTGTAAATTTTAGTAAATAAAATCGTAAATTTAGGTTAAATATTGTAATATTTATATTAACTTTAACGTAAATTGTTAAATTCAAAATATTTAATAAATGCAATTATTATATGCATAGAAATTAATTTGATAACAATGAGAAGTCTGTCAACCATCAACTAAACAGTCGCAGCGCGAGATAATTCCACTCCAAACTTGGTACTTTGAGTTAAGGAAGTTATCGCGAGTAACTTCGAATTTCATATGATACGTGCGTCAACGCCCCATCAGACTGAACGCAGGTAACGTCCGCCATTACTCACCCGACAGCGCAATAACTTGTCCCGTCAAAAATGTTGAGTATTCACGACGTGACAGGGTGAGGGGTGAGGAGGTAGGACGGGGTGAGGCGTGAGGACGGGGTGACGGCATAAGGTGTCGGCATAATGGTCTTTCACGACGAATTACATGCATGTGCGCGCCCTAATACGTGTTAAGTAAGGGACTATTGTATTGTTAGTGTATATTGCTTTTCAATTATGCACGTTCGTGAACTGGAGTAACGCTGAGTCATTACGCTACGATAAAGCTTAGGCTTTACAGAGAGGTTTCGTTGTTAATAGCAGGTTGTTAACCGATTTTGAAATAGGGTACGATTTAATTTTTATTCTAATGAACGCTATAAAGATATAAACTACGTTTTCAACTACTTGCGATGAGTAATGGCAAAGTTGATTAAGATTTTTAGGGGATTCCAGATTTTATGATTTTATATGAGTAATGTAATAACTAGGCAATAATATAAGCCTCCTAATAACATCACATAGTTTCAATTGAATAAGAATTTAAAGAATATTATTAATAAACATTTTAAGATTATTTATTGATGTCGCTATCTTTCCATCAAACAATAATATTTTGCGTGTATAAAGCCTATAAAAGCAATTAACTAGTAAGTATATTGTTACTCTCTAAGTAATAAGGATACATGGACTTGGAACTCGAAAGTTATTATGTGTGCCTATTGTAATTTGCGACGAAAATCTTGTTCAGACAAGATTATGTTGTATTATAAATTGTAAAATATAGTCCCACTTTACTCATATTATATAGTGAAACTGACAAATACCAACGACTACTTACGTATAGGTACTTACTTTATACTTACGTATATATAAAGTATATGCGTAAATATATCAATGGGCGGCAGTGACCACTTAACATCAGAAGTACTGCATGCTATAAGATTGAAGTCACGTCAACCCATTATTGTCCCACTGCTGGGCACGGGTCTTCTCTCAGAATGATAGAGTTTAGGCCATAGTCCACCGCGCTGGCCAAGGACGAATTGGTGGACTTCACACACCTTTGAGAACTTTTTTTTTAAGAACTCTCGGGTGTGTAGGTTTCCTCACGATGTTTTCCTTCACCGAAAAGCAGTGATGATTAATTTCTAATACGCTCATAAATCAGTGGTGCGTGCCTGGGTTTGAACCTCAGACCTCGCGATTGAGAGGGCAAGTTTTAACCATTAGGCTATCACTGCTCTAAAACCGTATACAATTTGATTATACATAATATAGATTTTCCAGTGATTTTTGTACCATATAATTTGAATACCCAAATTATGAGGCTCTAAATCGTCTGTAATTTTAAGCCTTTCCTATACCCGACACCCTCATCAAGTCACTGTCGAGTGTCCTCTCGGTGCGCTTAGTGTCAGAGGAGACGAGGGCCGGACCGACAGTTAGGTAAATAGCCGCTGAAGTCCACACTTCACTTTCGGTAAATATTTATATTTGGTAAATGTGTGCTAAAGTCGGCAGGTGAAAGGCATGACATATAAATGAAGCATGACATTTTTATAAAAATATTTTAATATTGATATTATTTTCTGTATATATTTTTGATTCTCGTCAAACATATTAGAAGTTAAAATTATAGAAATAAAAATTAAAATTATAAAAAAGGTTTCAATGTCTAAAACCATTGAAAAAATAACAATATTAAGTCTCGTTACGTATTAAATTAACTATAAACATCAGCTTGTCTCAGTCCACTGCTGGACATAGACCTCTGCTAAGGCGCGCCAGTAAGCTCTTCGGCTCTCCTCATCCTCTCAAATTAACTAACTATAAATGTATTACTGTAATAATCTTATCGCCCTTAGCGTTTAAATAGTGATCAACCTGTTTCTGTGTTTCTTATTTTAGTTTAGGTACATTTTTTATCTGACTGAAGTAGCAAACGAGCATGCAGTCCATCTGATGGTAAGTGGTCACTGCCGCTCATGGACATCGGTAATCAACTTCGTACAGAACGTGGGTTCTATCTGAAGTCAATCACAGATGCGTTGCTACTTCCGTGGACTATGATAGTCGCCTCATATAAAAGTGTACCGGTAACCAAACCCTTCCATCGAAACACAGGTGTGGCGGTGGTACGTCCCCGGTCGAACTAGTAGAACCAGTGCTACCACCTTTATGCATACATACATTACATACAAATAATATAATTAGTTTCAGTATATATCACAATGAATAGTACAATTACTCGCGTTAATCTGACAGGTGGTTAATTACAGCTTCTCTGCAATTAATCGTGTTGCACTAAGATCAATACGACACGCTTAGACATTACCGATGATGTAAGTGTCCGATTGTAAAATACCAAAATATCTATTAGGTGTTACAAATTCATGATGTCTTAAGATAATAATCTTATTATATGTCTATGATTAAAATGTTCACTATCATGAAAAATAATATTGCGATCCTAAAAACCAGTCCCGTAGTCAGTCCCGTCCCTGTAGTTCCGGGATCAGAATAGGGCTACGGCATCCCCTGCCTGTAGTAAAAGACGACTAAAAGGGGCTTCCGGGGTTGCTGGTAGAGTGGGAGCTCTAACCGTTCGGTCAGGCAAGCCCGGGAAGGACGACGGTATGTGTGGTCGCATACCGTCGTAAAGACTAGACGGAGCGGTGGGCCCAGACGCCTATCTGGGAGGAGCCCGATGGGGCAACGCGCTCGGAGGATTCCGGTTGAAGTCGTTTCGAGATCCCGGAGTCCTCCTTTTTTAGCGCCGAGGATGGCCACCAGGGGGTTTTAGTGCGGTAAAAATCCCACATTACCCTGCGTCGCTCTCACGGCGTCGGGTAGCTTTTGAAGGTTTCCCCCTCGAAAACAAAAAAAAAGTGCTAGTCAGTCTCACGCACGGAGGGTTCCGTACCTGTACTAAAAAGGGCAAATAATCACGTTTGTTAGTACATACAGTATGTATGAAACGTTCGGGAAACTTCGTAGTATCTTCTCGTCCACAATTCCTCAGTGCCTGAAGTCGAAATTGTTCGAGCAATGTGTGTTGCCAGTGATGACCTATGGCGCCGAAACGTGGTCCTTCACTAAAGGCCTCATTCGAAGGCTCAGAGTCGCTCAGCGTGCTATGGAGAGGGCTATGCTTGTAATTTCGCTACGAGACATAATTCGCAACGATGAAATCCGTAGACGAACGAAGGTTACTGACATTAGCTCTCAATATCAGCAAGCTGAAGTGACAGTGGGCCGGCCATATCGCTCGAAGGACCGATAACCGATAGGGAAGAAAGGTCCTCGAGTGGCGACCACGTTTAGGCAAAAGGAGTAGAGGTCGCCCCCCTACCAGGTGGACCGATGACCTGAAGAAGACAGCGGGAAACCGTTGGATTCAGAGGGCACAGGACCGGTTGGAGTGGCGCCATTAGCCATAGGGATAGCCATAGGGAAGGCCTATGTCCAGCAGTGGACTTCAAAGGGCTGATGGATGGATGAAACGTTTATTCTGTTTTTGTGTCGTTATAGCGACAACAGAAAAACAACATGTCTAGCTATCACGGTTCAAAAGATACAGCCTGGTGTTAGACAGAAGGACAGACGGACAGCCGGACAGCGAAGTCTTAGTATTAAGGTTCCGTTTTTACCTTTTGAGTACGGAACCCTCAATATCACCAAAACTTTAGAAGATGGTGATGGTGAAGATGGATATCCTGTGTGATACGACTCTGAAGGCACCACCGCCACACGTATTTCTACCTATTTATTTTCTTATGTAAAATTAAAGTAAAGAATTATTTACAACTCCCTTGACGGTAATTTATCAATAAGGGTAGTGAACATTTACAGTAATCTGAAATGCAGCCTGACCTAAAGTCTATCACTGATTAATCTACCTAATTAATTAATTTTCCTAGGGACTAAGTCGGTCGGATTCACTTTCCGAGCCAGAAAACTCTTAATTAACTTTCAATTCTTAGAAATGAAAATTTACCGTTCAGTCACATCAACAACCAATTGTGTGAAATACTATTTATAAAATATCTCCTCAACAATTTCGATGTATTTCCTTTCCGATATGCAATTCCATTCGTCCATGTTACGTACATTCCAAATCCGCTGTCTCCTGCAGCGACATCTCGCGGATTTGCATTGCGACACTAACGACATGAAGATCCCGCCGTCCTTCATGTCAAGGAATGAAACATCAAATGATTTGAAAGTATTTTATAGAGAAATAGTTGAACGGATTTGTTTTGCTTTCTCATTTCCTCTTTTTTTTATCTAATTGAAGTAGCAAACGAGCATGCAGAACACCTGATGGTAGGTGGTTATTGCCGCCCATGGATATCTGTAAACAATTTCATATAGATACGTGGCTACTTTCGAGGACTAAGATGGTCACCTCATATAAAAGTTTGCCGGCAACCACACCCTTGCACCAAAACGCTAAAATTATTCACGCTAGAAAAAGGTATGGCGGTGGTACTTCCTCGGTCGAACTACACTGGTTCTACCACCTTTATAACCTCTAAATGTTATATAATGTTATTTGACGTAATTTTAGTAGCTCAATTATGAAGAAAAACAGAAATCTATCTAAAGCTTCTTTATCAATTTCACACTATTTCTTTAGCTTATATAAATAATAATATCTACTTTATAATACCTATTGATAGTGACCTTTTAGTCGTAATTCGAAAGGGTAATTTTAAGCTGATATAATATGATTGTACCGATACTAACACAAAGAATCCACCTTTACATAAAAACAACCGTCGTCTTATCTTATCTCGTAAGCCTACATCAAAACAAAATCCTCTGGTCCTTACACATTTGCGGTAGAAATAGTGTGATTTAGATAAAATCTAGTTGCTAGTGTGCTTCTTCCTAGTGTGTTTAACTCCGCCTCTTTGGAATAGAGATTACTTTTTAAATAACTGTAATAATAGTTTTTATAAGAAAAGTAACAGTCACAACACAAGTGCTACAAGTATTCTACCTACAGCATACATGATTATGTAATGTATTTTTATGTCAAACTAGCTAACCCCGTGAAATTTGTTCCGCCTAACGTTCTAACCACTATGTTCTACATGTATGTTTACATAAAAACCTTTCTCTTGAAGTACTGTATCTATTAAAACTGCATTAAAATCCGTAGCGTAGTTTTAAAGATCTAAGCATACATACCTTTTTTTTTTTTGTTTTCGAGGGGGAAACCTTCCAAAGGTACCCGACGCCGTGGGAACGACGCAGGGTTATGTGGGATTTTTACCGCACTAAAACCCCGGTGGCCGTCCTCGGCGCTGAAAAGGAGGACTCCGGGATCTCGAAACGACTTCAACTGGAATCCTCCGAGCGCGCTGCTCCATCGGGCTCCTCCCAGATGGGCGGCTGGGCCCACCGCTTCGTCTAGTCTTTACGACGGTATGCGACCACACATACCGCCGTCCTTCCCGGGATTGCCTGACCGAACGGTTCGACTCTAGCCGTCTGCAACCCCGGAAGCCCCTTTTAGTCGAAGCATTCATACCTAGTATAGGGACAGACAGCGTGAAACGACTTTGTTTTATACTATGTAGTGATTAAGGCAGCAGTTGAACACATTTATTTCCACCCATAGGATCCCAAATAAAGCAGAAATAACTTGCTAGTCGTATGTTATCTGATGTTAAATCAATATTATCGCGGAATTGAAAAATTTTAATAGCTAACGGGTAGGTACTCACGATAACCAATTTTTTAATTCTTTTGGCTGAAATTTGACCCAGTTACATAAACCGTGGTCAGGGATCGTAGTTACTATATTATTAAACGAAATGGAAGCAGCTGCACATTAAAAAGTAAATAAATATTTTTGATAACCTTCAGTAACATCACTCTGGGTCATCTATCAGCCTTTAAAAGTCCAAAGCTGGACATAGGCCTCCTCAATAACTTTCTTAATAGGCATTAAAATTTGTAATGTCCACCAATTCGCACTTGGACTATGGCCTATAACTCTCTCATTCTGAGAGAAGACCCGTGCCCAGCAGTGGGACAATAATGGGTTGACAACACAAAATAATTGTTTTGCAAACTCAGATTGTATGATACACATGGCGTCACATTGGCTGCCATGTGTAACGTGCACGTGACATTTTAACTCGGCGTGGGTTAATTGGTTTCATTTCACCCGCACATATGAACAAACACAAATTAAATAAAAGCTTGTAAATGAGAGTAACTGCCGCAACTGTCGACTATAAATAATACTTACATCTTTAACGTCAATCATATTTATTGTATAAGCATAGTTAATATTAAGTAATAAGTACATAAAGTATCATAAATTACAATTTTATTTATATGCTTTACAGTGTTGGCGAACAAATGTCTAGTCATTTACATAAATGTTCGAAGGTAAAAATAATATGTAAACTAAATTATTATTAAAAAATAATAAAAAAAATATATGTCGAGTATTATTAAAATATATTTTTTAAATTAATTACATTATTAGAATTAAACACACCAATTTTATACCTTTAAGAATTCCTTAATACTGTAGAAGCTCTTATCTATTAGCCACATTTTAAGCTTTTGTTTAAATAGTTTAAGTTAATTTATGTCCCGTCCCTGTAGTTCCGGGGCCAGAATAGAGCTACGGTAACCCTTGCCTGTCGTAACAGTATACTAAAAGGGGCTTTTGAGGTTGCGGGCGGTATGAGTGGGAGCTCGAACTGTCTAGCCAAGCGACCCCGGGTAGGACGACTGCATGTGTGGCCACACGCCGCCGTAAACACCAGGAGGAGCAGTAAACACGAATGCCCTGGGAAGAGCTCGATTGGGGCATCGCGCTCAAAGGACACCGGTTGTGTTCTGGTGGATATCCCGGAGTCCTCCACGCAGCGCTGAGGATGGCCTCCGAGGGCGTTTTAGTGAGGTAAAAATCCCACATAGCCCGGCGACCCACGGCGTCGGGTACAGGTTTCGCCCCTAGAAATAAAAACTTTTTAACAAAAAATATCTACCGACTTCCATGTCACAAAAAAGTAAAAAATAATTTAAATATATTTTGGTCTAGAACATACTCAGTACTTAGTACATAGTCCTGAAGTCGGTGCTCGACATATTTCGCTGGACGACGGTAACTACGTCCTATATGAGCACCGACTTCAGAACTATGTACTAAGTACTGAGTATGTTCTAGACCAAAATATATTTAAATTATTTTTTACTTTTTTGTGACATGGAAGTCGGTAGATATTTTTTGTTAAAAAGTTTTTATTTTACACTTTTTAGTGACTATATTTTTATGTTTGTATTTAAATAAAGCCTCTAAGTTTGCTTTGTGCATCTACATATTCACAAAAATTAAACATAAAACACTTTTACAATTCATACAAACAGGGCGCCCCCTCTGGAAGTACCCCTCCATCATCAGGGTTGAGGAGTTGAAGGTCAAATTTTTCATCTTATATTGTTGCTTAGTAATCTTATTACATATACGTTAGTACCAGGTGGCTAACTTCTATGGCTCAGGCTTGCAGTACCCTGCATCATCAGGGTTTAGGAGTTGAAGGTCAAAATTTTAATTTTGTGCCTCTGTTTGGTATTATTTTTACATACCCGTAAGCACCAAATTGCCAACTCCTATGGTTTAGAATTGAAGTACCCCTTCATCATCAGGGTCGAGGAGTTGAAGGTCATAATTTTAATTTTGTGCCTCTGCTTAGTATTATTTTTACATAACCGTAAGCACCAAATTGCCAACTCCTATGGTTTAGGATTGAAGTACCCCTTCATCATCAGGGTTGAGGAGTTGAAGGTCAAATTTTTGATTTTATATTTTTGCTTAGTATTTTCTTTACATAACCGTAAGCACCAAATTGCCAACTTCTATGGTTTAGGATTGAAGTACCCCTCCATCATCAGGGTTGAGGAGTTGAAGGTCAAATTTTTCATCTTATGTTTTTGCTCAGTAATCTTATAACATATACGTAAGCACCAAATGGCTTATTCCTTTGGTTTTGGCTTTAAGTACCCCTGCATCATCAGGGTTGAGGAGTTGAAGGTCAAATTTTTGTCCCATGAATTTGCTTAACAATTTCATTATATATTCGCAAACATCAAACGACCAACTTTTATAGTTCAGGCTAGCAGTACCCCTGCATCATCAGGATTGAAGAGTTGAAGGTCAAATTTTTCATAGTAAATACCTACATAGTAATTTTATTCTATATTTTACTCAATTGGACTTCTCCAGCTAAGGTTCGGCCGACTATCACTAATTTTATTATTTTGCTCCAAAAAGTTGAAGATCCTATGATTAGAACCTTATCAAACTCTTATCAGACTACCCCTGGAGTACATCCTTTCTAATAAAAAAAGAATCATCAAAATCGGTTGGCGGGATATTGAGTTATTCATACATTTATCGCGTACATTGAAAATGCAAATTTAAGACTTATGCGTTTTTCTTATGGATGCCCTAGTCAAAAAAATACTAAAAAAAAATGGGACCCTATGACACGCACTACCTTTCAAATAAAAAAAAAATCATCTAAATCGGTTCACCCAGTCCGGAGAAATGAGGTAACAAATATAAAAAAAAAAAAAAAATAAAATAAAAATACAGACGAATTGATAACCTCCTCCTTTTTGGAAGTCGGTTAAAAAAAGGTTAATTTATGCCCAAAGGTACCTTATTATATAATTTGTGACACATAGCGCATCTATTATTACATAATATTTCAAACCAAACTACACTAAGAGCATTCCTCCTTGCAGATAATAACCCCGCACTCACACTATTCACTCCGTGCCAATCCCTTAAGGGACGGTAAATTTGTTCGGAGACCAGCGCCGAATTAATTAGAAGTAAATACATGTTTTAGTAACGGAGATTTCTCTAAGGATCCAGTGGGGGTTATTACTTCGATTTATTATGTAACATGTCGCTGTCACTTCCTTGCGATGTTGCCATTATGTTATTTTTAGTGTTTTTAGCCGACTGTGCAGATTAGGGTAATGTTTTTCGAATGTTTTAAAGCAGTGATAGTTTGGTTGAAACTTGCCATCTCAATCGGGAGATCCGAGGTTCAAACCCAGGCTCACACCACTTATTTATGTGCGTATTAGAAATTAATTATCACTGCTTTTCGGTGAAGGAAAAATATCGTGGGGAAACCTACACCCCTGAGAGTTCCTTAAAAAAATCTCGGAGGTATGTGAAGTCTACCAATTTGCACTTGGCCAGCACTGTGGACTATGGCCTAAAACTCATTCCGAGAGAAGACAGTGCCCAGCAGTGGGACAATAATGGTTGACGATATATTTCCGAGCGCGTGTTTGTATATCTTGTCTGTTTCTCTGGCAGTCGGTACAGCTCAAACGGATTGTAACACAGGACGTATCATTTAAATCGACTCAGCTTGCAAAATAATATAGACGATATAATTTAGAAAATGGCGCCTGCAAATAGTGAAAAAGAAGCGGAAGGGATAAAACTTTCTATTATCATGATAATATAAGTATAAAGTAAAAGCTGAGAAGTGGTTCACCACTAATATTGTGCTTTAATATCATATTATGTTATTGGTTTTTCTTTTTTTTCTTTTACTTAATTTATATGATTTATGATATGATGTACTCTACTATAAAGTATGCTAGTGAAAATCTACATTAGATACGTTAAATAAATAACACTTTTCATTATCTTCAAAACATGTTTTCAGTTTTAGATTTAAAGTGAAATAGAAATAGAAATAGAAATAGAATAGAAATAGAATAGAATTTTGGTTTCTAATAGTAAATTTAATTTTGATTTAGTTAAAATAAGGTTCTAAAGTAGAGATACTAGCCCTCAGAGTTGGAAACGTATCTATAATTAATCTCAGGAAGGGAAGCTTTGACCACAAATAGAACACATTTTTCGTTAGCAGCAGTGCCAATTTATTATTAAATGGACTGTATGATACCGATACATAAATAAATTAAACTAGTCACCCGTCGCAAAAACATCTAACGTTTTTGACGATATGTATTTTCATAGTAAGACATTGAATGTTCTATTTCGTATATATTAATACGTGAAGCAAAAATTTGTGGTGCATTTTTAAGTAACTTGCCGCGGACGGAGAAGTATGAAATTTTGCACGGCTAAAGTTGACGTAGAGAAGGAGTGCGGAGTGTTAATATTTTTTTCAAATAAGGCATATACCATACATAAAATCAACTGAAAACACATTACACACACTACCGTGCATTTGTGACAAACTACATCAACTTCTCTACATCAACTATAACCGTGCGTAATTTCATACTCCTCCGCCTGTGGCAAGTATCTGATAACGAATCACAATTTTTTGTTTCACGTTTTAATATATTGAATTTTTCTTACGTCACTAGAACTTATATATTGATGTTAATGAGCAGAAATGTGTAACTAAAGATGTATAGACAAGTTTTACCGAATTGACACTTTGATTGTGATTTGTTACAAAGTAGCCTTATCCTGTAAATGAAAGTTGATTAACAGCTAACAGACACCTTCAAAGCTATCACGATGCGCCACCAGGCAGACGTCCCGAGGGCCCTCGACCGCGACGCAGCCTTTGTAGCGTCGCTACGACTGACGCGACCGTTGAGTGCCGGTCACCTACGACACGTAGCGCGTAGACGTGTGCTACGAGGCTACGAGCGAAATTGTATATTAGGATGTATTAAATTATAAAATACTAGGTTTTCCCGCGGCTTTGCCGCTTTGGACACGTCTACTACGATAATGAGTATATTCCATGTGTCAATATAGAACGTAAACTATGTGTGTGCAAAATTTCAACAAAATCTGACAGGTCCTTTCTGCGTGAAACAGTAACAAACATACATACTCACAAACTTTTACATTCATGATTGATGATTAATAAATCTCGTATGCCATATAAAGCTAGGCAAAACTTTGTCAAAACTTGTACATTTTGTCTAAATTTATTAACATTCAAATACCAAGTACTGATAACAATATAGAATAAATTAATAGTTAATATCATAATGAATACAATACAAAATATTTAATCACGTTTTCATAAACCTGTCTAATACGAAATGTAATATAACATTTGAAATTTAAATTTAATTAGGTTAGCGCCCATAATTGAATAAATTATACTAATTTATGTTGATTGATAACATGGCGATTGATTTATTGGTACTTTTGACTACGTTAATCATTCCGTAGTCAAATCTTTTAAACATTAATAGTTAATAACTTTAAAAATCCAAACTAATTAAAAGTATTGCCTGAAATATATCCTCGTTTGAAAACATATGTCACGTGGAATGCTAACTGTCCGTATCTGTACAAACATAAGATCATAAACTAATTGAACTGATACTAATATTAGATGTGCCAGATTAATCCTTGGGGATTGCGACGGATATGTGATCGACCTCAGATTGGATCCGAGTCTTAATTTCATTTGGGGATGGATACAGATCCAAATGAAATTAGGTGATAATAAGTCATAAACTGATAATAGTCATGACTTATTATCAGTTGCATTTTTTATTTAAATATGTGGGTGGGACACCGCGCAGTTGTGAAAAACACGCTACCGAAACTATTTTTTTTAGTTAGTTTAAAGATCTGACATTGTTTGTTTATTAAATTAGCAATATTTAGTGATTTCTAAAGATGTCAATTTAGTTTACCCCCCATAAATGTGTTATTGTCACCTGGCCCAGCTTTATTATAAAAAAGCGAGCGCCTGCCGGTAGAAAGAGATACTTGTTTAACCGTCGAAGCGATCGGACCTCGTCAAGTGTGAATAAATCGAAGAAGTTTATTCCTTTTTACTTAAAATCTTTAAGAATGTACAGTAATGAAGACTCATGGCCTTCCTGACGTCACATCTAATTCGTTATATACATATAAAGTAACAAACAAGCACGTGATCCTCTTGATGGGAAATTACTTCTGCCGCCTATGGACATCGGATATCGACTACATATGAAACAGAGGTTCTAATTGAATTCAATCACAAATGCGTTGCTACTCCCGAAGAGTAAATTAGACCCCTTTCTATTATACAACAAGAATTGATTCACACGAGAAATATATATAGCATTAGTACAACCTTGGTTAAACTACGCTCTTTTTGGCTTACACGTTTTATTCTTCAAAAATGTGTGCGTGTACTAGCGTACACTCGTAAGAAGTGAAACTTCTTTATGACGTTATTTTTCAAAAAATAATTTACTATATGCAACTTTACAGAAATTGGTTAAATAAAGTTAATTTAGATAAAGTTTATTAAAAGGCTTTTATTAAACGTTATCTAATAATCTAATCTGTAATAATCTATCTAATATCACGCGTGGTAGGGATAAGAAAAAGATGGCGCGTAACGGAAAAAAAAAGATGGCGCGTAACGAAAAATAAAGAAAGATGGCGCGTAACAGAAAAAGATGGCGCGTAACGAAAAAAATGTTACACTATTTTTTTTTCCAACCCCGATAAAGAAGTTTCACTTCAAAAATGTAAACATTCCTTTGAGATTCCTTATAAGGGTTGAAGTATTTCAAAAAGATTGGTAAGTACTTCAAATAATCTCCTTAATTAATACATCTGATGAGCAACATTGGAAGAAGGCTCTTCGCCCTTGAGGGCTAAATTCCATGCCACTGAGCTATCGGTACCTACTATATCCGCGCATTTACCACTTCATTTGCATAATATAAATAAATTAACCACCTCTATGAATTATTAACGACTTCCAACATTTCAGTATAAACTCAGTACCGAATTAAAATTATTTTGCTTAGTAATAAAGTTCTGTGTTTACACACTTTTGTTTACTTGAATAATTAACTGATTTCCCGTTAAACAAATATACATTTTAATTGAATGTTGATTTATGCAGGAAGTATTTAATAATCACTTTTTAATGTAGTTATGGAATAACCACATTCTAACTGTTATCGTTGAAGTTAGGTATAGTAATATATGGTGATGTCTACAATGGTTTTAAATAATTCTTGTTTGAAATAATTTTATTCCAATGTGGGGGCCTTTTTTCAGTTCTTTTTTGTTACGAGGGGGACAACTTCAAAAGGTACCCGACGCCGTGGGGGCGACGCGGGTTATATAGGATTCTTACCACACTCCCTCCCAATGGCCTCAGCGCTGCGTGGGAGACTCTGGGAACTGCAACAGAACACAACCGGAATCCCCCGAGCGCGATGCCTATTTCGGGCTCTTCCCTGGTGAGCGAATACGCTCAACGCACTTTCTGTTATTGACGGTAGCATGCGACCACATATGCCACCATCCTTCCCGGAGTCGCTTGGCTGGACGACTCGAGCTCCCAGTCTAGCCGCCCGCAACCCTGAAAGCCCCTTTTAGTTGCCTCGTACGACAGGCAGGGGAGACGTAGCCCTATTCTGTCCCGGGACTACAGGGACATCCAATGACGGCCCTAGTACATGTTATTTCAATTCATTTTATATCTACAATGAATCGCGTGGCAGAGCATTTACCGTACCTATACTGAGTATATTTCCAGGTTTGATCGACAGCCACGCAGACACTTAGATTGATCAAATGTATGTTTCTATTCTTAGTCTGAGTTTATATGTATCAATACGAATTCGATCTCGATATTGCGTTATTGAATTTTAAATATTTAAATATTATACGTTGTACTCTTCTTGATACACTTAAATTAAATTTCTGTCTTCTCTGTAATCTTATTAATATATAAATGACATTGTTATTAAAATCCCTCATCCATTTAGAGAAATTATTTTTGGAAGAAACGCAATAATTTAAATCGTAAGTGAGTAACAATATTTCAAAAGTCGTAAACAGAAAAAATGTGCATAGACTTAGCATCTAAAATTAAAACAGTATCAACTACATACTGTAGTGAAAAAAATGAAGTTTTACTACTTCCTTTGTGTCACCTGCAGAATCGGACACCCTCTTGTGTTCCTGACAAGAGCACTATACGTGTGCCGCTTGTTCCTTCTCTATGAAACATTGTGCGCGATATATTCAATTAAAGTATCTAAGAAGCCCGAATATGCTGCTGAACAGCGGCGATTTAAAAAAAACACACGCTTTCTACACTCATAGCCCCACACTAGGATTTTCTCCTGTGTCGTGGGTACCATGGAAATACACAAGACGAATACACAAACACCCAGACCCAGAACATGAATTTAAACTCATCAATCAGATACCTGTCTGGCCGGGAATCGAACCCCGACCCCTATGCGCGTCAGACCGGTATGGTAATCACTGCGCCATGTGGGTCGTCAAATTGTCGGCCGTCGGCGATTGGCAATTTGTACTGCGTTGTGAAGGGTTTTGAATAACACAATTCCTTCACTTTCCATGGATTTTGTAGAAGTGAAAAATTAATTAATCCAGTAAATCGGTAATAACACTTCCTATGTAACATCAATAATCATTGCAGTCACCAAACATATATGGCCAACGAGGAGACTATATCCAGCAGTGAATCTTAAAGAACCGATGGATAAATTGTATGTCACATGTTAAAATTAAAAGCAAAAAACTACACACATTTAGGTGCCATTCCCAGCTACTTTTAAACTCGTCAAATAAACGCACGTAAGCTTAAATAAAAATGCGGCGGTAAAATGCGTATTTTCAATATCGTGACATAACCAGTAAGTTATCGTAATGTGATACAGCATGCGAAAGAAAATCATCCATGTTAAAAGTACAATGTCTACGTCGTTAACGCGCACGATTAAATAAAAACCGTCAAAGTGTCGGACTCTAGCACGAACTATTCCGTACATTATCTATAAAAAACGGGAAATCACGTTTGTTTCATGGAGACACTCCTAAAATGTTAGTTTTAGTCTGTTTTTAGTATTTATTGTTATAGCCGCAACAGAAAGACATCATCTGTGAATATTTCACCTCTAGCTATCATAGTTCATGAGATACAGCATAGTGACAAACAGACGAACATCGAAGTCTTAGTAGGGTCCCGTTTTTACCTTTCGGTTACAGAACCCTAAAACACATTAATTTATAGATCTCTTACCCAACGTTTAAATGCTTAATAATTTGTTAATTCTACATATACAATTGTGTATGTAATTAGCGTAAACGTCTAGCGCTTATCAGATTTAAGATCAAAGTAAAGCTGAACTAGGCCAGATAAGGAACAAGCGACCGGATATTGTCTTTCACGAACCTGAGGTACATCCAATTAGTGAATCGATTATTTTATACAAAACCGTTGTTTTTACCCGTCTGCGTTACAAGGAGAGTCATATATTTCAAACGTATTTATGAATATATTATATATTACATACATATGTATGTTTTATGTATGGAAGTCCATTTCCTTACCATACACTACAGCTATATATGATGTATTAATGTAATTGACTCAGTTTGCAGGATGACATGAAAAGAGAACAGAAAGGATGATTTTATGTTATACTAATATCATTCGTATCAAATTAAAATAATAACATATTCTTGTTACTATTTTGATTGAAAATCAATGCGATATGAAAATAAACAAAACAAAATCAATCGTATTAAAATACTTGGGGAATAATTTTAATAATTTAACAATGCGTCTTGTCTTTCGTGTTTAACTATGTTGTAATTTAACTAGTCAAGTATTTCCTAGAAGAATGGTAGTTTCGAAGAATGGTGTGGTTGACGGCATACTTTCACATGAAGCGACCATCATAGTCCTTGGGGGTAGCAACGCATCTGTGATTGACTTCAGATGTAACCCATGTTCTTTATGAAGTTGATTACAGATGTCCATGGGCGGCAGTGACCACTTACCATCAAGTGGACTGCATGCTCGTTTGCTAACTTAGTCAGAAAAAAAATCACCACTTTACTACACTTAAAAGATGATAATTAAGAGTAAACAGTGCTATTTCTCAAACGTAGCAATTGACGAATAATAGTACGAAATGTTAACTTGTCCTCTACGCCCAACTCATCTGAATAAACAATAATGCTGTGTTTATATAAGATACAGACGGAGTCAACATTATTAGTGCGAATTATTAACGTCTATAAAACACTTGTAACCTTGACAAATAGGTCTATTGACGAGTCTTGCGTTATACGTTTAAAATAAAATGCAGTCAAAAAATACCGAACGTATGAGCATTTCAGAAACATTTATTTTAAACTTATTCAGATATAAAAAAGAATCCATCCGCGACAGATTTCTTATTTTTTTAAAGTATATAATTATTTTGATATACTAAAATATACAGTGTTCGTTTAATTTTTTTATAACCAAATATTTAGGGCTTCTTAAATTTTATAATAATTCACTTTTTCTTTGCAGGCTTTTTATACACATTACGTCTACCAAGAGAAAGCCCTAGTACTGCTAGCTTATATAAAATTAAGCCTAAAATACTAAAAACGATAATCGTGAAAACCAATGCGATCAAAACAAGTTCTATTTCGAAGTATTGTTGCCAGCTCATGTTCGCAGACGCCGGCCGCAAGTGATGTGTGTCGCCGTGGCGTAGTGTGTACTCCGTCCACCAGATGGCGCGCTCCATCGGAGACAGAGGCTGGTCGTTCATAACTTTGTTAAAACGGATAATATTTTCCTTATAGCTGCAAATAGTAAAAAGAGAATTACGAGAAATTTAAACCATTATACATTTAAATGCTAAATTTAAATTCCTTTTTAAAGTGTCTAAGTTCTAATTATAAAAGATAGCCAGGCCAAAACTAGTACAAAATTTACTTGAAAGATATAATTCCAGACTTGTAGTAAGCATCATTATTTTCAGACTCCAATTTATGAGCTTTCTTTGGCATGGCTTAGGAACGTTTTGTCATGATTGTGTGATGACATCATAACATAACATTCGTCAAATATTCCTACTATTACAACTATATTTTGTGGCAGTTTACTTATTTAAAAGCAAACCAAACGCTGATCCTTAATAAGATTTAACATGTATCCAAATTAAAATAGAAAGGTCAAATTTATTACTAAAGAAACACAAAGTTACACAAAATAAAAGCATACCTTTTATCGTTAATAACATTAGCGATTGATCTTGCAAACTCATCTTCTGTAAGAGTATTCCAGATTAAATGGATACCGATTCCGTGGCGTACATAATGTTCAGCGTTGAACCACTGATCTCCGTATATCGGTATACCAATCATAGGCACTCCAGCAGCTATGCCCTCCTGTGATGATTGCAGTCCTCCCTGAGTTATAAATAGTTTCATTTTTGGATGCCCTGCCATAGATAAAAAAGTTATTGAAACAAAAATAAAATATTATAAAGCCAAAAAAATCCGACTGCAGACAACAAATAATTAAAAGTAAAAAAAAAACGACTAATACGTGTGCTATATGCTACACACGGTTATACATATTTGTAGTTCAAGGAGATTCTCCTGTAATATTTTCTTTTTTTTTATATTTGTACCTAACGATAAGGCAGACGGGCCACCTGATGGAAAGTGGTTACCGACGCCTATGGACATTTGCAACACCAGAGGAGTCGCCAATGCATCGCCGGCCTTGAAGGAGAGCTCTTTTTGCACCTTTCTTGCTTGCGCCCATCACAGTCTTCCATCGACGTCTGTGAGGGAATAGACGATTTTTTTTATTCGCAAGATAACCATGTAGCCTATGTCACTATCACCATTAAAATAAATGTAACAACATCACATATTTAGCCGTTTAGACTCTTACTTACTCGTGCTTATGATCGAAATAAATAAAAAGTGTGCGTGTACTAGCGTACACTCGTAAGAAGTGAAACTTCTTTATGACGTTATTTTTCAAAAAATAATTTACTATATGCGACTTTACAGAAATTGGTTAAATAAAGTTAAATTAATCTAATCTATAACAATCTATCTAATATCACGCGTGGTAGGGATAAGAAAAAGATGGCGCGTAACAGAAAAAGATGGCGCGTAACGATAAAATGTTACACTTCAATAACCTATATTATAATTAGATTAAACTTATTACTTACATTTAATTCCATATCTGTACTTGGTCAATGTTTGTATATATGTATGTATCATCAAAGAGGTCAAATTTACAAATAGACACAAAAAACTAAAATGATTTCAATGAAACGTTAAGAAATATGTTGTTTCCATATCGCGCCATTGCATTACTTATTATTTAAATACATACTAAGAATATCGGCCTGCGGGAATCATGAGGAGATTTTGATATTCTCTGCATTTTTTATTTCAGTCGTTTTGTCCTTTTTCCATAAAACTTGGTAAGGCAACTTCGAAAAAACTCTTGCCATCATTTCTATTTTTTCTGGTGCCAAGAAAGTTGTATTCACATTTGTGCCAAAACTCACGTAAATTGTTCCATTCTCAGATGATTCTAATAATGATTCAAGCTCCTTTAAAATTTGATAGAAATGTAATTAATATACTTTTTAAATCATATACAGAAACTTCTTTGGTAATAATAAAAGAAAGTGTATTGATTAACAGACCTATTTGGCTTATAAAAAGATAAAAAAGAAGACCACCGCTTAATACTTCATATAATTCTCACTAGATTCCTATTAAAATCACAATTTTTTCGTTTCATTAGTACCAAAAAATTGACATGAACATTAAAAAATATTTACCTGTGGCAAAGGACTAACTGGTTTTACATGCAGTCCTTCCAAATAAACCATAGTCTTGGGTACAGGAGGATTATTCAACCAAACGGGATGTATGCTTTGAAAAAACATATTCACACTTTCGAATAGTTTGCTCAGAGGTGCAATCTCTGGTCCAAAGGTTCGCCGCAACATTTCGTTCTCTTCACTTTCATGGGAATATAACACATAATTAAATACAAATTGCACATATATATTGTTTAATGTTTCCCAAAATGTAAGATTGTTCAGCCGCTGACTCACACCATTCGGATACAATACAGGTTGATTTGGGGCTCCAAAAAAAGTGTACATTGAATTCATTGGACCAAATGAACTGACTTGAATCACTGGAGCTTTGAAGATGTGTGTCAATCCTAATATTGAAAATGTAGTGCATTCGATTAGTAATAAATCGAAATGATTATCAGTAGCGTTAATTACTTCCTGAAATTGCTTTAACTGAAATTGTTTGCCTAATGATCTCGTTAAAATTCTAAAATATTCTTTAAAAATACTTGCCGAATCTGTCTTATATAATGGTCCTATTCCAGTTTTCCATATGTAATTATATTCTCCAATGTTTATTTCTGTCAAATTCGGAGGCGCGTGTCCCGGTGGGAACGCAGGGTGAGTGGTCAGTACGACCACTTCGTGTCCCCGCTTAGCAAGTTCCTGCGTCAAGGCTCTAAACACAAATTGGTGACTCAAACACGGCGTTGGAAAAACACCCAGTATTCTTGCCGCGTTCGTTTCAAATAGTAGAAAAACGCTCATAACTAATAATATAATCAATAATAACCGTGCCATTTTGATGAATAAAACCGATTAGTCAAATAATTACTAAACATAACGTTACATTTTCAATTTAATGTTATTATTGTAATAGCAATGGTTGTCGTTAAAGTAATGTCGAACACTGGCTACAATTTTTTTGTAATTCCACTATGACCCCCCCCCCCACCCCAGAAGCCGTCCTCGACGCTTAAAAGAGGACTCCGGGATCTCCAAAGGACCGCAACCGGAGTCGTCCCCGTAGGGCTCCTCCCAGGTGAGCAGCTGGGCCCACCACTCTTGCGAAAGGCAGGAGATACCATAGCTCTATTCTGATTCCGGAACTACAAGGACTAGCCAGGAGATCCTTAGCCTTATTAAGATCCCGGAACAATAGTGAGGATCAGTTACTACATCTAGAGACCATTTTAACTACTCTCAAGTGTGTCGATTTTTCTTTCCTTTGAATTAAGTTGCCACCGACCCATTTTTACACTAATAGGCTCAGTTCTTCTCTAAGAATGAGAGAGATTTAGGCAATAATTCACCATGCTGTGCCACGCCAAGTACTAATTGGTAGACTTCACAAGCCATTGAACCAACTTTCTTTGACAATTCTCAATCAATAACAATATATTTCTAATACACACATCTACTACACATATGCAATCGAAGAGGATCCAATGTGATACTTCCATTTCATCTTTTACCAATTCCCCATGTTGTGAGTATATTAAACGATTGGAAACTGTCTTAGTTTCGCTTTTTGTGATTTGATTTTATACGTTTTTTGTAGTACAGAAGGAGCAAATGAGCAAACAGTCTTCCTGATACTATGTAAGTGACCATTGGCACCCACGGGCATCGCTAACACTCCATATAAAACTGGAGTTCTACCAGTAATCTATCACAGACGCGTTACTTCTTATCTCTTTCACGAGAACAACGTGACTCGTGCATGAATTCAGGTTAAAAATACTAGTGACGGTGGTACTTTCGTGATCAAATCTATCAAACAATTTTTCAGTTAACCACTTATTAAAAGAGATAAATTATGAGCAGACATTAATTATCACCATCAAAATTTACATGTAATAGCGCGAATATGGTACCTTGTCCTGTATGCTCAATTCATCTGACTACAGACTGAGCAAACATTATAATGTGAATAATAATCGTGTCGATGAAACACTTGTAACCTTGACAAGTTCCAATTCTGGAGAATGCGTCATGAATGTAAAATATAATGCAGAGGAAAATAAACATTAAGTGTACCTATGCGAATTTCAGAAACATTTATTTCAAACTTATTCAGATGAAGAAATAATTATTGACATATACATAATTGATGACAGATTTCTTTTTATTTTCCAATTTTTCAAGCAATAAATACTTAATAATAAACCTGCATTCTAGCCTTACAATACCTAATTATTAAGATTATTTTTTGGATTGTTCTGAACTAAATGACAAAACTTTTTAATTTGGTTTCCAACCTAACGATTAACGGTGTAAACATGGATACTAGTAAATAGATTACAACAACCTCTGTCAATTTTACGAACATATACATACCAGCTGTAAACAACCCCTTTTTTTAGTTCCAAATTAATTCATCTTTGCACGCTTTTCATACACATTACGTCTACGTAGAGAGCTTACTTGTACTGTTAGCTTATATACAAATAAGCCTAAAATACTAAAAAAGGTAAACGTGAGAACCAATGCGCTCAAAACAAGTTCTATTTCGAAGTATTGTTGCCAGCTCATGTTCGCAGACGCCGGCCGCAAGTGATGTGTGTCGCCGTGGCGTAGTATGTACTCCGTCCACCAGATGGCGCGCTCCATCGGCGATAGAGGCTGGTCGTTAATGACTTTGTTAAAACGGACGATATTTTCTTTATACCTGAAAATAAGGGAACATAGGGAAACTTAAGGATGTGCTACGTTACGTCCTGTAAGGTCTGGTATGAAAAACATAAAACATAATTATAACTTAGTTCCTAAGGATAGAAAAGCATCTGAGGTTAATATCAGTTGGTCCCGGTCCTATCTGAAATTAATATGATACAGATGTCATGGGCGGCAGTGTCCACTTACCATCAGTGAGACTGCCTGTCTTTGGCTCCTGATATGGGATAAAACAAATGGTAGGTACATTTAATTTTTTATTATATTATATAAATTTAGCTTTAAAAACAATAATTAACCGACTTCCCAAAGGAAAGAGGTTATCTATTCGTCACGTATATATATATTTTTTTTTTTTTTTTTTTTTTTTTTTTTTTTTTTTTTTTTTTTATGTATGTTCGGGCGAAATGGCTAGAAATCGTCGACCTACCGACACGATTCATACGACATTGTATGCGACTAGTTTCACAGGCAGTCCCATATTGAGGAAAATGAAAACCTTCCAGCGGTTTTCCCGGAAAATTGGAAAATGTCGGTTTCTTAAAATCTTGAATAACTTGGGTGTTTATAAACCGATTTCCATTTTCTTTCTTTCATTTGATAGGAAATTTCGTCACGCAACTTTTTCTCTTGGACATGGGTATGCTGTGATGCTTAACTCTTTGAGTTATGGGGTGGAAACCACCACCACTCCTCAAGTTTTTTAGATAATTTGAGATAACTCGGCTTCTGCCGAATCGATTCTTATGAAACTTGGAATATGTATTAAATATCTATGCTTATATAGGTTGACGAAAAATTTGACCTTCAACTCTTCGATCCTGATGATGCAGGATTACAGCTATTCCTAAACTATAACATTAGCTATTTGGTGCTTACATATATGTAACAAGACTACTAAGCAGAGACATGTGATGAAAAATTTGACCTTCAACTCCTCAATCCTGATGATGCAGGGGTGCCTCAAGCCTAAACCATTGGGGTTGACCATTTGGTGCTTATGGGTATGTTATAACAATACTAAGCAAAGACATATTATAAAAAAAATGACCTTCAACTCCTCAACCCTGATGATGCAGGGTGCTGTAAGCCCAAGCCGTAGGTGATGGCCATTTAGTGCTTACGGATATATAATAAGATAGCAAGGCAAAGATGTACGATGACAAATTTGACCTTCAACTCCTCAACCCTGATGATGCAGGGGTACTGCAGGCTTAAACCATAAACGTTAGACATTTGTTGCTCACGGATTTGTAATAACATTGCTAAGCAAAGGTATACGACGAAAAATTGGACCTTCAACTCCTCAATCCTGATGATGCAGGGGTATTGAATGCCTAAGCCATAAAACTTAGCTATTTCAATCTTACGCATTCAAAATGATATTTAAAAAAATGTAAGGTAAAACATTAGAAAAATGGTTGTATACGGTGGAAAATTGGACCTTCAACTCCTCAATCCTGAATGCTGGGGTGAAATTTATCCGGTACAAAACAATAACATACATTTTATCGTTAATAACAGTAGCGATTGATCTTGTGAACTCATCTTCTGTAAGAGTATTCCAGTTCAAATGAATACCGATTCCGTGGCGCTCATAATTTTCAACATTAAACCACTGATCTCCATATATCGGTATACCAATCATAGGCACCCCAGCAGCTATGCCCTCCTGTGATGACTGTAGTCCTCCTTGAGTTATAAATAGCTTAATTTTTGGATGCCCTGTAATGCATAGAAAAGACGTCATTTATTTGAACCAAAAATAAAATATTAGAAAAAAAAAAACAAATAAATAAAATTGACACTACTACATATTCTAGGCGGTTATGTACGGTGGCTATGGTAGTTTTTTTTATGTAATGGGTAGTTATGGTAGTATTTGTTTGTTTCCCTTACTGCCTTCTTTCGACATCATTTTGTATAGAAGGGACAATATATTTATATTTATTTGTGGCGACCTCCCGCAACTCATCAAGAGATGGCGCTACTAGTATTCTGAAACACGCCATCGAAGTATTCTTAATACCCCGCATATATGCATGTTCCGAACAATGACTGTCGGAGCACGGCCGCTCCCCAGGCATGATCACCTAGCCTGGCGAAAGATCTTCCTTTGCCAAAGTGGTGTTGGCACAACGAGTTGCCAAGGCCACCACATATTCACAAGAACTAAATTTTAAAAACATAAATCCTGTGACTCTAGCACAATTTAGACGAATCTAACATCATGACTTCTGAGAAAAACAGTCAAATCGTTTGCGATTGTAAAGCGTACTAATTAATGGAAACAATATTACTTGTACATAGGTTTAAACCTGATATTAAAATTTAAACCCATATTTGAACTAGGTCAGTCAGTATCTGTAAAATTGAGAGTCAGTAAATTTTCTGAAAGTTTTAAAATTATACATAATTATATTTTTTCCACATCACTACGCTACATACTAATTATTATTTTGATATTAACATACTAAGAAGATCGGCTTGCGGGAACCATGTTGAGATTTTGATCTTCTTTGTGTCCTTTATTTCAATTTTCTTATCCCTTTTCCACAGAACTTTGTAAGGCAACTTTGAAAAAACTCTTGTCATCATTTCTATCTTTTCTGGCGCCAAAAAAGATGTATTCACATTAGTACCAAAACTCACGTAAATTGCTCCATTCTCAGATGAATCTAAAAATGATTGAAGCTCCTATAAGATAAAATGTATTAGTAAATTTTTGTAATCAGATACGTTTTGTTATATCCAATGTATTACCTACTTTGAATATAACAAAATAAAGTAAATTAGTAATCTGGCCATCGGTTAACGTATTCTTTCTGGAGTCCAAAACCTGTCTTAATAATAGTTTTTATTGTCAATAATAATTCAAAAATATTTACCTGTGGTAAAGGACTAACTGGTTTTATATGCAGTCCCCCTAAGTAAACCATTGTCTTAGGGGCAGGAGGATTGTTCAACCAAATGGGATGTATGCTTTGGAAAAACATATTCACACTTTCGAATAGTTTGCTCAGAGGTGCAATGTCTGGTCCAAAATTTCGTTGCAACATTTCGTTCTCTTCACTTTCATGAGAATATACCACATAATCAGCTACAAATTGCGCATATATGTTGTTTAATGTTTCCCAAAACGTAAGGTTGTTCAACCGCTGACTCACAGCAGTCGGATACAATGCAGGCTGATTTGGAGCCCCATAGAGAGTATAAATTGTATTTATTGGACCTAGTGAACTGACTTGAATCACCGGAGCTTTGAAGACGTGTGTCAATCCTAATATTGAAAATGTAGTGCATTCGATCAGTAATAAATCAAAATGATTATCTTTGGCCTTAATTACTTCTTGAAATTGCTTTAACTGAAATTGTTTATCCAACGATTTCGTGAAAATCCTTAGATACTCCCTAAAGATGCTGGCTGTATTTGTCTTGTATAACGGTCCTATTCCTGTTTTCCATATATAATTATATTCTCCAATATTGATCTCTGTCAAATTCGGAGGCGCCTGTCCCGGTGGAAACGCAGGGTGGGTGGTCAGTACGACCACTTCGTGTCCTCGCTTAGCAAGTTCCTGCGTCAAGGCTCTAAACACAAATTGGTGACTCACACACGGCGTTGGAAAAACACCCAGTATTCTTGCCGCGTTCGTTTCAAATAGTAGAAAAACGCTCATAACTAATAATATAATCAATAATAACCGTGCCATTTTGATGAATAAAACCGATTAGTCAAACAATTACTAAACATAACGTAATATTTTCAATTTAATATTATTATTGTAATAGCAATGGTTGTCGTTAAAGTAATGTCGAACACTGGCTACAATTTTTTTGTAATTTATTATTTACACACTTGTAATGTGTATATATGTGTGTAATTATATTTACATATGCAAAATAATAATGTGCATCTGTTTGATACATTATTATTATTTCTACATCAGTTGCTACATCTCTTTTTTTGGTTTTGGAGGGGAGAACCTTTAAAAGGTACCCGACGCCGTGGGAGCGATGCCTGGTTCATGTTATGGAATTTTGAATTTTTACCCTCTTATAACACCCCCCCCCCCCCCCAGTAGCCGTCCTCGACGTTAAAAAGAGGACTCCGGGATCTCCAAAGGATCGCAATCGGAGTCGTCCCCGTCGGGATCCTACCAGGTAAGCAGCTGGGCCCACCGCTCCGTCAGGTCTCTACGACGTTGTGCGTCGACCCTCTGACCCGAGGTCGTCTGATCGAAAGGTTCCAGCTCCAACTCTAGCCGTCCGCAACCCTGGAAACCCCTTTTAGTTCGCCTCTTACGACAGGCAGGAGATACCGTAGCTCTATTCTGATTCCGGAACTACAAGGACTAGCCAGGAGATCCTTAGTCTTAATATGATCCCGGAACTATAGTGACGATCGGTTGCTACATCTAGGGACCATTTTAACTACTCTCAAGTGTGTCGATTTTTCTTTCCTTTGAATTACGTTGCCACCAACCCTTTTTTACACTAATGAGCTCAGTTCTTCTCTAAGAATGAGAGAGATTTAGGCAATAATTCACCATGCTGTGCCACGCCAAGTGCCAATTGGTAGACTTCACAAGCCATTGAAACAACTTTCTTTGACAATTCTCAAACAATAACAATTTATTTCTACTACACACATCTACTACACATATGCAATCGAAGAGGATCCAATGTAATACTTCCATTTCATCTTTTACCAATTCCCCATGTTGTGAGTATATTAAACGATTGGAAACTGTCTTAGTTTCGCTTTTTTTGATTTGATTTTATACGTTTTTTGTAATATAGAAGGAGCAAACGAGCAAACAGTCTTTTTGATGCTATGTAAGTGACCATTGGCACCCACGGGCATCGCTAACACTCCATATAAAACTGGAGTTCTACCAGTAATCTATCACAAACGCGTTGCTTCTTCTAATCTCCTTCACGAGAACAACGTGACTCGTGCATGAATTCACTTTAAAAATACGAGTGACGGTGGTACTTTCGTGGTCAAAACTATCAAACATTTTTTCTATTAACCACTTATTAAAAGTGATAAATTATGAGCAGACATTAGTTATCACATAATATCAACATTTACATGTAATAGTCCGAATATGGTACCTTGTCCTGTATGCTCAACTCATCTGACTACAGACTGAGCAAACATTATAATGTGAATAATAATCGTGTCGATGAAAACACTTGTAACCTTGACAAGTTCCAATTCTGGAGAATGCGTCATGAATGTAAAATATAATGCAGAGGAAAATAAACATTAAGTGTACCTATGCGAATTTCAGAAATATTTATTTCAAACTTATTCAGATGAAGAAATGTTTGATGACATATACATAATTGATGACAGATTTCTTTTTATTTTCCAATTTTTTAAGCAATAAATACTTAATAATAAACCTGCATTCTAGCCTTACAACACCTAATTATTAAGATTATTTTTGGATGGTTCTGAACTAAATGACAGAACTTTTAAATTTGGTTTCCAACCTAACGATTAACGGTCTAAACATGGATACTAGTAAATAGATTACAACAACCTCTGTCAATTTTACGAACATATACATACCAGCTGTAAACAGCCCCTTTTTTAGTTCAAAATTAATTCATCTTTGCACGCTTTTCATACACATTACGTCTACATAGAGAGCTTACTTGTACTGTTAGCTTATATACAAATAAGCCTAAAATACTAAAAAAGGTAAACGTGAGAACCAATGCGCTCAAAACAAGTTCTATTTCGAAGTATTGTTGCCAGCTCATGTTCGCAGACGCCGGCCGCAAGTGATGTGTGTCGCCGTGGCGTAGTATGTACTCCGTCCACCAGATGGCGCGCTCCATCGGCGATAGAGGCTGGTCGTTAATGACTTTGTTAAAACGGACGATATTTTCTTTATAGCTGCAAATAAGGAAAATAGGGAAACTTAAGCATGTGCTACGTTATGTCTTGTAAGGTCTGGTATGAAAAACATAAAACATAATTGTAACTAAGTTCTTAAGGATAGAAAGGCATCTGAGGTTAATCTCAGTTGGTCCCGATCCTATCTGAAATTAATATGATACAGATGTCATGGGCGGCAGTGTCCACTTACCATCAGTGCGACTGCCTGTCTTTGACTGATATGGGATAAAACAAATGGTAGGTACATTTGATTTTTTTCAAGTTTTAAAAACAATAATTTGTAATGTAAATTAAAAGATAGGACTATAGCTAGACTTAACCGCCTAAATAATTTACATAACATAAGCAGTTCAAAAAGTTATAAAGTACAAATAAAAGCTAAAGCAGATGCTGACTTATAATGCATTTTGAATAGACAACAACTTAATTACAATAGCAGTGTCAAAAATAACAGAATAAACCCAAATTTATCCGGTACTAAAAAATAACATACATTTTATCGTTAATAACAGTAGCGATTGATCTTGTGAACTCATCTTCTATAAGAGTATTCCAGTTCAAATGAATACCTATTCCGTGGCGCTCATAATTTTCAACATTAAACCACTGATCTCCGTATATCGGTATACCAATCATAGGCACTCCAGCAGCTATGCCCTCCTGTGATGACTGTAGTCCTCCTTGAGTTATAAATAGCTTAATTTTTGGATGTCCTGTAATGAAGAAATAAGAAAAGGCTTTATTTATTACAACCAAAAATAAAACATACTAAAAACAAAATAAAAAAAAATTGAAAAGGACATATTCTAGGCGGTTACGTACGTCGCTATGGTAGTTTTTATGTAATGGGTAGTTATGGTGGCATTTGTTTGTTTCTCTTACTGCCTTCTATCAGCATCCTTTTGTATAGAAGGGACAAAATATTTTTATTTATTTGTGGCGACCTCCCGCAACTCATCAAGAGATGGCGCTACTAGTATTCTGAAACACGCTATCGAAGTATTCTTAATATCCCGCATATATACAAGTTCCGAACAACGACTGTCGGAGCACGGCCGCTCCCCAGGCATGGCTCACCTAGCCTGGCGGGAGATCTCCCTTTGCCAAAGTGGTGTTGGTACAAAGAATTGCGAGAGGTAGCCACATATTCACAAGAACCAAATTTTATAAACATATATCCTATGACACCAGCATAATTTAGATGAATCTAACATCATGACTTCAGGGATAAACAGTCAAGTCGTTTGCATTGTAGAGCGTACCAAATAATGGAAACAATATTACTTGTACATAGGCATAAACTTGATATTAGAACTAATCCCATATTTGAACTAAGTCAGTATCTGTACATACGTCTATAAAATTGCTAGTCAGTAAATTTATGAAAGTTTTAAAATCATACATAATTATATTGTTTCCACATCACTACGCTACATACTCATTATTATTTTGATATTAACATACTAAGAAGATCGGCTTGCGGGAACCATGTTGAGATTTTGATTTTCTTTGTGTCCTTTATTTCAATTTTCTTATCCCTTTTCCACAGAACTTTGTAAGGCAACTTTGAAAAAACTCTTGTCATCATTTCTATCTTTTCTGGCGCCAAAAAAGATGTATTCACATTAGTACCAAAACTCACGTAAATTGCTCCGTTCTCAGATGAATCTAAAAATGATTGTAGCTCCTATAAGATAAAGTAAAAAAAATGTATTAGTATTATATATTTTTGTAATCAGATATGTTTTGTTATATCCAATGTATTACCTACTTTGAATATAACAAAATAAAGTAAATTAGTAATCTGGCCATCAGTTAACGTTTTCTTTCTTGAGTCCAAAACCTGTCTTAATAATATTTTTTATTATCAATAATACTATAGTTAAATATTTACCTGTGGCAAAGGACTAGCTGGTTTTATATGCAGTCCCTCTAAATAAACCATAGTCTTGGGTACAGGAGGATTATTCATCCAAACGGGATGTATGCTTTGAAAAGACATATTCACACTTTCGAATAGTTTGCTCAGAGGTGCAATGTCTGGTCCAAAATTTCGCTGCAACATTTCGTTCTCTTCACTGTCATGAGAATATACCACATAATCAGCTACAAATTGCACATATATGTTGTTTAATGCTTCCCAAAACGTAAGGTTGTTCAGCCGTTGACTCACAGCAGTCGGATACAATGCAGGCTGATTTGAAGCCCCATAGAGAGTATAAATTGTATTTATTGGACCTAGTGAACTGACTTGAATCACCGGAGCTTTGAAGACGTGTGTCAATCCTAATATTGAAAATGTAGTGCATTCGATCAGTAATAAATCAAAATGATTATCTTTGGCCTTAATTACTTCTTGAAATTGCTTTAACTGAAATTGTTTATCCAACGATTTCGTGAATATCCTTAGATACTCCTTAAAGATGCTGGCTGTATTTGTCTTGTATAACGGTCCTATTCCCGTTTTCCATATATAATTATATTCTCCAATATTGATCTCTGTCAAATTCGGAGGCGCCTGTCCCGGTGGGAACGCAGGGTGAGTGGTCAGTACGACTACTTCGTGTCCTCGCTTAGCAAGTTCCTGCGTCAAGGCTCTAAACACAAATTGGTGACTCACACACGGCGTTGGAAAAACACCCAGTATTCTTGCCGCGTTCGTTTCAAATAGTCGAAATACACTCAAAACTAATAATATAATGAATAATAACCGTGCCATTTTGATAAATAAAACTGATTAGTCAAACAATTACTAAACATAACGTAACATTTTCAATTTAATGTTATTATTGTAATAGCAATGGCAATGGTTGTCGTTAAAGTAATTTCGAACACTGGCTACAATTTTTTTGTAATTTATTATTTACACACTTGTAATACACATTACAAGTGTGTAAATAATATAATATATGTGTGCAATTATATTTACATATGCAAAATAATAATGTGCATCTGTTTGATACATTATTATTATTTCTACATCAGTTGCTACATCTTTTTTTTTTGTTTTCGAGGGGAGAACCTTTAAAAGGTACCCGACGCTGTGGGAGCGATGCCTGGTTCATGTTATGGAATTTTTATCCCACTATGACCCCCCCTCAGTAGCCGTCCTCGACGCTAAAAAGAGGACTCCGGGATCTTCAAAGGACCGCAACCGGAGTCGTCCCCGTAGGGCTCCTCCCAGGTAAGCAGCTGGGCCCACCGCTCCGTCAGGTCTCTACGACGGTATGCGGCCACGCCACGGCCACCATCGAAAGGTTCTAGCTCCAACTTTAGCCGCCCGCAACCCTGGAAGCCCCTTTTAGTCGCCTCTTAGGACACGCAGGAGTTACCGTAGCTCTATTCTGATTCCAGAACTACAAGGACTAGCCAGGAGATCCTTTGCCTTATTATGATCCCGGAACTCTAGTGAGGATCAGTTGCTACATCTATGGACCATTTTACCTACTCTCAAGTGTGTCGATTTTTCTTTCCTTTGAATTAAGTTGCCACCAACCCATTTTTACACTAATGGGCTCAGTTCTTCTCTAAGAATGAGAGAGATTTAGGCAATAAATTACCATGCTGTGCCACGTCAAGTGCCAATTGCCAATTGGTAGACTTCACAAGCCATTGAAACAACTTTCTTTGACAATTCTCAATCAATAACAATTTATTTCTATTACACACATCTACTACACATATCCAATCGAAGAGGATCCAATGTAATACTTCCATTTCATCTTTTACCAATTCCCCATGTTGTGAGTATATTAAACGATTGGAAACTGTCTTAGTTTCGCCTTTTGTGATTTGATTTTATACGTTTTTTGTAGTATAGAAGGAGGAAACGAGCAAACAGTCTTCCTGATACTATGTAAGTGACCATTGGCACCCACGGGCATCGCTAACACTCCATATAAAACTGGAGTTCTACCAGTAATCTATCACAGACGCGTTACTTCTTCTAATCTCTTTCACGAGAACAACGAGTAACATAAAAATACGAGTGACGGTGGTACTTTCGTGATCAAAACTATCAAACAATTTTTCTGTTAACCACTTATTAAAAGTGATAAATTATGAGCAGACATTAGTTATCACATAACATCAAAATTTACATGTAATAGTCCGAATATGGTACCTTATCCTGTATGCTCAACTCATCTGACTACAGACTGAGCAAACATTATAATGTGAATAATAATCGTGTCGATGAAAACACTTGTAACCTCGACAAGTTCCAATTCTGGAGAATGCGTCATGAATGTAAAATATAATGCAGAGGAAAATAAACATTAAGTGTACCTATACGAATTTCAGAAACATTTACCTATTTCAAACTTATTCAGATGAAGAAATGTTTAATGACATATACATAATTGATGACAGATTTCTTTTTATTTTCCAACTTTTCAAGCAATAAATACTTAATAATAAACCTGCATTCTAGCCTTACAATACCTTATTATTCAGATTATTTTTGGATAGTTCTGAACTAAATGACAGAACTTTTAAATTTGGTTTCCAACCTAACGATTAACGGTCTAAACATGGATACTAGTAAATAGATTACAACAACCTCTGTCAATTTTACGAACATATACATATCAGCTGTAAACAGCCCCTTTTTTTAGTTCAAAATTAATTCATCTTTGCACGCTTTTCATACACATTACGTCTACATAGAGAGCGTACTTGTACCGTTAGCTTATATACAAATAAGCCTAAAACACTAAAAAAGGTAAACGTGGGAACCAATACGCTCAAAACAAGTTCTATTTCGAAGTATTGTTGCCAGCTCATGTTCGCAGACGCCGGCCGCAAGTGATGTGTGTCGCCGTGGCGTAGTATGTACTCCGTCCACCAGATGGCGCGCTCCATCGGCGATAGAGGCTGGTCGTTAATGACTTTGTTAAAACGAACGATATTTTCTTTATAGCTGCAAATAAGGAAAATAGGGAAACTTAAGCATGTGCTACGTTATGTCCTGTAAGGTCTGGTATGAAAAACATAAAACATAATTATAACTTATTTCTTAAGGATAGAAAGGCATCTGAGGTTAATCTCAGTTGGTCCCGATGCTATCTGAAATTAATATGATACAGATGTCATGGGCGGCAGTGTCCACTTACCATCAGTGAGACTGCCTGTCTTTGGCTCCTGATATGGGATAAAACAAATGGTAGGTACATTTGATTTTTTTCAAGCTTTAAAAACAATAATTTATAATTATTAATAGATAGGACTATAGCTAGACTGAACCGCCTAAATAATTTACATAACATAAACAATTCAAAAAGTTATTAGGTACAAATAGCTGCTGACATAGATGCTGACATAAAATGCATTTTGAATAGACAACAACTTAATTACAATAGCATTTATCCGAAACAAAACAATAACATACATTTTATCGTTAATAACAGTAGCGATTGTTCTTGTGAACTTATCTTCTGTAAGAGTATTCCAGTTCAAATGAATACCGATTCCGTGGCGCTCATAATTTTCAACATTAAACCACTGATCTCCATATATCGGTATACCAATCATAGGCACTCCAGCAGCTATGCCCTCCTGTGAAGACTGTAGTCCTCCTTGAGTTATAAATAGCTTAATTTTTGGATGTCCTGTAATGAATAAATAAAAAAGAGTTTATTTATTTGACCAAAAATAAAATATTAAAAAAACAAATAAATAAAATTGAAAAGGACATATTCTAGGCGGTTATGTACGCCGCTATGTTGTTTTTTCTGTACTGCGTAGTTATGGTAGTATTTGTTTGTGTCCCTTACTGCCTTCTTTCGACATCCTTTTGTATAGAAGGGACACTTTTTTTTGTGGCGAGATGGCGCTACGAGTATTCTGAAACACGCTATTGAAGTATTCTCAATACCCCGCATGTATACAAGTTCCGAACAACGATTGTCGGTCGGAGCACGGCCGCTTCCCAGGCATGATCACCTAGCCTGGCGAAAGATCTTCCTTTACCAAAGTGGTGTTGGCACAAGTAGTTGCGGGAGGCCGCCACATATTCACAAGAACTAACTTTTAAAAATATAAATCCTATGACTCTAGCACAATTTAGACGAATCTAACATCATGACTTCTGAGAAAAACAGTCAAATCGTTTGCGATTGTAGAGCGTACTAATTAATGGAAACAATATTACTTGTACATAGGTTTAACCTGATATTAAAATTTAATGCAATATTTGAACTATGTCTACCTAATTATATTGTTTCCACGTCACTACCCTACATACTAATTATTATTTTGATATTAACATACTGAGAAGATTGGATTGCGGGAACCATGTTGAGATTTTGATTTTCTTTGTGTCCTTTATTTCAATTTTCTTATCCCTTTTCCACAGAACTTTGTAAGGCAACTTTGAAAAAACTCTTGTCATCATTTCTATCTTTTCTGGCGCCAAAAAAGATGTATTCACATTAGTACCAAAACTCACGTAAATTGCTCCGTTCTCAGATGAATCTAAAAATGATTGTAGCTCCTATAAGATAAAGTAAAAAATGTATTAGTAAATTTGTAATCAGATACGTTTTGTTATATCCAATGTATTACCTACTGTGAATATAACAAAATAAAGTAAATTAGTAATCTGGCCATCGGTTAACGTATTCTTTCTGGAGTCCAAAACCTGTCTCAATAATAGTTTATATTGTCAATAATAATTCAAAAATATTTACCTGTGGTAAAGGACTAACTGGCTTTATATGCAGTCCCCCTAAATAAACCATAGTCTTAGGGGTAGGAGGATTGTTCAACCAACTGGGATGTATGCTTTGAAAAAACATATTCACACTTTCGAATAGTTTGCTCAGAGGTGCAATGTCTGGTCCAAAATTTCGCTGCAACATTTCGTTCTCTTCACTTTCATGAGAATATACCACGTAATCAGCTACAAATTGCGCATATATGTTGTTTAATATTTCCCATAACGTAAGGTTGTTCAACCGCTGACTCACAGCAGTCGGATACAATGCAGGCTGATTTGAAGCCCCATAGAGAGTATAGATTGTATTTATTGGACCTAGTGAACTGACTTGAATCACCGGAGCTTTGAAGACGTGTGTCAATCCTAATATTGAAAATGTAGTGCATTCGATCAGTAATAAATCGAAATGATTATCTTTTGCTTTTATTACTTCTTGAAATTGTTTTAATTTGAACTGCTTATCCAATGCTTTTGTGAAAATTCTGAGGTACTCCTTAAAGATACTGGCCGTACCTGACTTATATAACGTTCCTACTCTAGTATTCCATATATGATTATATTCTTCTATGTTGATCTCTGTCAGATTCGGAGGTGCCTGTCCCGCTGGGAACGCGGGGTGGGTGGTCAGTACGACCACTTCGTGTCCTCGCTTAGCAAGTTCCTGCGTCAAGGCTCTAAACACAAATTGGTGACTCACACACGGCGTTGGGAAAACACCCAGTATTCTTGCCGCGTTCGTTTTCAATGGAAACAAAACACTCAAAATTAATACTTTTATTAACAATTTAAACCGAGCCATTTTAGCTATCGAAACTAACTATTAACACTAGTAACTAATCAAAAAAATACTAAAAATAGCGTAACATTTTAAATTTAATATTACTATTAATATGCCAATGTATATCGTTAAAGTCACCTTGATTACTGGCTACAAATGTATTTCATTTTTTATTTACACACTTGTAATTTTTGAGTGTAAATATCATTACAAGTGATATTTACACACAAAATGAATAATGCGCGTCTGTTCCATACATTTCTGTTTTACATTGGATGGGTTAGGTTAGGTTGAAACTTAAAAGAAAATATAGAAACTAAGTGAACAGGGCGCGGTAGCGCCCTGCGAGCGGGTGCGCTCAGTTCATACGCGTTGTAACAGTAATGTAAGATATCGCTTAGGCTTTTGTTTGACTTGTCATATAAGGTTGAGTTTAAATTAACGTTTCCATTTATGCATGCACTATGCAGTCTTATGGATACTATGCATGCTCGTTTGCTAATTCAGTCAAATTAAAGAAAAAAAAAGACTATGTATCACACGGTCTCGTATTTCGTATTTCGATTTTATCATCACTAAAAAGCGTGAAAAAAAAATTTTTAAACAAAAAGTACAACCGACTTCCATGCCACATAAAAGTAAAAAATAATTTAAATACATATTGGTTTAGAGCAAACACAGTACTTAGTACATCGTTCCGAAGTCGGCGCTCATAATTATAAGATACATGTAGTTTCATCGTGATCCAGCGAAATATGGTGAGCGCCGACTTCGGAACGATGTACTAAGTACTGTGTTTGCTCTAAACCAATATGTATTTAAATTATTTTTCATAGATCTGATACCACCTGGCATAATTCCTATAGGTATCCCAATTGGCGGTAAGATCCTTTCACTGGATTTGCCTGGCTAACTACTGCCAGGTTGGAGGCTACCGTTAATAACGACTCGCTGTGGTTCGGTAGTACATCTGGGACCCAGTTTTTCCCCCATAACAAACAAGCAATGGGAAGGTGTTTCCATCACCTTGTCATGCCCCCGATGTCGTATCCTGCGAACCGGTGGGTCATTTAAGCACCGTCCATTGCTCGCAGAGGCGTGGTATATTGGCAGGGGCTAGCAGAAACAGCAACGGTGGCTTTTGTCTGTTGACGGAGACGTTGATATCTCATACGACTCCGACGATATATACATACGTTCGGGGAGTTATTTGTTGTTGCCGTCTTAAAGACGAAGACCTCTTTTGTTATGGGAGGCGAAAAGTCTGACACAAGTCAGCAGACTCCAACGGATTCTGAAAATTTCTCACCTCGTACCCTTGGATGCAACTATGGATACGAAGCCAAAAGAGTTAGCAGTCCACCTGATAATAAGTGGTCACTGCCGGCCAAGAATAGCATAGCAATATGAATAAGCCAGTTCAGATAAAACTTTTATCTGACCCTGACAGATGCGTGTTATATATGTCTCCACATCACACCCTTCAGACCAAAAAATAACGACGCATAATTGTTATTAGTCCAAAATAGGTGTTACTTTGATACTTACGGAGTCGAACCAGGAACAGTTCTACCACCACGATAAGTAAAAAATCAGAAATTCGCTTTTATATTCATTCAATTACCTTTTACTACTTAACACTAACAAATAATTTCGTTAACTAAGTCTTGTTACATTACTATAATGTAGCATAAACTTTTAAATATTGAACCATTCATACCCATCTACTGCCAAGAGATATTATTTATCTCGTCTTCTGTTGATTGTTTAATGTTGGAATTATTTATATCGTGAGATATTTTTTGGCTCCCCTTCGAATATTCAAACTAATTGCACGTATTCAATAAGTAACTTTGGTGAAAATAAAAACATTAATTTCAATGAAGTAACAACCGTATTATGAACAAAATTGTTACGTTTTCACTTCATGTTTAATGAAAGTGTAATCAAATGTTTTTAAATGTTTCTAAGATCTTTTATTTTTAAGGATATTTCAAGATACTAAATGAAACCCAATTTTATACTGTAAGAGAAGTGTTTTTTATTTCATCGAACTTACCTAAGAGGTATTCAGGTTACCTCCATTAATTACAAAGTTGATAACGAAACCAATTAATCGTTTGATAAGGTGTAAAGAAGGTGAATAAAATTAACGTTCAGTAACGTTGTTTTATGATGATATTATTAAAAATTCTTACAAAGGTTCTATATTCTTGCAAGACCTTAGCTCATAATTAAAATTGTTACAGTCCCTCTTCGTCTATAATTATAATTAATAAAACCGACCAAATGCAAGTCGCCTCGTGCACGGACAGTTTATATTAAACAACGGCAAAAAAATCTCGTTTGTTGTATACGTGCCCCCCTTATAGATTAAGATCCGGCTGCAAAAATGTGTAGTTATCGTGTGCGTGCTGAAATCCACATTTTTACTCATATTTATGATTAGGAGAATAAAAATCCACCAGGTTGCCAATCAAAATGTGGCCGATAATATTTTTAATTAAATTATTATTATTTGATTTCGCGGGAAAAATTTCACTTATCAAATTTTGAAATAAAATATCGTTCACTTCACAGAAATAGGTATAAATACTATGAAAAATCGTAGTTGCCGTTGCGCACTTGGCCGCACCTCTTCGCAGCCAGGTTTAAACAGGTATGATTTCGATATATTTATTCGTCCATAACGAATGTTTATGTTTTATACATCAAAATGAAGCTAATTTTTTTCTCATTATTATAATATACGGCAACCTACTTAAATCTGGCCGCAAGTTAGGGTTACTGGCTGTTAAAGATGGTAAATATTGAAAGGTGAGTGAGAGGAAGCTAGCGCGTAACATCACCAGTCTAACAAGGATAGAGATTGCCAGCCGTACGACGTTTTAAAGCTATAGCGCCATACGAAATCACAAGATATTTTTTTTATTTTCCATACGCTTGAATGTTTAATTTATATGTAATAAATGATTGAGTACTTGAATAAAATAGAAAACTATTTCATACGGTACTTGCCCAATATAATTTTCTTTACATATCTAACCTTGGCTTTATTTTGATCAATATTAAGTATGTTGTACCTAACTATAAAATTTGTAGTTTTGAAAGAACAATTCTTTTGGAGTATTTATTTCTTAGTCGTTCTTGCTATTGTTACAACTGGTGATTGAGAACACTAGCATCTGACGTACGTGCAACAGCTTTAAAATGTCGTACAGCTGACAATTATTGCTATCCTTGTTAGACTGGTGATGTTACGCACTAGCTTCCTTTCACTCACCCTTCAATATTTACCATCTTTAACAGCTAGTAACCCTAACCTGCGGCCAGATTTAATTAGGTTGCCGTATATAATAATAATGAGAAAAAAAATAGCTTTATTTTGATGTATAAAACATAAACATTCGTTATGGACGAATAAATTGATCGAAATCATACCTGTTTATACCTGGCTACGAAGAGGTGCGGTCAAATGCGCAACGGCAACTACGATTTTTCAAAGTCTTTATACCTATTTCCGTGAAATGAACGATATTTTACTTAAAAATTTGATTAGTGAAATTTTTCTCGCGAAATCAATTAACAATAATTTAATTAAAAATATTATCGGCCACATTTTGATTGGCAACCTGGTAGATTTTTATTCTCCTAATCATAAATATGAGTAAAAATGTGGATTTCAGCACGCACACGATAACTACACATATTTGCAGCCGGATCTTAATCTATTAAGTATTTATTTTATTCTATTTTAGTATTTGTTGTTTTGCGGCAACTGCAATATATAATCTATAGAAATTACAACTGTCTAGCAATCATATACCTAAGGCTACGTACTCACGGAGCGATTTTCATGATGCAGATATTTATTTAAAAAATTAAAGCAATACTCACGACGCGTTTTTCGCCCGCGATGCGCGCGGTTGTTTGCGGCTTCCGCTGCACCGACGGGCAACCTGGAGAACCGCGTGGGCCGCCGTCAGCCGCAGCCGATGCGGGCGGTCAGTTAGCGGGCGAGTGCAGTAGTCAGGACCTTAACTGATGGTAAACCGCCCGTCTTGCAGTTTTCGCCCGCCACGTTTGCGGTCGATAATCGTAACCGCGACGGCAGCGGAACCGCAAAAATAGGCGGTCTCGTGAGTTTCGTACAAAAGCTGCGGGCCCGCAACCGCGGCGGCCGCGGGTGTAAACCGCTCCGTGAGTACGTAGCCTTACGCATTAGCCGCGGGCGCGGAAAATTTTAAACCGACGCAGTTGCAATTTTGGGGCGGTTTCATATAAACTGGAAAAGCGGCTAGCCGCGCGGTTAACCGCGCCCGCGGCTAGCCGCTAGTGCGTGACGGAGCTAAGTTATCAAAAGATATTGATTGATGTAAAAAATATAAATAATGAAATATTACTTATGCCTTTGATTTTCTGACAAATGTTACACATTTCTCTTAAAAATATGCCATTTTCTGACGGATGTAATATATTATTCTTAAAAACATGAATAGTATCTAAACTAAAAATTAAAAACGAAGACGCAACGCAGCGATCAAACGTCCGTTTAAGATAAAAACAGAATCAAAATAAGTCCCAAAAACTATTCAGGTTACAGCGATTAATTAATGAAGTAGATAAGTCCATTACAAGCGCTCAATAGGCCGTGGCGTGTGATAAAGACAGGCCGAAACACTCGGCTGTGGATAAATCAAGCGGTGCCCGGGACGAGTCCATTATCCGTTCCGCCAATAATTCAAACGGACAGTGTCTGACAGTCTATTGCAATGGACAGGAAATGCTCCTTTCCTTTATGAGTAAGTATTGGAGTGAACGTCTAATACCTAGTTAGTTGTTTACATAAATAAGTAGGTCGAGTGGATAAATGCACAATAATAGTTGTTTTGGGTGTTTCTATATATATCTTATATGCTATCCATTAATTGTACGCCACTCAGTGGCAGATTAGGCAATTAAACAAAAATATTTGAATACCAACTGTACCCTACCTATGTTACCTTATTCACAAATAAATTGATTTGATTTGATTTGATGTTTTCTTGAATAATAATATATTTTTTGTATATAAATTTCAAATACGTTCATGACAATTAAATTTATATTTTAAAATTTAAAATAAATAAAACATATTAACTAGTTATAAAACAAATAATGACTTTGTCTTAATAACGATACTGAGATTTAAGTCTTAGTATGATTCCACAAGATACATAAAAAAACGGAGACAAAAATGGTATAACAAATAGGTCCCAAAAGCTCTGGAGGTAAAACAAACTAAATTAATTATCAAGTAGAAGATAAATAAGTAAGAAACTTAATCCATTATAGGCGTCCTATAGAGCGGAGCGGACGTAAAGGCCACCAGAGACCAGAAACCTCCGGTGAGCATAAATCAAGGAATCTACAGAGCTGTTTCCATTAGTCCATTCTAAAAAGCAATCGGTCCCTTGCGAAACACTGCAAAGATATTTTAAAATTTTCCCTATTGTAAACTGAATTTAACATTTTTATTTTTTTATGATTTGTTCAAGATTTTTAAAATAATTAATCTATATGTTAATACGTGAAGCAAAAACTTGTGATTCGTTTTTAAGATACTTGCCGCAGGCGGAGGAGTATGAAATTACGCACGGTTATAGTTGATGTATAGAAGGATTGTGCAATGCTAATATTTTTTTCAAATCTAATATGTAAAATTCTCGTGTCACAGTTTTTGTTGCCATACTCCTCCGAAACGGCTTGACCGATTTTTACCAAATTTTATATGCTTATTCAGTAGGTCTGAGAATGAGTCAACATCTATTTTTCATACCCCTTAAGGGTTGTCCACCCTTAACGTTTTTTTTTTTATATGGCAAAACAACGTTTGTCGGGACAGCTAGTAATGTATAAACACGCCTTAAATCAACTAAAAACACATCACACTCACTACCTTGCATTTGACACAAACACATGTGTACATAATAAAAGAAATAGAACATTTAATGTCTTACTACGATAACAGATAACGTGAAAAATGTCAGATGTCTTTGTCAAAATACCCGCTATTGCTTTTAAATACAGATTAGTAAACAAACCTCTCTTTACCTTTAACGGGAGCATTCGCAATAACTTGAAAATTATAACATTTTTTTTAAATTAATGAAATATTGGTGCTACTTTGGACAAAATGAAGTTTAGTTTTTAAATTTAAACTACGGTCGAGTTTCAACCGTTGCGACGGGTGACTAGTTAATGTAAATGGGTATTTACACTAGTATAATCAAAAATTATATAATAATATCATTTGTTTCAAAGTAGAAATGATAGCTTATATACGTACATTTGTATAATTTCGTAATAAAAAATGCTCATCTTTCACCACATAAAGAAATACAAGACAAGAGCAAATGACGTACATAATATTATTAACGTTTTGCAGTAAATTGTTATATCCCTAATAAATTTAATATAATTTCTTGAGCCTATTCTTTTCTCTCGAGGTTGTCTAGAGGAGATGTGCTATGAATTAATGCAAACACATTGAAATTATAGTGGTAATACATTTATTCTAGTCAGTAAGACTTTGTGTAACATATGTACATTCATGAATATGGTAGTACATTACATTAATTAAAGTAGTACATATTTATAAGTTGTAACAACTCTACATTACTTAATTTTACATGTGTGATAAATAAATTAATATAATAAATTATGGTATTATATCAAAAAGGAAACAACGAGTAATTATTCACATTTAACATTAATTAAATATGAGTATTATTTTAAAGTATTAGAATTATCTTAACTATTTCATATAAAGATAATGATAAAAGGATAAGAAGCATGGCGTACGGGAGCACTTACAAATTGTCAGTTACTTTTTTTACACTACCACTAGAAGGAACTTAATATGTTTAATATTCCCTTTGTATGTTTTATTTGTGAACATTTATAAACAAAGAAAACATTGTATTAATAAAACATTGAAATAGAACACGATTAGTACTCATACAGGACAGATGTAGTTTCGTCGTGATCCGGCGAAATATGGTGAGCGCCGACTCCGGGACTATGTAGTACATAAGGTAACGTAAGGAATATTCGCATTCGCAATAGTTGGTGCAAATGATTTGCGAACATTGAACTGCAATGCTTCGCAAAAAACGGTCGCTAAATCTATACGACTTGAAATCGAACTGCAGTTTGAAAATAAAGGTCCCTTTGGCCCCCTATACCAAAAAATGAAAAAAATAAAATAAAAGAGTGTGTTTGTCAGCTCCGACACACGACTGGAGTTTACTCGCATTTAAAATAGATGGTGCCGTACTGCCACACTAAAGATATCAATAATACCAATACATAGTTCCTTGTGAAAAGTTATCTAATATATAAGTACGTAGTGAAATATTAACATTGTACGTATTTACAGAGTATTTACATTTCTTATCTTAACGATAAGAGAGAGATTGGTGCTTTTTTCACTCATATAATTTAATTTAATATTCTGAATTAAAACTAAACCCAAGAAATTAGTTTTAAGAACCAAATGGACATAAATATTTTATTAAAATTATAACTATCATATATATGTATATTATAAATTCATATCATTATCACATTGTCACATAACAAATCTCTCTGTCGTTAAATCTCTGAACGTCGTCGGAAAATCAATCGAAGTTAGACGCCAACTGCGATTGCCAACGCAGTTGACAATTAAGGGGCGCCGTATTGAGTGACCGGCTAATTGGCGACTTACGGCCTCTAATTGGCTTTACGGTTCATCTGGATGAACTATGCAATAAAGATAGTGGGGAGCCCTTTATTGCCTTCATTGGAATCGTGGAATCACGTTTGTTTTTTCTATTTTCGTTGTACTGTTTACGAATATGAATTAAGATGACGTTTGGAATACCGGCCTTGAAATTTAGAGAATTTGATTTTTTAAGTTTTGGGAACGTCAGTGCTTTAAGAATTACCGGCCTCGAAATTTAGCGATCTTGATTATTTAAATCTGGGGAATGTCTTTGCTATATTAATTGTAGCGCATTCAAACGATATATGCAATTTAAAATTTAAAGTTTCACGAGATGGCAGAACGGTATTTTTTGACCGAGGATGTACCACCAGAATTCTTGATTCTAGTGCAAAATAACTGCCTTTCGGTAGAAGGAAGAGTTTACCAGCTCATTTTCATCTTCGGCCATGTTAGTTCTTGTAGTAGTTGTGTCGAGTAGCAATGGATCTGTGACTGATTTCAGATAAAACCTCTGTTCTGTAAGTGTAAGTTACTTACAGTTGTTTATGTGTGACAATGACCTTTTACTATTAGGCGAACATGCATACGAAATGCTAAAAATCGTGTAATATTCTCATAACGAACGACAAAAATACGAAATTTAATGACCAAATAAGATTGTTGTAAGAAAATCGTATGTTACAAAGTTTTTAAATGTTTTCAATGTAGGTAATACACGCCACCTCACTCAATAAAAAGTAGATAATCCCCGAATTCTTCTCGTTTTTAGAGACCTAGTACTGGAGTAGTAATTACTCTTTGTATATTTATATATTTGTGTAAAAAACCAGATTAAGCTACGAGCGAGCAGAGAACTCGATTACATTTGACTGTGATTAATTTGCTTACAGAGAGTTTAACCTGGATATATGTTTTTAATTAACTTTGTTATATCTGTTTCTACTGCTGGCTGAAGACAAGTAACGATAGCAATCAGTGACAATTTATACTACTTTACAATATATGCAATTGAAAACAATTTACAAATTAAAAGTAAGCATAGTGTAAATTAGTGGTTCTAAACAGGAGTCTCAATTGAGGTCCAATAGTTGTATTTCCCTATCAAGGACTAAAGATTTTTATAAAACAACAAACTCTCTCGAGAGAGAGAGTTCTCAAAGTTGTAAAGTTGTAGAGTTGTAAAGTTTTTCAAATCGCACTTTGCCAACTTGATGGAATCTGGCCTGAATATCTGTAACCCTAAGAGGACACTAATGAAGATAATGAGTCTAAAACTAAGACAATAACACAAAGACATGTATCCTTGTCACTATGAAAGTATAATAAAAATTAACATTTTAATTTAATACTTTAAGATACGTACACTAATTTATATTTTGAAAGCTAAATTATTTTTACGCTGAATCTGTAACTGCAACTTAGTAATCGAATTCTTGATAAAAATTAAGAATAAACCGACATTTAATTTTAATTTTATAATTAGAACAAAATGCATTCCTGTATAACAAGGTCCTTTGAACAAGAGACTCCAATAGCGAGCTGCGTCAAGAATTTCTTTGACGTCGTTAGAAGTGTACTACGACACGGGAGAACATTATGCTTCGCTCTATCTACTTGCATTCCAAGTTCCTTAACTTGCTTGTTTTATGTAATGAGAATATCAAACGCATATGTAGTCTAGGTACTTGATGTTGAGATGCCTCTCGCCCATTTTGTAATCGACTTCATCACTACCTATGATAAAACAAAGTCGCTTCTCGACTGTCTGTCGCTATGTATGCTTAGATTTTCAAAATTGAGCTACGGATTGTAATGCTGTTTTTTTAATAGATAGAGGGATTCAAGAGGAAGGTGTTATAGTATAGTAGCGAAACACTGATAATATTTAGATTTTTTACTTTTAGGCGGAACGAAATTCGCCGGGTCAACTACTAGACTATATCATATTGTTTCGTTGCCATGGTATGAGTTTAATATGTCTAATGTCTTTATAATAAATATGAATGTAAGTTTGTTTATTCCTCTTTCACGCAAAAACTACTTGTCGAATTACGCTGAAATTCACCACACACATAGTTTATAAATTAGATTAATACATATAATACTCAACACCCTAGCAGACATAATCGAAGCGGGAGTAAGTGCAGCAAGGAGCTTATAACATAATAAATGACATAAAATAAAATATATATTGTTATTTTTGTATGTGTTTATAGTGTGCAATAAAGAGTATTCTATTCTATGCTATTCTGTGGTAAACAATGCCGCTCTGTACAATATTATTTTTTTTTCAATTAAAAAAAAAACAGTGCGCACGATATGCATTTTTAAATTTCTGTTTGCCCATTTTGTTAATACAACTTATGAATTTATGTAGTAGAAAAATGATCTTTTTAGAAATTATTTAAACGCGGAAAAAGGACACAGGAGTCGTGTTAAAATGAATCAGAAAGTGTTGCTTTTCTTTAGCTAAAATGAAACAACAGTGAAGCTACGTTAACACAGCTTGTACTAACATATCACAAACTAAATAATTATACATAGTATACGTACAGGTACATGAAATGGAACATGTTAGTGGAATCGTTGTATTTATAAATCAACAAAACAAACGAATTTTCAATATCATTAATGGAACACAAATAAATAAAAAAATACGCATCGAGAGAATTGTTTCAGCCATTGTGGACCAATAGACTAACGAATATTGACAGAAAGTTTTATGTTTAAACTCAGTGATTTACAGCGCTCCGGTTTGTGGAACGTTATATAGAGATGTAAATAAGATTTTTGTTTAATTAACGTAGCAAACGGCATGCCACTTGACAATGAGTGGTCGCTGGCATTTGTAAACCTTCATATATATTTAGTAATGGATTTACAATATAAATAATATTTTAAGTTATGTACATATCTAACTCATTAGGGTTTCCTGTAATGTTATGTATACGTTTGTATACAATAAATAAATAAATATTGAACAACAATATATATTTATTCAATCATAGATGCGTTGCTACTCCCGAGGACTAAGACAGCCGTCTCAGTTGAAAGTGAGTCAGAATATTTTTTATGACTGAAGTAGCAAACGAGCATGCAGTCCACCTGATGGTAAGTGGGGACTGCCGCCCTTGGATATCTGTAAGCAACTTCATATAGAACGTTAGTTCTACTTCAACAGATGTCAATAACAGATGCGTCGCTACTCCCGAGGACTATGATGGTCGCCTCATATAAAAAAGTGCCGGTAAACACAGCCTTCCATCGAAACGCAAGAAATACTTTATTTTATTATATGCCTTTTACTGTCTTATATCTATAAATCAGGATATATTTTAAAAGACAAGTCATTAATTTCGTCTCGTGGGGAGCGGAGGAAAAATATTAATTCGCTTTCTTGCGCCTAAGGCCTACCGCCTTATAACATTGAGAGTGACGTCACCAAGCTGATCAAGCTTACCAAATACATATGTAAAATTAGGCACATTTAATTTGAGTTTACTGGTTTAATATAATATTGCAACATTTGATCCTTACATATTAACGAGCTAACAGAATAAGATGAAGTAAGATTTGCAAAAAACATTCAAATGATGAAACCTCATGGTCATATATGCCGTCATTATATAATGAGTAAAAGGAATATTTTGGTTTTTCATTAGTACTGGGCAAAATAGTTCGCAGTTTCTTCTTTAAGTTGGCTAAGTCCCATCATAGTTCAAGCTTGACGACCAAAAATAAGGTCATCAAATTTATACCGATTTCAGTTTCACAACTAAAAATAGTGGTTTGATAATGTATATTATGGTTATATTCACCATTTTTCATATTTCGCTCTAATATAGTGGATATTTGCATATATGTATATCTTGGCATTTTGATAGTGCATATAATCCGATGTCCACTCATAATTATGTTACTTGAAGATAAGTTCGTGAACTACTAACTATTTCGTTTTCATAATACCAAAGTCGTATATTTGAAATCCTTTGTTATACATATTTACTGTTCAAGAAACTAATATGTAGAACATATGAACAAAACAGGTACGAAGTACAAAGCAAAAAAATAAAAGATTTTCTCAATAGATCTCTCCAGTGATAAAGATAGTGGGTTCCGTACACTCGGGTGTGCATAAATCAAGCAGCGCCGCGGGACGGGTCTCTATTAGTCCGTTCCGCCAATAACTCACCGCACTACATTAGACATTCCGTTTAAAGTGTTTAAACGGAAATGCAGGGTTACGTTTGGACTTCGGAAAATCGCTTTGTTTCGAGCAACTTCGCTTTCGCAACTAACAGATCTCTTGAAGCGTCTGTAGTTAAGTGGTCTTTGTAAATTTGCTAACTTTACTTACTACGTAGTTAGTTGTTACAAATTGAATAACTTTGTAAAGAACTATCTTTGTCTATCCTACTTCTGTATAATGGCTATCTTTCGAAAATAAGGAGGATAAACACAAACAAACTGTCTTTAAGACTTGTAATTATATTTTCTTAAAGTCGAAATATACATGGAAATTGTCTGAACAAGGCCTCTACCATCCGTATACATTGTTCTTGATGTCCAATTTGAAGGCGACTACACATGCTGCTCTACCTTTAAGGATTAATATTAAAATTCCATTGTACAATATGTGGTTTCAGTCATAATCAAAGTTATATGGATGCCAAATTTCGGGTATTTGAGGAAATATCTGAGTCAATAAATAAACACAAACGAAACAACTAAAATTAAAGCTTGAACATAAAATATTTTATCTTTATTTGAATCAGTTACAAAAATGAAACTAAATTAATATAAAATATCCTTTATATAAAATACCAGTATGTTTTAAAACATAACACTCATGTTTATGTAAATAAAAGCTTATTGCTGTCCACGACTCCGTACGCGCTGATAAAATATTAATAACAAGGGGTTACCTCTCAGGGGTGAAGAAAAAAATATTCTTTCTTATTTTCATAGATTGATATTTTTTGTTTGTTTGTTTTAGTTTAAAACTAGTTAGGTTTGACAATTAGTTCAAAGTTACGTGCGTTACCTGCAACTACATACATTTATATATACTTATAAGTGGATAGCACTACAATTTTTATTCTTCGGCTTCTGAGGCAACATTTCCGTAGTTATTTTTGCCCAATAATATAATAATATCAGTGTTAAGCACTGCTATGCTCTGGTTTGAAGGATTTGATAAGCTAAGTATATTTATTCAAGACGTTCCGACTAGCCTCAGAGTAGACTCAAATTGCATCTGAGGTGAATTACCTTCGCGTCAGTGGCTGCTTAACATCAAGTGGACTACATTCTTTATTATTATTAAAAAAATATATAAAAAAAGAGTGTGTATGTCAGCTCCGACGCACGATTGATGGCGCTATACTCCCACACTAAAGATATAAATAATACTAATAAATTCATTCATTTTGAAAAAAAATGTATCTAATATATAAGTGCGTATTTAAATATTAATATTGTACGTATTTACAGAGTATTTACATTACTTATCTTAACGATTTACTACTTTAAATACCGTTGAGATTTCGGTAAAACGTAATCACGAAACCTATACCTAACCACGCGTACTGATAAAATAGTTCTAAAGTTTTAACTAGATGGCGTTATACTCAATAAAAAAAACGTAACGAGGTCATTCATTAGTAGATTTTACTCCTCACATTTTTCTCATACCGGGCTCTTAAATATGCAAATCGATTCTTAAAGAGTAAACTCCAAAAAATGAAAGTCACAGTATCGCTATATGCTTCAACCAAAAAGCGATTGCCTCCGATAGCTGAACATCACAACTTTTAATATACCATTATTATTCGAATATTATGCTCAATGCAAAGATAAAGTCGGTTCCATATACGCAGAATGTCACATTGGCATAAATCAGCGGCGTAGGCGACATTAAGTGATCCCGAATGTGATTCCATACAATTTATGATCTTGCTTCCGAAGTAAATGTAATTGAATAATAGAAAGAAATAGCAGCTCTGTTATAATGTCACGATTTATTCTTTGAATGGTATATTATATTTTATTGTAAGACTTACCAATTTTTCCCGATCGAAGGCCACTTTTCCAAATTGCCCAGCGATAAAAGATTTTAGCAATCATGTTTTTATCAAAGTTTTGTCATTTTATTTTTTTATTAGATTAAAATAGCAAACGAGCATGGAACCACATATGGTAAGTATATTGCTGCTTATTGACAACTATAGACAATTTCGAATAATACAGAGGTTCGGTTTGAAGTAGATCACAGATGCGATAGTACTCCTGGAAACTAAGATTGCCTTATATTTAGTGAGCATAAACTATTTATACTGTAGTAACGATTTTAACGATTTTTTTTTAAAAATAAATTAAACTAATGATAACACATAATAAATGTATAGGTATGATTATAATACTCGTCAGTATTAACTCGCTCATGTTCCAACAAGGGACAATCTATATTCCTGCTTACATTGGCATTCGTTCTCGCCCTCAATTACGATAATGAAAATGTTATTGACGGCTCCTTTGACTAATAGGATTTTGTCCATTGAGGAAATGTTTGATTTTATTACTGCGACATTCCTCTTCTGTTTTCGTTATATTTTATCATTCGCTAAAGGCGGGTACAGATTTGCGAAACGTAACATGCAATGTAACAGAATTCCCATAGTGTGGACGGCTTGCGCGCACGAATCTTGCTCAATATGCGCACGAACAGAGTAAACTTAAACTATTTAATACTGAAGTAAAACAAAATTCTTCAATCCAAAATTCATTTCTAAGTCGGGAATTGAAATTTAGTGCTCTAACTATACCGTAGTTAATGGGATTTTAATTTACTTTAACTTGATACATTACAAAGATAAAACGAAAATTTTATCTGGCTCTACTGTAAAATTAGTGTTTATGTTATGTTATTTCTCGATTGAAGTAGCAATATTTATTATAAAGCATACCAGTTAAATTAAATACTAGACAGGACTTCGGAATAGTTTTTAAATATTATTAAAACATTTAATCCTTGAAAGTAAAAAGCGAGTTAGGTCTATTTATGTGGAACACATATGGGCGTAACATACGTATAATTGTAGAAAGTGAATAGAAATCAAGATTAACATTAACTGGCTAATTCATTCATCATTAAATAAAAAGACGAACCTCCTGTGCTTGCCTGATCTCAGTTTGGTTGTGTTAGTTCGATGGTAAGAGATAAGAAATTATTTTAATTGCTGATTTCTACGTACCTCTTCAACATAAACGACGTAGAGAAACGACGACGTCAACGTGGTAGAACCAGTGTAGTTCGACCGGGGAACTACCACCGCCATACCTATTTCTAGCGTGAATCATCTCTTTAGCGACCATCATAGTCCTCGGGAGTAGCAACGCATCTCATTGACTTCAGATGGAACCCATGTTCTCTAAGAAGTTGTTTACATATGTCCATGGACGGAAGTATCCATTTACCATCAGGTGGACTGCATGTTCGTTTGCTACTTCAACCAGATAAAAAAGAGATATTTCATTACCGTGACATAAAAAAATCATGTTCAAGTTTAGATTTACAAATTTTAATTTAAATCTTAGCGATTCCCTGCAATAAATCACTAAAGCAATATTTGTCTTCCTTTTATACTCCGAACCCGTTTGCTACTTCAACAAAAAACACCAACAGATTCTAACATAAAGGCAACTTCACGATTGCAAATTAGTCGTTTCCCTCGAGACACCCAGCACGTCTGAACCCTTTCCTATAAACAATTAGCTGGAATAAAAGCGGATAGTCCAACCCGAGAGGAGAGCACTCAACTATTCAGTTTGTAAACGTGGAATGGTCTTGCGCCGTAATCCTGAATATTTGATATAATCATTGTCCTAGGACGGGATCGGCGAGCTATCTTAGCTGCTTGCTTCACTAACACGGAACAAACTACTTGCTAGACTCTCTTGTGTGTGATGGTGTCCCAGATTAAATGTAGTGGTCGAAGTAGGTATTTGATGTTTGTTTACAGTATCAGACGCTATTTATATTTCCTTTAAGTAAACTCTTCAAATAATGCAACGTTACATTTCAATGTAACACACTCTTTCTACACTCATAGTCCCACACTAAGATTTTCTCCTGTGTCGTGGGTACCATGGACACACACAAGACGAATACACAAAGACCCAGACCCAGAACATGAATCTAAACTCATCATTCAGATACCTGTCTGACCGGGAATCGAACCCGGAACCCATTGTGCGTCAGACCGATGTGGTAACCGCTCCGCCACGCGGGTCGTCAAATAACAATTAATTAGTGCAGAGTTTCCCGTCTCCGTTCTCAGAAATAGAATTGGTTTCAAGTGGAACTTCCGATTTACCTATGTATGTGAACCTTTAAAAACATAATATTACAATATCTCCAAGGAATATGTTTCAATAAGATAATAAAGAAAATAGTTATAGTTTTACATCGAATTATTTCTAGAGCAGATTAAAAATTAATTACGTATTCCTGTAAAACCCATAAAGGAGAATGGCGAATTTCAATACATACTTGGCTCTAATATTTTTTAAACGTATACTGTTATGACGTGTGTAATTATGTACATTATCATATTGTAAATTCATTAAAAAGATAATATTTTCTTTAAAACTTAAGGTTTTTTTTTATATAACTTAAGGCATGTTATACTTTGCAAGTCAAATTAATTATACATAATTGTTTTGTTCTTTGTAATTATTACTCCGTTGACTTCGTCTGGTAATTAGCTAACATAAAAAATAAAAAAATATATATAAAAAGATTAAAACAAAAAAAAAGTTTCAATTTTTTAAGTTCTAATCTTGTTTGAGGTTAGATGTAGAAATAAAAAAAAAGTGAACAATGACAGTAATTGGTAACTGACAGTTGACGCTGACATTTCGTAATTTTCGTAAACATGCGTTTCATTCCACAGAGAAAATGTATTAAAGATTTAAAAATGTGTGCGTGTATTAGCGTACACTCGTAAGAAGTGAAACTTCTTTAAGACGTTATTTTTCAAAAAAACCCCCGATAAACCCCCGATAAAGAAGTTTCACTTCAAAAACTGTTAATTTACAACGAAACGTATACCTGACTGCGTTCCCTTTCACATGCAAGTTCTAGAACAAAAAATAAAATGTATTCTTTCATTTTATGCACTACTGCGGGATGTAAAAAATATTCAATTACGGTATAAATATTAACTTAATATAAGGTTTTTTTTCACACTGTCTTTGACTATATACGCAACTAAGGCCAAACTCGCCATTCTCCTTTCGACAAGTCGCTTTTACATAGGGAACTTATTTATAATTTATAGGCAGTCATTTGATCGCAATCTCACCTGATGGTGAGTGATGATACGGTCGAAGATGTAGCATGCCTGCCTAGAAACAGCCTATTCACTCTGGCCTTGAAGAGGTCCATTCGTTTAATTTCATAGAAGCAATTGGTTTAAACTAGACTAGTATTATCGCGGAATTGATACATTATAATACTTAACGGGTACTCACGATATCGTGGTCACGGCCAAGCCAAGAGTTTGGCCGTGACCACGATCCATGCAACTGGGTCGAAATATCGGAAAAAGAATTCTATAAGTATTCATAAACCGCATATCGTGAGTACCCGTTAAGTATTAAAATGGTTTGAACTAAATTCTAAAATTACAAATTAATTTATTATTAAATATAACTAGGTACGTCATATAACCCCATAATAATAAAATACACAAGAATTTCTTTATTTGAAAGTAGCTCATTTTTCATGTGTCGCTTACTCGCTCGTAGTGAACTAAGATGGTTAATTTTCTCATTTTTTATTTAAGGCAGGAATTTTTCCTGAAGGATATTTCGCTCGTTGCAACTTTTAGCGAAAACTAGAAGAGTACCTCTCTGTTATAGTCTCGGTTTTTTAGATTTTTTTGTTGATTGTTGTTTATGTATTATATTGTTACTAACTCAATGGGCTTCAATTAATATGTTAAACATAACCGTCACGAAAGTCGTCGGTTGCTACTACAACATATATATGCATATATATTAAAAGTACTGTTTATAGGTTGCACCTAGCTTTTGGAAAATATATGATGGCTTAGGAGATCAGGATATCCTTAGTCAAGGCGAGGGAAGATAAAACTTCTAACAATTCTCCTGTTAGAATTTTTGTTCGTTTTATTTTTTTCGATTGTTTTGGAACTCCTCCCAACTCTCCCTTCCGTTGCAGAAAAAAAATTACTTTTTATCAACCATTGCTAATAGGATGCTCCTTAAAGCCATCCCTACGCCCATACTCATGCATTAAGGATGGTTTACAATTTTTGGTGTTTGATTTCTATATGGGTTCATTCATGACTGGTCCCTTCCACCGATCTATATTGGAACCAAGTAGTGAAGTGTACTTCAGGCTTCCAAATGGTGTGCGTAAATGGGTCTTTACGCCGAACTGCAATTATAGTAGGTATAAGAAGTGTTAGAATCCTAATTTGGCGTTGTCTGGGATATTTATACCTATATTAAGAAAGCCTTGAATCGCATTATCCAACTTCAAGACTTTACAAGTAGTTTGCGCATAAATTTACCCAAGGATAACACAGTTCAAATGTCGCAACTAAAAATATGCCATTTATAGGTCTTGAATAGAATCACTCCCTCTCTTCCCGTGGATGTCGTAAATGAGTAGAAGAGATCGACAACGTGTTGACCAGCAGCCAGCTCTTCTTTGTTTTTATCTGACTGAAGTAGCAAACGAGCATGCAGTCCACCTGATGGTAAGTAGTCACTGCCGCCCATGGACATTTGTAATCAACTTCATACAGAACATGGGTTCTACCTGATATCAGTCACAGATGCGTTGCTACTAACGAGGACTATGATGGCCGCCTCATGTGAAAGTGTGCCGGCAACCACACCCTTCCATCGAAACGCAAGAAATACTTCACGCTAGAAATAGGTGTGGCGGTGGTACTTACACTGGTTCTACCACCGTCAAATCGACATTAACACCGAATGAAGTCACCAAATCAATTACCAGATCCGGTGACTATTGACGAAATATTCTATAAAGGAAGTCCTTTGTATAGCAGTGGATCTCAAAGGCCCGATACGGATTGTCTGTAATATAATTTTATTGCCTGTAATATTATTTTCAATTAATATTGATAGGCTACTCGCTTCGAATTTCAGATGAGTCAAATAATGGAGACGACGATAGAATTTATGTTCTTTGATTACAATATTTCACAATATGCTACTGCAATAGGTTTTTGTTTTATTTGCAGCAATTCAGTAGTAGTATAATTTTAAATGTCGATGTAATTTAATTGCATAAAAATATGCAAATGTATTATTATAATTATAACGCAGAACTAACGCGATTTTTCAAATTTTATATGTTAATTAAAGCATAAATCATATTTAACGTGGATATTATTAACCTCCAAAAACGAGGATGGATGCATGCGTGCTTAATCCACATTTTTCACGTCCACGAAACCGGAACAGTTTAATTGGCGCGGGTTTTTCTTCGCAGCGTGGTTAGGTTAAGTCCTGGTAGTGCTAAGTTCTATACCAAGCGTCTAAACTTTAAGCGAAGAAATATTTTCTCGCTTATTTCTAGACAAGTTAAGCAAGCGACGTACAACGTTTAAAGTAAAAATGGGCAGGACATGTAGCCCGAATACCGGAAGACGGATGGAATAAACGAGCTATCATATTGAAAGGTCCTGGAGGAAAACGAGGAAAACAATTGTCATTTTTTATTTTTCTATATTTTATTAGTTAATTTAAGTTAAACATCAATACAGGCTTATTATTATTAACAAACTAGTCAACGTGTCTTCGTTTTGCACTAATAAGATAAAAGTGATATGATTTTAAGTGAGAACAGTTAGAAGTTGTATACATTTTTTTTATATAATTTACACTCTCACATTTATTAAGAAAATATGAACTAGTAAATTTTAATTTAACAACTTAAAACACCGGATGATAAGATAAACAATATTCAAAAATTAATAGAACAATTGTCATAAATAATTCAGTCACCAAAATTAAGTATATCAATCTTCACAGTGTAAAAACTTTTTCAGATTATTCAGACAGCCGACTCATCTAATTTCTATGAGATGGACCATTTCTGCAGACTACCTAACTGTCCTTAAGCCTAGAGCAAACATATCGTGTTTAGGCTCAAGGAATCGATCTCATTATTTTTTTTTTATTTTAATTGAAGTAGCAAACGAGCATGCAGTCCACCTGATGGTAAGTGGTCACTGCCACACATGGACATCTGTAATCAACTTCATACAGAACATGGGTTCCATCTGATGTCAATCACAGATGCGTTGCTACTCCGAGGACTATGATGGTCGATGTGAAAGTGTGCCGGCAACCAAACCCTTCTATCGAAACGCAAGAAATGCTTCACGCTAGAAATAGGTGTGGCGGTGGTACTTCTCCGGTCGAACTACACTGGTTCTACCACCTTGATAAATTGAAATAGTATTTGCATGATATTGCACACTTTTGTTCTTACGGGCTCGCGCGCATATTGTCGTTCCTTAACAGTCAGACAAGTGCTTTATTTTTTTTACTTTCTAAGTGTGCACAGCGACACGTGCTGAGAACTCTGATCTTCACAAATTGCGGTGTTCCTCAGGAAACTAAACTCGAGAACTTTCCTTTGATGTGATGCTCGCACACAGTGTCATTCCTGTAATCTTAAAAGACCCAGTTGGAAGTATACGCGGATGCAAAGACATTTGTTTAACATGTGCGAGAATTTTAAATATTTTTCTTTCATAACCCTTTAATACTTTTCTTTAAAATCTTTATTTTATTAATACTGAGTACAGTTCTACTCCAATTTAGGAAGGTTTTTACAAAACAAGGGAATTCAGAGTAGTCAGCAAAGTAATGTGCTGATTTCCCATTTTGAGAAGTTTGTATCTGAATCTACCATATCTGTAAATCCATTCTATCTTCTACACACATTATACAAGTGTGTGACCGTTTATTTTTTATAAATGTAATCTGTAAGCTTTATTTCATTTTAACCAAATTAAAAATCAATCGATTTTCCTCCCAAAAAGTACAAAAAAGTAACTGAAAATTGGTACCTTCATTTACTTCTACGAAATAAAGACACCATTTCATGTTTATATGAAATGCTTCTGTCTCATTTTTGTGCTAGAGTAAATATAGAGAGAGTGAAAGAATTAGTCATAAAAGTACATAAAATATTCAGAAAGGCTTCGGATGAGGCAGGTTTAATTGAATCCAGGGAGGGAGGCGCCAGTGAATCCGGTAAGTAGGGTTGCCGCGACATTACAATTGCGGAAATTTTCTTAGCTATATTCAGTTTTAATTCATTATCTATATATTAAGCAGAAACTTGTGATCCCTTTTTAAGATACTTGCCGCGGACGGAGAAGTACGAAATTACGCATGGTTATAGTTTACAAACAGAAGGAGCACGTAATGCTAATATTTTTTTCAATAACGCATAAAACATACATAAAATCAACTCCAAACACATTACACACACTACTGTACATTTGACACAAACACATATATAATAAACGAAATAGAACATTCAATGTCTTACTATGAAGACATATAACGTCAAAAATGTCAGATTGTCAAAATACCTACCTGCGATTGCTTTTAAGTGCAGCTTAGCTAATTCTATTTTTACCTTTATCGGGTGCGTTCAAAATAACTTAAAAACTATTACAATTTATTTGAATTTGGGAAATATTCGTGCTACGTTAGCCATTTAATTTTTCAACCTGTATTTTTTAAGGCAATAAAGTATTATTATTAATTATTAAGTTTTTCAATTTAAATTACGGTCGAATTTCGATCGTTGTGACGGGTGACTAGTTTTTATTAACGTAAATTTGGAAATAGATCTTATAACCAAAATGTACTTCTACAAACAAGCTTTTCTGTAATTGAACTGCAATTTTATTTTATTTTATATCATAAGACGTGGTATTTTTTACGTTGGTTGATAATTAAAATGCAGATTCGTTACTGAGATTTTGTCTTTACTATTTTTTAGTAAAATCAGTACGAGTTGACTAGGTTATTTAGGCCACACATATTTCTAGCCTAAAACAGTTGAAGTACGATCATCTTGGACTTTACGTTGGACACTAAATCTGTAATAAGAATTTTGAACTCAGTGAGTTTCTTGCCGTATCTTTTCAGGTGAAGTCGTGTTCCGATTTGATGGTAGTTTAAGGAAAACAAAAATGAACTGTGTGTGTGTAATAGGTTCATGCAAAATAAAGATATTTCATTTCTTTACTCCTAAGTAAGGTTAATTACAGATTTATATGGGTGATACTGGCCATTTATTTGTTGGACTGCAAGCTCGTTTAATACTTCATTCGAGCTAAACTTAGTGAATAAAAAATCTGACTAAAATAATAGTCCTGTAATAGTCTAGATCCTAGTACGACAACCCTAGGAAGATGAAGGCAGGAAATTTGCTAAAACAGGACCCGAGGTGAGGTCATTTCAGTTATTCGAAACTTTACTTTGAATTAATTTCACCCAAGCGAAAATTTACCGAGACGGATCCATCGAAACTGTCACCGCCTTCATTTAATACTAAATATTTATTCAAGGAAATTACGCTTAAAAAACATTTGAGCGTGACTCTCATTAATTTTAGGATCACTTTGGGAAGTTGAACCACGAGAAGTTATCTTATTATTACTGAAAGTAATAAGTTGTTCGAACATAACTTTTTGATGTGTTGAATGTGGAAGACAGAAACCTTTCACATAATTAAATTGTATGTACACAAAGTCGAGAAACGCGTGTCGTCTCCTTTGTGTGTTGATACAGTCAAAAACAAAAGATATAACAGTATAAACAGATTATATTGGGGTTGACGTATTTAACACTAGCAGAATCCCCGCGACTTCGTTCGCGCAGACTATAATATAATATATCCAACCATTATAGCCTATGTTACTCAGGGATAATGTAGCATTATTAAATCGGTTCAGTAGTTTTAAGTTAATTCATAAAAAAACATACAAAAATAAAAAAAAATCATTACAGGTGTGAAAAAATAAGTGGAAAAAAGAAATTGTTTAACATCGTAAAAATAATATTTATAAAAAAATACTAATAGGAGTGGAAGAAATGACTAAAGGTGGTATTGGGTCTCAGGTGATCTAAATTCAGACTCATTACATGAGAATCTTTAATTGCTGGTTTGATTTGAGACCCTATTGTAATGGTAAAGTGTAAAGTGTACGGTCCAATTTACAAGGCAATATTTTACTTTTGGTAATACCAAATTTTTTTTTTATGTGACTGAAGTAGCAAACGAGCATGCAGTCCACCTGATGGTAAGTGGTCACTGCCGCCCATGGACATCTGTAATCAACTTCATACAGAACATGGGTTCCGTCTGAAGTCAATCATAGATGCGTTGCTACTCCCGAGGACGATGATGGTCGCCTCATGTGAAAGTGTGCCGGCAATCACACCCTTCTATCGAAACGCAAGAAATGCTTCACGCTAGAAGTAGGTGTGGCGGTGGTACTTCCCCGGTCGAACTACACTGGTTCTAACACCTTGTGTGTTTTCAATGAGACTCTATTATAACGGTACAGTGTACGTGTCCCAGTAGTTCCGGGATCAGAATAGGGCTACGGCATCCCCTGCCTGTCGTAAGAGGCGACTAAAAGGGGCTTCCAGGGTTGCAGGCGACTAGAGTGGGAGCTCAAACCGTCCGGTCAGGCGATCCCGGGAAGGACGGCGGTATATGTGGTCGCATACCGTCGTAAAGACTAGACGGAGCGGTGGGCCCAGCCACCATCTGTGAGGAGCCTGATGGGGCAACGCGCTCAGAGGATTCCGGTTGCGGTCGGACCGAGTTCCCGGAGTCCTCTTTTTAACGCCGAGGACGGCCACCGGGGGGGGTTTTAGTGCGATAAAAATCCCACATAAGCCTTACTTCTATACACAATATTTACTTCTGGTAATACCAAAATATGAACTGACATCAGATTCAATTACAAACTAGTTGAGTAATCCTCGAACCGTATATGATATCCTTGCAACTAGACAAGTTTTCATTAAATTTCCGCTTATGAAACTTGTTCACGTGAAGTGTGTGGCGAGTTATCAGAGCTGATTATATTGGAACTGCGCTCAAAGGGACGTTCGGGAACAAGGTACTAGATACGCGGCACCGGAAGATATTACATATAGGTAAGGTATATAGGTACTTAAGTATAAATTGGTCAAAGGTTGATCAAAGTCACTTCATACATAGTTATAAAATGTAAATCTTCCATGTTATATACTAAGAACATTTTTGGTATAGAAAATTTTATTTTGGGCCCCTTCGATATTTTTTTAATACTTTTAATCTAAAGAGTTGTTGTAGAAATAAACACTTCACAATCAGTTCCTTTAAAGTAATCCACCAGTGTCTTTAATTTGATCCGTAACTTATTTAATTCTAGTAGAACATTTAAAAAATTTGAAAATATTTTTGAATAAAGTTAGTATCATAAAACAAGTTTAGAAACTTCTGAATCAAAGACACAAAGCTAACCCAAGTGAGTTCTTATGATTGTAACTGAAAGGAAATTTATTTTTAAAATAGAAATCTTCACGATAAGAATACAGAATGCATCTCCACAGAAAGAAGAATATTTAACTTTTAAATCGAGATCTTGGAATACTCTAAGGATTATTCTACTTTGAAGTAACCTTAGTGCTTATAATAACTTTTATATTAATATTAATAATTCTTTACTATTAAAAATAAATTGCACCTGTTCTTTCAGATATTTTCGTAATAAGTAAGTAGCTTATTAGATAGTTAATTAGGATTACAGAAAATAAACGAATTACTTTAAAATATCATCAATTCTATCGAGGCCTCTTTGTATACTCATATAATTGTATTCCTTGTAAGGGAGTTACGCATGTAAAGAGTTTTTGATAGGCAATTATTTTTCTGATATATCATCTAACTCGTGGTTATTTTAAAAGCTTATAAGTAGATACATGGCTTCGCTTGCGGGCATTGGCAATTTTTCGTATCGGAAGCGCGCGATTATTCGAGCCGCCATACTTGCCGCAAGCAATTTTCAAGGATTACTTCATTTTTCTTTTTAAAACGAAGCTCAAAAATGCTTGTGTAAGATCCTATTTCGTTTATTACACAGTAAGTAATAATATTACGCTAAATGTGTACATTAAGTAATAACTACGCTCCACTACTTTGTCTCAAAATTTCTACACATGTAATTAGTATCTTTAAATAAAGTCGTTGTTGTCCCACTGTTGGGCACGGGTCTTCTCTCAGAACTACAGATTTAAGCCGTCGAACGTTCGAGAACTATTTTAAAAGAAAGACGTTTAAAGTCACGTTTCCGGTTACCAAAAAGCAGTGATAATTTGTTTTGTGATACACATTATTCCTCATAATATTTTCTTTATCGTAATGCAGTGATAATTAATTTTAGACAAAAAATTGCATGCCTGGGATTCGAACCTCGGCCCCTTGATATAGAGGTCCAGTTTCAATCATTGACTACTGCTTAAATAAAGTATAATAGGTAACATTTTGGTTAAATCTTAAAACAAAGTATCACAATTTCGGTAGTATGTATAGATTGCATGAAATTCCGAAAGAAACAATTGGAAACAATACTCGCAGCGACCATTCCATATTTCGGGAACACAGAATTTTTATATACCTATGATCATTTCCTTAAACGTTATATTATTCCTCGTACAGAATGCATCCAAGATGGCGTTAACGACGTTGGAAATAGAATCCGTATGGATCCGAATGCAAAATTAAGTCAACGGTCGGTCTTGTCTATATTTGAACCAAGTTTTGAAGCTGGTGCTGAATACTGAATATCAAATGTGATTTTAGCAAAATTGGCTCGGAGCTAGGACCCTTGTATCGAAACCAGAAACGAGAAGCGATGACTGTACTTAGATAGGAGGGTGACACTGCTTTGTAATATAAAATTGCAGCATAAAGGCTAAAAAAAAACAAATAAATTGTATAAAAATTACAAAAAAACTAATGACTGCACAATTTCTCGCAAATGATTTGAATGTGTTTGTTGACCATAGCGGAACAAAATAAATTATTCATTTGTATAGGCCTACGGGGGCATTTACAATTTGTCACTTGCAATCTTTTTTCTTACACTAATATTAACTTTTTCTTTATTCTATTACACATTAAGAGCATTCGCTAACTTTAACCTCCTATTTAAGTTACGTACTTTGAAGAAACTTTGTTAATGCTCATTTTATTTGCAAGGTGGTAGAACCAGTGTAGTTCGACCGGGGAAGTACCACCGCCACACCTATTTCTAGCGTGAAGCATTTCTTGCGTTTCGATAGAATGGTGTTTGCCGCCACACTTTCACATGAGGCGACCATCATAGTCCTGGGAGCAACAACGCATCTGTGATTGACTGACTTCAGATAGAACTCATGTTCTGTATGTAGTTGATTACAGATGTCCATGGGCGGCAGTGACCAGTTACCATCAGGTGAATTGCATGCTTGTTTGCTACTTCAGTCGGATAAAAATAAAAAATAAAAATAAAAAACTTAAATAAAGTTTTACACTTAAATAAAACCATGCATGTTACATAATGCGTTATTCAAACCCCCATTCTCTCTCTCCTGTAACGCATTGTAACGTTTGACAAGATCCTCCCAAATTGCGTTAAGTAATACTTGTATCCTCCCTTAACGGAGACTTATCAGTGGTGGACCTCAAAGAGCTGTCGAAAGGATACTCGGTAGCGGTGAGGCAAGTTCCGGATTGGAAACGATGCAGTGAACACCGGTAACGATATTAAAATTAATAAGCCTCGCTCCGACAGCTAAGACGAGCATCCCGGAAATGATGTAGTAAGCATTATAGTGCATATTACTCAACAAGTCTTTATAATAATTAAAAATATAAATATACTAGCAGAAGCGACGCGACTTCGTTCGCGCAGACTATAATGTAATCTATCCAACCATTATACATTTGAGCACAACTCCTGGACATGTCCCTCCCCCCATCCGTAATGGGGATTTTGTCAATAGTCATAGCCAGCAGTGGGTATTGATGCTATTCCGATAGTAGTCCCAAAAAGTTTTGCGACGACTGCTTTGCATAAGGTACACTGATCACTGTGCGGCGGCGGTGCCCAAGTCTTTCGTAGATATTGATATGTTCTCTTATATTGTAGAACATTTTTTTTTTGTTTTATTATCAATAAATATAAAAATAGCTTATAATGCTCAGGGATAATGTAGCATTCTAATGGTGAACGAATTTTTAAAATCGGTTCAGTAGTTTTTAAGTTAATTCGTGACAAACATAGAAAAATACAAAGTTTTCCTCTTTATAATATTAGTTTACATAAATTTACTCTCGACTCAACTCGAAAACTTTGATCCAGGAACTGGGTCGAGGCTTACATGTGTAATGATTAGCGTATTAGAAAAAAAAATATCACTGCTGGGTTGACGATAACTTATTATCCTCCAAATAAGTTGTAATATTGATGAGATACACTTGATATGTAACTTCAAAAAAAAACAGTAACTCTACTTTAATTATAGATCTAAATACAAGCTATTATTCACTACTTAGCATACTGCGTAATGGCACGCACATTACGCATACAAGATTCGGTATACTTGATTGGTAGTAATTGGCGGGCGTTACAAAGGACTTAGCAATTTACCATTTCCGAGCAGTGATAATGATATTGCCTGTAATAATTTCATTCCCGAGTTAAGGCATTGTTGCCAAGAAATTCTCTTTTAACGCTCATTTACACGCGAACTGAGCGTCAGATTATCTTTATTTCAATTCTTTTACTTTTCCATGCGTAGAATATTTTTATGTTGTGGAAACAGCCGACGAGTAAACAATATGCTGTGATCAACACTGTAAAACTGAAATCTTTTTGTATAAGATTGAAGTTGCAAACGAAGTTGCATGTGGTCCACCTGATAGTAAGTGGCATCCGTCTGCATCATACTGTAAGCTATTTCTCAAGGTTTCGATCCCAAGTCAATCACAGATGCATTGCTACTCCCGAGAACTGAGATGATCGTCGTGATCACGTAACATTATCCCAGAAAACGTTAGAATGTCTCAAATTTGTATTTGTGTCTTTATGACCTTAGGACCTCAGCGCTTTAAAATCTTTCGGGTGATGTATTCACCTGACTTCATAATATCTATACACAAATGAGTTGCAAATAAAGTTGGTCTACGATAAATTACAGCTATCTTATAGAAACTGCACTACAAGTAGTAGAAATATTTCTTTCTTTAAACACACATATATACTTTTCTTCAAGCGCTATTGTTGTCTAATTCAAATTTCAAAAACCAAACAGAAGCAAGGTATCTTGGAACGGACATAAATATTCATAGTACTAACACAGCTGAGAATTTCACGAAAAGGACTTATTACATTGTCTCCTGCAATCTCGCCCCAACTCTTCCAGCGGAAGACACTTCATTGTATCACAGGAATTAGATTCGAAACGCTTCCCGTATATCTTCATTTCTCGATGCAAATTCACGAGCGTCCTGCGGAGAAATGACGGTAATTCTCGAGAATATATTATGACTGAATCAAAATTATTCCACAGAAATCACGCAGGAATCTCCACGTTCTGGCTTTATTTAAATAACCTTAGCGCGTTTCGGTTGTTTAGGGCTAATTCATACGATTGTGGAACTCAGGAAATTAGAAAGGTACATGTTCTACCAAACGAACAAGTAGAAGTTAAGAGAACGGCTTGAAGAACCGTCAGCTATAGATCATGGAAGACAAATCAAGTAAATAGATCTAATATTTCTAGGTGATACCTAGATCGAGTATGATATGTCTGAAAATGCACCACCGATACACTTATTTTTAGTGTGACTTGTGTGAAATCTTGTGTAGGGCTAACTTTAGTATAAGTATATTAATTTTTAACAGCAGCAACGCGATTACAGTTGACTTCAGATTAAACTACCATGTTTGCGGAGGCTCGGGTGGATGATTTTTATCCGCAAGCGTGTTGCGTCCATCATGGGACGGGGAGCACCAACATCCTCCTTAGCACACTGACGTGCCAATTTGACAGCCCTCTCTGGGCCTGCTGGAATGGTGCATACATGCTCCTCAACAGACCTCTGTGTAGTTAGCAGCTGCATTAAGTTCATTTCTTTATTTTTACTTGTTTTTATTATACTAACATAGGCAGTTTGACGACCCGCGTGGCCGAGCGGTACCGTACCGGGCTGACGTGCAGTGGTCCCGGGTTCGATTCCCGGCCAGACAGGTATCTAAATGATGAGTTTAGATTTTTGTTCTGGGTCTGGGTGTTTGTGTATTCGTCTTTGTGTGTGTCCATGGCACCCACGACGAAGAAAATCTTACTGTGAGGCTATGAGTGTAGAAAGCGTTTTTAAAGCGTTGTTTTTTTTTGTCTTATGCTAACTCGTATACTGTTTTTGTTTGTAGCCGATACAATCATCTAACTAACAAATCTATGAACCCCAGGGTCTGAAATAAAGGCTTATTATTAATAATAACCCTTGTTCTATATGAATGTACTTACAAATGTGTGGATTGCATGCACGTTTGTTACTTTAATCTTACATCGAAGTTTATATGATTACATCTGTATCCAAATTTACGGCATTAAAATCTAAAATCGGAAATTACATAAATAATTCATCTCGAAAACTAACAAAACACGAAGACTAAATATCGCTTGTTGTTTATCGTCGCGAGTCTCGGAGATTTGAGAGCATAATTCATTATCCTCCGACCAACGCTTCTGATTCAAATCCTTAGCATTGCTACAATTAAATTTGTTCCTAATTATTCAACACGCAAATTTGCAAATTAGAGCTGATACATTCTTCAAAATGATAAAATTTACATTAAGTGAATACCTACGAATATTTTACACTATAAATGTATGTAGTTTTGCCTGTATAATCTAATCCTAATATGTAATTATAGGATATGAACATCGTGTATATAGTATTAGTTACAGAATTTGGCATGCTTACTACAAATATTATAGGTACACAGTTGTCTGATATATCACCAAAGATGACCCGTGATTTAAACCTACTAGACATACGTTGCTATCGATGAGGAATATGTTGCAGTATCTTATGTTAGTCTGAACCCCATCTTATGGCGTACTGCCTCTATAGGTGAAATACGAAATGTTGTACCTAATTCAACGCACGGTGATCTGTAGATATTTTTAATAAATTATTATTTTATTATTATTACGTTATCCATTGTTTCTCTGTGAGGATAGTTGTATATATCTACTTCAGATTATAATTATATCAGAACCGCGATTTGATACAATATTTCGACTTAAATTTTCCCTATTACATAATTATAGAGTTTGTGTACTTTCACTTTCATTCTTACATATCTCGACAGTTACAATGCCAAAACCATAATTCTACTATTCCTGCTAAAGCATTTGAATACAAAGCATAGTTCTGTGTACTAAAGAGCCAGCAAGTATCAACTACATACAATCCTCTTAAAATCTTTAGACTCTAGTAGTCTGCTCAGTGAAGTACAACTTAACGTCCCATCACGATATCCTCAAGACGCCATTACCAAACCTTTCAACATCCCTATATGTCGAACGAATGTCTTAAAACACTCTCCACTTCCCCGAATCTGCGCCGATACAACCGCATATGCTCCATTTCAACAGATGTCGATATATGTCACGACACAATAAAAATTCTTAAAGGTAAAATAAATCACGAACTATCTAAATAAGGTGCATTCTTGTACAATATCTATATTAATTTGTTATTCTATTCATAAATTAACTCAACTTTATAATGATTTTGTAATCATTGTACAAGGAATGCTATTCACACCTGTAATCAGCTGGTGATCTTCTGGTGTACCTTACGCACCGATGGGCGCAAGCCATAGAGAGCAATGGGGAGGCTTTGGCGGTTAGCCTGGATATTGCAAAGGCCTTCGACCGGGTTTGGCACAGGGCTCTTCTCACGAAGCTTCCATCTTACGGTCTTCCCGAGAGGTTGTGCACGTGGATCGCCAGTTTTCTGTCTGAGCGGCATATTAAAGTTGTGGTTGATGGGTGCTGCTCAGACATGAAGACCATCAATGCTGGTGTTCCTCAAGGCTCCGTTCTTTCCCCTACGCTGTTCATTCTGCATATCAATGATATGTTGCAGCAAGTCGGTAGCATGCATTGCTATGCAGATGACAGCACGGGAGATGCCTTGTACACGGGCCGTGCAAACACCTCTCGGATACTCGTGCAGGAAAGCAGAATTCGACTTGTGTCTGAAATCGAGCACTCTCTGGAGCGGGTCTCAGAATGGGGTCGACTTAACCTAGTTGAGTTCAACCCCACGAAGACACAAGTCTGCGCGTTTACCGCTAAAAAAGCCCCATTTGTCATGGCGCCAAAGTTCCAAGGGACCTCTCTCACCATTGACAAAAGCATAGGGATCCTGGGCGTTGACATCTCGTGTGATGTGCAGTTTCGGAGTCATTTGGACGTTAAAGCCAAGTTGGCATCCAAAAAGTTGGGCGTACTGAGTAGGGCCGAGCGGTACTTCACTGCGGGGCAACTCCTTCTGCTTTATAAGGCTCAAGTGAGACCCCACATGGAGTACTGCTCGCATCTATGGGCAGGGGCGCCCAAATACCAACTTAACCCACTTGACTCCGTGCAGAAACGTGCGATCCGAATCGTCAACGACCCACGGATCACCGATCGGTTAGAACCCTTAAGCCTGCGGAGGGACATAGGCTCCCTCTGCGTGTTCTACCGGCTTTACAATGGCGAGTGTTCCGAGGAACTTTTTGACCTGGTGCCTTCGTCACCTTTTCTTCACCGCACCACTCGCCGAAGGATGAAGTTCCATCCACACCAACTGGACTCGTGGCGGTCCTCCACGGTTCGGTTTGCACGCTCGTTTTTGCCACGGACGTGCAAGTTGTGGAATGAGCTTCCTTCTGAGGTATTCCCGGAGCGCTATGACATGGGGTTCTTCAAGAAAGGTGCGAAAAGAGCTCTCCTGCAAAGCCGGCGATGCATTGGCGACTCCTCTGGTGTTGCGAATGTCCACAGGCGACGGTCACTACTTTCCATCAGGTAGCCTGTCTGCCTTATCGTTAGGTTAAAGTATAAAAAAAAAAAAAAAAAAAAAAAAATTGGCTTGCATACATGCGTGTAAACCGACTGTACAATACTTTTGTTATGATTTGTGTGCAGTGCTGTTGGTGTGTAAGTAAATAAATAAAAATAAAATCCTTGTCCCCAGTGGTGTGGCAAGACTGGCAGGTACACGTGACGTCGACGCCGGCGGAGGTGGGCGGGCCGGCGCTGCTGACGTGCGCGACGCCGCCCGCGGTGCGCGACCACGCGTCCGTCGCCGCCTGGTTCCGGGACGACGCCGTCCTCACAGCGAGTGACCATCTTTGTGAGTGTCTTTTTGTATAACACTAGCTGTACCGTGTCGCTACACCACCACATGACAAAACAGAAACATCATACACAGCAACTAAAGATCAACATCAAATGCATAGTCTTCGATTCTGTAAAGTACATATAGACAAGCATTCATTTTTATATGTATATATTGAAGTAGTATACGAGCGCACTTGATGATAAGTGGTTACTGCAACATGTGGACATCTACATATATGAAAATTCATATAGTACAGTAGTTTTCTATGAAGTCAGTGACAGTTGCGTTGCACCCAGGTACTAAGGGCAATTACAGCCTTCCAGCAAAACGCATGAACTTCTTCATGCTAGAAATAGGTGTAAACCATATTTATTCAAATGTTGGCACTTGTCTAAATCATAATCGTTTTGCTTGGTCTGTGTTCTACGCTATAACTTTTTGCCCGTGTGCCTAATTGCTAAAAGCATACCGATTCACGGGTTTATTGTTTATTTTATAAGAAAAGAAAAATATAGCTATTTTTTTAAATATTAAGGTTTTGTAATAATCTGTGTGTGTCGCTACGATTGACTCTTTTGGACCGTAAATAAATTCTGCTGCTTTTCATATTTTAGTTGTTTACAAATAATACTATCTTCAGTACAATTAACGTTGTTCTTTTCTCGAAAAATGTTTTTTTCTTCAAATTCTGTATTCATAACTACTACTACTACTCAGTAACTGATACTACATATAAGTAGAAATAAGACATTTCGTATATAGTTTTTATCTTAACTCAAATAAAGTGCAGTTAAAGATATAACATCATTACAATTTGATATTCATAAATCCACCTCACTTGAATGTTAAAATGGCCGGTGTATGGAAGTTTGTTTAAAATATTTAATGATGTTTGTTTCAAACAGGCTAGTTGTGAAGCTTTGAAGTAGTTAAACGGAGCTGCAAGCTAGTGAAAGGCTTAAGAGGAGGCTAAAGCTGCATTCACATGGATAGTACATTGTCATGAGATTAACGAGGCGCTAAATTTGTTTTTATTTTGGTATTTTTTTGTTTTTTTTTATCTGACTGAAGAAGCAAACGAGCATGCAGTCCGCCTGATGGTTAGTGGTCACTGCCGCCCATAGACATCTGTAATCAACTACATACAGAACATGGGTTTCATCTGAAGTAAATCACATATGCGTTGCTACTCCCGAGGACTATGAAGGTCGCCTCATATGAAAGTGTAGCGGCAACCACACCCTTTTGTCGAAACGCATGAAATGCTTCACGCTAGATATAGGTGTGGTGGTGGTACTTCCCCGGTCGAACTACACTGGTTCTACTAACTTGATCTGTATCCATTTCTTAAAAATATAAGATATTGTGAATGGTAAAGGATGAATTCTGCACCAATTATAACGTTAAACATTGAAATGTACAATCAATTATTGCTAACAATTATTGTAAACCAATTTACAACGCATCCTGTATGTTTATTGTACAAGCACTTAAAAAGATCTATAACATTATTTATAAAAAAATATGTTGCATTTGTTCTGTAGTATCGTACACACATGCAGATTTATTGAAAGTAAAAGTAGTTGAGAATTTATTGTAATATCGTATTGATAGCTCGCTTTTTCTTTCTTTTTTTATTTCCTTGTTATTGTTTTCTATACCTTTATAAAATACGTTTTTAAATTTGTGTGAATGTACCCTATTTGTTAACAATCTCATGTGCACTAGACTCAACGAAATAGCGCAGTTGGTAACGAAACAATAATTGCTACTCTTTGTTGATTTAATAAAATTCTATTATGTCAGAATTTTCAAGATATTTATTTTTCAAATTATGTTTTGAAAAATAAAATACTCGAGAAAGGAGTTTACATTTCTCTTTCAAGTCTTATAAGTGTATATAAACCGCAGTAATTTTATAAATTAGTATATACACTGTGTAGTAGCAGACTCGCACGCCCATAGTAACAATTGTCATCAACTCGCAGTAAACCCCACACAATACGCCGGCACTCGTAAAAAATATAATCAAGCGAGCCCACCGCGCCACCGTCCCACCTGTAAAACGCCATAAATTATTCTAATGTTAACAGTAACTACCCACATTAAACACCAAATTTCGGAATTGCTCCTACAGACCATTTAGATACGATCTTTCCGTGATTTAATTTACCAAAGGGACCATAATTTTACCAGGAATTATTGCACACCAGATAATGATGACAAAGTTTATAATTGTAGAGGAACTTTGCGGAAATCCACCTGTGATACGACCAACAGTAGGAAATACGTCATCTCACGAAGTTCTGAGCGTGTCTGGACTATAAATCTCCATTCATACAAACTCAGAAGGCTAACCATACCGGTCTGACACGCAGTGGGTTCCGTTTCGATTCCCGGCCAGACAGGTATCTGAATTATGAGTTTAGATTCTTGTTCTGTGTCTGGGTGTTTGTGTATTCGTCTTTGTGTGTGTCCATGGCACCCACAACACAGGAGAAAATCCTACTGTGGGGCTATGAGTGTCTAAAGCGTTTAATGCTTTAATAATTCACGTCGATCGCTTTGCTACAATAAAGCAAATATTCATAATAAATGCTAATGACAAAAAATATAACTGTATCGCTTAATTATCGTTTAATCGTTCCAGTCACCGCTTAGTACTATTGTTTTTATAAGACTGAAGTAGCTAACCAACATGCAGTTCAACCGATGGTAAGTGGTCATTGCCGCCCATGAACATCTGTAAACAAAAAACTTTACATAGAACCTATGTTCTATGGGTCAATTACAAGTCAATTACATAATTATGCGTTGCCACTCCCGAGGACCGAGGCGGTCACCTCATATAAAGTGTACCAACAGCCCCACCCTTTCATCGAAACACAAGGACTGCTTCGCGCTAAAAGTAAGTATGGCGGTGGTACCTCCCCGGTCGATCTACACTGGTTCTACCACCTGGTGAAAATTGTCGTTTAAGCGCTTAAGTCGCGGCTTAGTACTTATTAACGACCTACTTCTACAAATCACTCTATTATTACTTGTGTACACAACATTTTAATTTAGTTTATCACGTAAATAAGAACAGCGGCCCGAAATGAAATAAAATTACTTTAACTTATAGGCCTGCGGGGCACTTACAAATTGTCTGTTACAATATTTCTTTTCTACACTATACACATGAAACTTGGCTGGTTTGTCTTTTTTTCGACAAATGTTGTTGGAAAATATTTTTAAAGTTTTTAAACGGAAGCTGTCCTATTACAAATCTCAATTTACATAGCTTATAGGAAATTTAAATAGCTTGTAGGCAAAGTAGATTTCAATTGAACTGTTTTTGAACAAAAACGTTACAATGTAACGCCTTCTGGGGCACATGTCTCCGAAGAAATGAACGCTGTTCTGACAATAAAAACTTTTTAACAAAAAATATCTACCGACTTCCATGTCACAAAAAAGTAAAAAATAATTTAAATATATTTTGGTCTAGAACATACTCAGTACTTAGTACATAGTCCTGAAGTCGGTGCTCGACATATTTCGCTGGACGACGGTAACTACGTCCTATATGAGCACCGACTTCAGAACTATGTACTAAGTACTGAGTATGTTCTAGACCAAAATATATTTAAATTATTTTTTACTTTTTTGTGACATGGAAGTCGGTAGATATTTTTTGTTAAAAAGTTTTTATTTTACACTTTTTAGTGACTATATTTTTATGTTTGTATTTAAATAAAGCCTCTAAGTTTGCTTTGTGCATCTACATATTCACAAAAATTAAACATAAAACACTTTTACAATTCATACAAACAGGGCGCCCCCTCTGGAAGTACCCCTCCATCATCAGGGTTGAGGAGTTGAAGGTCAAATTTTTCATCTTATATTGTTGCTTAGTAATCTTATAACATATACGTTAGTACCAGGTGGCTAACTTCTATGGCTCAGGCTTGCAGTACCCTGCATCATCAGGGTTTAGGAGTTGAAGGTCAAAATTTTAATTTTGTGCCTCTGTTTGGTATTATTTTTACATACCCGTAAGCACCAAATTGCCAACTCCTATGGTTTAGAATTGAAGTACCCCTTCATCATCAGGGTCGAGGAGTTGAAGGTCAAAATTTTAATTTTGTGCCTCTGCTTAGTATTATTTTTACATAACCGTAAGCACCAAATTGCCAACTCCTATTGTTTAGGATTGAAGTACCCCTTCATCATCAGGGTTGAGGAGTTGAAGGTCAAATTTTTGATTTTATATTTTTGCTTAGTATTTTCTTTACATAACCGTAAGCACCAAATTGCCAACTTCTATGGTTTAGGATTGAAGTACCCCTCCATCATCAGGGTTGAGGAGTTGAAGGTCAAATTTTTCATCTTATGTTTTTGCTCAGTAATCTTATAACATATACGTAAGCACCAAATGGCTTATTCCTATGGTTTTGGCTTTAAGTACCCCTGCATCTTCAGGGTTGAGGTGTTGAAGATCAAATTTTTGTCCCATGAATTTGTTTAACAATCTTATTATATATCCATAAAAACAAATTAACTTACTTCTACGGTTCAGGCTAGCAGTACCCCTGCATCATCAGGATTGAAGAGTTGAATGTCATTTTTTTAGGAAATATCTGCTTAGTAATCTCATTCTACATTCAACCCAATTGGACTCCTACAGCTTAGGTTTGGCCGAGTATCGCTAATTTCGTTAATTTGCTTCAAAGAAATGGATCCTATGATCAGAACCGTATCAAACTCATCAGAGTACCCTTGAAGTACAATCTTTCAAATAAAAGAAAAATCATCAAAATCGGTTGGCGGGATATTGAGTTATTCATACATTTATCGCGTACATTGAAAATGCAAATTTAAGACTTATGCGTTTTTCTTATGGATGCCCTAGTCAAAAAAATACTAAAAAAAAATGGGACCCTATGACACGCACTACCTTTCAAATGAAAAAAAAATCATCTAAATCGGTTCACCCAGTCCGGAGAAATGAGGTAACAAATATAAAAAAAAAAAAAAAAAAAAAATACAGACGAATTGATAACCTCCTCCTTTTTGGAAGTCGGTTAAAAATAGATACAAATCTCTATACAAATATCTATCAGAATACATACTGTACGTAGTAGTACTTGAATTTTACCGGTTTATACAGAATGTTATTTGCACCAATCACAATCAAAATTGCTTTGTTTTTTTAATGAATTATTAAAATGTTAAATAATTCGGTCGGAGGCCTTCGCGTTGAATAATAAAGTCCCTGACAACTCTGAATTCGATGCGAGGTAAGATGGTAATCGCTTCACATAAAAGAAAATTAAATTGTAATATTGAAGAGAACTCGAATTTTTCCGAGAAACGTAAGCTTCTGGAAGTTTGTTTTTTATTAATTTAATCTTGTAATCTTCATTTAATTAAGGGCGAATTCTTTAAAAAATAACTTATTTTACATATTTTCATACTTGAGAATAACAAAGTAGGTATACAAAAGCTTTTATAAGAAAACTCAATTTCTAAGGAAATAAATGATGGAAAAATATCTATGTTTTTGAGTAACAAAAGCCCGAAAACCTACTGGCATTATACTTCCTTTCCACTATTCTTACACAATTCCGATCCCCATTAATCATTTTCAGGAAATTTATCCGTTTCCCTTATTCTACATTTTCCTAAATAATATTTTTGCCTTTTGGAAAAATTCAATCCACCCAATTACTCTAGCAAAGGACTTCATATGAATATTTTATTATGATAAAGTCTTATTATTATTTTTCATAACATATGAATATTTTACAATTTGATCACCTTCGTCGAAACAAGATTTCCAGATTTTTAAGATTAAGAATTTAATACAGTTCGGTATCAACTATCCAAAGAAATTATATGGTTAAGAACCAAAGGGTACTTCAATATAGTTCTCATTATCAGCTACTTATTAACACAATATTTATTCCATTTAAATATAACAGGCATGCGTCTATGCATACCGCCGTCCTTCCCGGGGTCGTCTGATCGAACGGTTCCAGCTCCCACTCTAGCCGCCCGCGACCCCGGAAACCCCTTTTCGTTGCCTCTTACGACTGGCAGAGGATACCGTAGCCCTATTCTGATCCCGGAACTGCAAGAATGATGTCAATCGGTCTACGAAACCAAATAACTTTAAGCAACTATCAATATGACTTTAATCGAATCTAAACAACATTTTTTACTTCTTATTGCTGTTATCTTAATTCCTCAATTTGTTAATAGCTGGTCCCACGCTGCTAGTAGACGAAGGCTGGAAGCTAGTGGTCCGGTCGGTGCAAGTGGATGACTCGCGCGCACAGTTCTCCTGCTCCGTCCTGGATTCCCTCACCGGAGAGAGACGGAGAAGTACTCCTATCAGCATTGACGTCGCTCGTAAGTGCTTTATTCTTATAAACTTGGATAGTAAAAATGTTTATGCTTTATATTAAAATTAAAAAAGAATAATGCGGTCCACCTGACGGTAAGACATTACTGCCACACATGGACATCTGTAAACAGCAAGGATTCTATCTAAATGTCAATCATAGTTGCATTATAAAGGTGGTAGAACGAGTGTAGTTTGACCGGGGAGGTACCACCGCCACATCTATTTCTAGCGAAAAGCATTCTTTGCGTTTCGACGGAAGGATGTGGTTGTCGGCAGACTTTATATGAGGCGACCATCCTAGTCCTCGGGAGTAGTAATACATCTGTGATTGACTTCAGATAAAACCTACGTTCTATTTGAAGTTACTCACAAATATCCATGGGCGGCAGTGACCACTTACCATCAGATGAACTGCATGCTCGTTTGCTACTTGATTGTTATAAAAAAAAAATACAATTGCATTGTTACTTTTGAAGACTTAGATAGTCGCCTCATAAAAAAGTTAGTTGACAACCACAGCTTCTCACCGGAATGAAAGATCTGCTTCACGCTAGAAATAAGTGTGGCAGTTAAACCGTATAGAACCGGTCGAACCACATAGGTTCTACCAACTTGCAAACATCAAGTACCAGTTATATAAAGTCATACATATGACAATTGATATGTCTATGTCTTGTCAACCCTTTATTGTTCCACTGCTGAGCACGGATCTTCTCTTAGAATACAATTACTATAATTCTGATTTTTATGATCATTGTAATTTAATTCCTCATTTATTTAGCTACAAACGATCAAAAATGCTTATAATTAGAAGGATTCCCATTTGTCTCAATGATTATCGTAGCCTAAACATTACAGGCGTGAACGTTGAGTCCTATTTCCAGCTATGAGTATATCGGCGGCTCCCAGAGCAATCATCCACGGACCTTGGGAGGCGAGCGTCCGGCGCGGTGGTGACGTCATCCTGCCCTGCCTCGTCCATGCCAACCCGCCGGCCACCGTCACGTGAGTTGTTCAAAGATATTTTTTCTTGTCCAAAGATATTATTTTCTTCGTACTTCTTCGTACTTATTTTTCCTGCAGAATTGTGGAAATTAGGGATATTACGTATTCGATTGACGTCACGGTATTTATCTTTTTGTCTAAGTTGAATGTCTAGTGCACACGGTCATTCTTTTCTAAGTCAATAGTGATTACCAATACATTATACAGATAATTGAATCCTTTGTGTTTAAGTTAACAAGAAACTGAGTTTTTTTACATATTTTTATCGTTCTCATGATTTTTTTGTACCGAATACGAGTCTTTGGTCAAAAGGGACCACTCGGAAAAGGGACCGCGGTCCCTTTTTGCAAAAAGATTTAACACTCGTACCTTACGTTGATATGCTGATAGGTAAACTTTACATTACAAATTTGTACAATTCTTCACCTACATTTCAAATTGTAAGTACCTATTTCGTTGTCTGCTTCGTATTGCGACATTAAATCCATGATATCTTTATGAGTAAACTCGTTTGCAAAAATGGAAGCAAAATAAACCTTTTCAACCTCAACAGCATCAAAAGATAAGTATTTCTTTGTGGGCAAACAAGTTCCGCAACAGTTGCTTATTTAAGAAAGATAAGACGAAAAGAATTTGAGTAAGTACTACAAATTCAAGGAGTATGATTTCTGCTCCTTAAGTAGATGAATAAAATAATATTTAAAGATGCCCGTAATATTTCACTACAATACACTTTTTATATCCTAATTTTGTTAATGTTAAAAAAGGAGTGCACATCAGTCGTGGTTTCATAAATAGGTTATTTTGAGGTAAAATATAAGGAAGATAAGGCGACCGGCCGACGTGAGAATACACAATTGTCTATCTTTCTCTCGCTGTTCGGGATGTATAAGAAAAATCTTCATCTATACTTACATATCTATACTCTTATATACTTAATATTATAAAGAGGAAAACTTGGTATTTTTGTACTTGTTTTGAATCAACTTAAAAACTACTAAACCGATTTTTAAAAAAATCTTTCATCGTTAGAATGCTACATTATTCCTCAGTAACATAGGCTATTTGTAAAATAGCCTATGTTACTAAGGAAATAGTAACGAATAGTGTAAAATTATTGTTTATTTTTTTCTTTTATCGCATATGCTATGCGTTACCTATTGATACTAAAACAAATGTTCTAAAATATAATCCATCGGGCCATCGAGACTCATTTAACTCTTCTCATATTGAAAAACTGAAATTCATTTAATGGAGACCAATTCTTTTACTTATCATGTTCAGAATACTTTTGGAGCTCTCCGTGACATGGTGCATCACAAAGTTGCATCTTTTAATTATAACTATGTACAATAGTTACCACGTTATTCTACAAAAAACATTCCGGAAGCACTACAATACGTTGGTAACCAAATCAGCCTTTGAAAACTACTATTACATTATAAATGATTGAAAAAATAATAAAATTTGGATTCAGCATAAATTAAAATCATACATTTTCATGTTAGGTTGGTTTTAAATTAGGTTAATTTGCTATTATACTCACCGTTATGAATATCACTAAGTTCATTGTAATTCTAGGCGTCCCGGGATAAGGGATACAGTCTTGGATAACAGGAGCGGTAACCGAAACGCTCGGATTAACGCCGGTTCAAATGTTAATGTTACCTGTTTTACTGGCTACGAGAATATTTGTCCAATGTGATTTTAATAGATATAGTTAATTTAAATGTAGTCAAGGATTTTAACAGTAACAAGTAATGAAATGAAATGAAATGTCTTTATTTTGTATAGGCCTATGGGGGCACTTACAAATTGTCAGTTATATTTTTTTTTCTTACACTACCACCGGATCGGAAAACGACCTCAACTGAGAAGATCCGGCAAGAAACTCAGCGGGTTTGTCTTTTTTCTTATTTATATCCATTTTTTTTATGTAATTACAATCATGATTTTCTATATGGTAAAAAATATGTTTCGTTAACGTTAATGTGTTTCGTACACTTGTATTGCAAACTAAGTTGAAGGTAATTCGTAAGAAAAGGAAAAGTAGCGTTACATTTATTTATTTATATTTTGAAACGGAAATTTGTTTATGAAATCCGTTTATATAATTATCCTTTTCTGATTGAATATTTAAACTTATAATATATTTCTGAATAATTTCTCTGTTTTGGTTAACAATTCAAATTTATCAAAAATATACTGCAGTAATAGCGTAGTGGATTGAAATTCCTATCGACATAGGAGCCGCGGTTTGACTACAGGCACGCGTCACTTTACAAGTAAACAGATGGGTTTTAACGACATTACATGCGTTAGCTATTAATCTAACAACTATCGACAGAATTAATATTACTACACACAGGCTTACTAATGTATAACAGATTGAGACAGAAATGGGGAAATATGGCCGCATGGAGGGAACATGACGTAAGATGAACTTTACATGACAATATAATTTTCAATTTCTCCCGTAAGACATTATCCTAAAAACAATTAAAACATATTCTAAGTCTACAGATCCGCGCTGAGCTATCATAATGAAAAGCTTATATGCCTAAAACCCTATCTGCATGTCTAAGAAGAAACCCGTGTTCTGATGAGCGACAGTTTTGATTTGAAATGAATTATTACATTATTCAATCACCATTTAAAGTAATTAATTTTAAGCACAAATAGCCAAGAGCTTAGTATAAAGCGTACAGAACCGACATGATAAATACAACATTCCTTGTATCTTATTACTGGTTCCCAATATCGTTATTCAGCTAGGAACGGGCACAGCGCCCTGGGGAACACCACCATAATATAAGGTTACATTGTATGGAAGATAAAGTTGATTTTCTAAGGCCTATCCATGAAATTAGGTAGGTACCAAAAATTGACTATTCCTACTATGCTACTTCTAATCCTACCAATATTATAAAGTTTGTGAGGATGGATCGATGAATGGAGTTTAGTTAAACTATCACGCTCCACCGGCTTAATGGTTTAGCTACTCAATCCAGGATTCAAATCCGGCCACGCGCCACATTTTTTCTAAAATAATTTGCATATTAGAAACCTACACACAGGGGATTTTTTTGAGTTTTTACAGGTATAATAAGTTCACACTTGGTCAATCTGGTAGACAGTGACCTAAAGCTCTTTCATTCTTAGAGAAGTCCCATGCCCAGCAATGCCTGTTGCTATCAGTCCTATTTAAGAAAATGTTGAATCGTAAAATCTTTAAAATTATAAACGTTTAGTTACATGTAAGCATTTGTTTTATAAGTTTTAATGCCGGGCGCCCTAGGGAATACAACCACAATTTAAGATTACATTGTATGGAAGATAAAGGCGATATTCTAAGGCATATTCATGAAATTAAGGCAGTACCAATATTTGCATCCCTGTAGTTCCGGGATCAGAATAGGGCTACGGTATCCTCTGCTTGTCGTAAGAGGCAACTTAAAGGGGCTTCCGAGATTGTAGGCGGTCAGAGTGGGAGCTTGAACCGTCCAGCCATGTGGTCGCATACCGTCGTAAAGACTAGACGAAGCGGTGGGCCCAGCCGCCCATCTGGGAGGAGCCCGATGGGGCAACGCGCTCAGAGGATTCCAGTTGCTTTCCTTTAGAGATCACGAAGTACTCTTTTTAGCGCAGAGGATGGCCACCGGGGATTTTAGTGCGGTTAAAATCCGACATAACCCTGCGTCGCTCCCACGTCGTCCGGCACCATTTAAAGGTTTCCCCCTCGAAAACAAAAAAAAAAACTATATTTGGCTATTCCTCCTATCTTACTTCCAATCCAACCAATATTAAAAAGTTTGATAGATAGATAGATGAGTGAAGGTTTATTAATCAATCACGCCAGAACGGCTTAAAGGATCCGAATGAATAGATTATAGCCTGGAATACACATAGGCTATTTTTTACTCCGCAATGTGTGGTTCCCGTGGGATAGATTTGTTTTTATTTTTTATAGTGATTTTTTCGTACATAGAGGGACAGTGGTACCTTCCCGATCTAACCTCCTGGTAATAAAGTAATATTATATTTTTGAAGTGGTAGAACCAGTGTAGTTCGACCGGGAAAGTACCAACGCCACATCTATTTCTAGCGTGGAGCAGTTCTTGCGTTTCGATGGAAAGGGGTGGTTGCCGGCACACTTTTATATAAGGTGACCATCATAGTCCTCGGGAGTAGCAACGCATCTGTGATTGACTTCAGATGGAACCCATATTCTGTATGGTATTGATTACAAATGTACATGGGCGGCAGTGACCACTTACCATCAAGTGGGACTGCATGCTCATTTGCTACTTCGGTCAGATAAAAAAAAAATTCTGGCGTTATATGTATATTTTCATAGTAAGTCATTTAACGTTTTACTTCGTTTATTATGTATGTTTTCGTGTCGAATGTAAGGTAGTGTGTGTATAATGTGTTTTTAGTTGATATTATTTAAGTATTATGCATCATTTAAAAAATATATTATCATTTCTTACTCCTTCTCTTCATAAAATATAATCCTGCTTTTCACACTCCTCCGTCCGCGGCAAGTTCCTTAAAAACGGGTCCAAAGTTTTCGCTTCAAGTATATGATATACCTATAATAAATACATTTGTATTACATGTACATCGACTAATCATAGGAAACCAGTAATATTGAAGACTGTCATTACTCGATATTGGTACAATATATAACTTATTGCAATATCGAACCGTGTTCAACAGCGCCCTGGGGTCGCGTTTATCCGACCCTTAGCGCATATTGGGGATGCGAGGTAATATTCGTTTTTTGACTGAATAAATCGATAACGTATTAGTTAACCGAATCATCGGTCATACATGTACATAAACATTCAAATATAGAGGTATATAAATATATTTTTTGTGAGTGTGTGTGTGTCTTCGTACTTTCCTATTGAACTACCAGATTTTGTACTTACATTTTGCAGTTGCACTCGTTAGAATAGCGCAGTATATAGCGTATGCGATATCAAGAGAAAAAAAATATTCATCATACTTCATACTAATATTATAAAGGCGAAAATTTGTGTGTATGTTTGTTACTTCTTCACGTTTAAATGGCTGGTGCGATTTTTATAAAATTAGGTAGGGAGTTAGCTGACACTCTGGATTAACGTATAAGCTACTTATACTTTGGGAAAATATCTTATTCCCATGGGACAATCGATACATCGATTTTTTTAATGCGGGTGAAGCTGCGAGGCTCAGTTAGTTGCTTTATATATATTTTTTTTATTTGACTGAAGTAGCAAACGATCATGCAGTCCACCTGATGGTAAGTGGTCACTGCCGCCCATGGACATCTGTAATTAATTTCATACAGAACATGGGTTCCATCTGAAGTTAATCACAGATGCGTTGCTACTCCCGAGGACTATGATGGTCGCCTCATGTGAAAGTGTCCCGGCAACCACACCCTTCTATGGAAACGCAAGAAATGCTTCACGCTAGAAATAGGTGTGGCGGTGGTACTTCACCGGTCGAACTACACTGGTTCTACCACCTTAAAAAATAATTTTCATTTTCAGGATTTTTCACTTAAAAATCTTAAACTCCCAAATGATCTCCAGGCATCTCCCAGTGTGTTTCAATTCGATCTTCATATTTTATTCATGACTATAGCGGGCCTGCTACTTTAATAATATTTTATGTCTTTGTTGTTTCACAACGTGTTAAAATGAACAGAACGAATTTCAGCGTCACTCCCACCATACATGTGGATTAAAATGGAAGGCGTGTGTATGTCTTAGTTTTATGTCTCGCTAAACGTCACCGTAACATGCTCTGAGTTACGTTAAGTTTTTCAACCCTTCTCATTCTAAGGGTTCCACAGCCAGATGTAATGGGCTGATCATGAATAAATAAGTAAATTGATAACATTTTTTACCTTCATAGCATACTAAAGTTTCCTGAGTCGCGAATGAGGTAATGGTTCTACAAGGTGGTACAACTAGTACTGTAGATCAGGGAAATTCCGCCCTACCGTACCTATAGCAATTTCGATACATCGATACATCGTTTTTTTTAACGTGGGTGTAACTGTGGCGTTTAGCTAGTGCTCAATAATTCTTGTCCAGCTGTGGAATATAACAAAGGTTACAACTCAACAGAAAATGTTTTCGCAAAATAGATAACGTTACATACCTAACATATATGTATATGTAGATTACATTTTCCGGGTGGTAGAGCCAGATAGTTCGACAGGGGCCGCCACAATTATTTCTAGCGAGAAGAAATTCGTGTGTTTCAATGGAAGAGTATGGTTGCGGACACACTTATATATAAAGCGACGACAATAGTCCTCAGGAGTAGTAATGCATTTGTGACTGACTTGAGACAAAACAGTATGTTCTGTATAAAATTGCTTACAGATGTCCATGGGCAGAAGCAGAAGAAGCAGACCACTTAACATCAAAACTACAAGCTCGATTGCTTCTTCAATGAGATAAAAAACAACCTGTCTAGCTAATGATGCATTCTGCATCAAGGCTTTCTCAGTATAAACAAACAAATGATCAAACGTACAAACTCTCACAGCTTATTCACAGGAAAACATCATAATTTTTGCCGTGAAGGTCACACCCTCACGCCACCATCCCTCGGCACTCGTAAACGTAACATAACGTAATGTACTCGTATATGTTACGTCGCCTATTAGCGCGTTAATGGGCTCTGAGAGGACTTAACGTGCGTTAAGGCTGATATATGTAGTTAGTTATCCATAGACAGTGAAGTGCAATTCTTTAGTGTAACGTTACAAAAAGGAGAGGAGCTGATTTGACTAGTATGGTGGCGCTGGCGTTGCTGGAAAGTTGGAGGGGAGTGCATAAAAGTGATTGGAGCTGGCGGTGCGAGTTCATTATTTTGTCGGCATAGTCGTCATTTATTGAAATTAATATAATTAGTATAATATAATTAATGGAATTAAAAATCAAATAATAAATAAGTTAAAAACTAAAGTGTTTTTATGCCACCTTGTAATATTAGTTTTAAGGTCGAAAGACTATGGGTCGAATGGGGAAGTAGTACCACAGTGGAGATATAGTAGAGTATGAAAACTACCTACAAGCGTTCGAAAATGGCACACTCACACAAACGTGTGCATTGACGAAGCAGCTAAGGGGTTTTCACAGTGCTTCAGTAGCTAGTCGCGTCAAAACGAGAGTTCACGTTGCTATTTCTTTCCCCGGTATTTTTTAAAAAGCCATGAGTGTATTGCTTGGTATACGGTATATTACTAGATATCACACTCATTTCCAAACATCTACTAGTATCAATATTAAACTGTTTTTAACCGACTTCCCAAAGGAAAGAGGTTATCTATTCGTCACGTATATTTTTTTTTTTTTTTTTTTTTTTTTTTTTTATGTATGTTCGGGCGAAATGGCTAGAAATCGTTGACCTACCGACACGATTCATACGACATTGTATGCGGCTTGTTTCACAGGCAGTCCCATATTGAGGAAAATGAAAACCTTCCGGCGGTTTTCCCGGAAAATTGGAAAATGTCGGTTTCTTAAAATCTTGAATAACTTGGGTGTTTCTAAACCGATTTCCATTTTCTTTCTTTCATTTGATAGGAAATTTTGTCACGCAACTTTTTCTCTTGGACATGGGTATGCTGTGATGCTTAACTCTTTGAGTTATGGGGGGGAAACCACCACCTCTCCTCAAGTTTTTTAGATAATTCGAGATAACTCGGCTTCTGCCGATTCGATTCTTATGAAACTTGGAATATGTATTATACATCTATGCTTATATAGGTTGACGAAAAATTTGACCTTCAACTCTTCGATCCTGATGATGCAGGGTTACAGCTATCCTAAACTATAACATTAGCTATTTGGTGCTTACATATATGTAATAAGACTACTAAGCAGAGACATGTGATGAAAAATTTGACCTTCAACTCCTCAATCCTGATGATGCAGGGGTGCCTCAAGCCTAAACCATAGGGGTTGACCATTTGGTGCTTATGGGTATGTAATAACAATACTAAGCAAAGACATATTATAAAAAAATTGACCTTCAACTCCTCAACCCTGATGATGCAGGGTGCTGTAAGCCCAAGCCGTAGGTGATGGCCATTTGTTGCTTACGGATATATAATAAGATAGTAAGGCAAAGATGTACGATGACAAATTTGACCTTCAACTCCTCAACCCTGATGATGCAGGGGTACTGCAGGCTTAAACCACAAACGTTAGACATTTGTTGCTCACGGATTTGTAATAACATTGCTAAGCAAAGGTATACAACGAAAAATTGGACCTTCAACTCCTCAATCCTGATGATGCAGGGGTATTGAATGCCTAAGCCATAAAACTTAGCTATTTCATCCTTACGCATTCAAAATGATATTTAAAAAATGTAAGGTAGAACATTAGAAAAATGGTTGTATACAGTGGAAAATTGGACCTTCAACTCCTCAAACCTGATGATGTTGGGGTGCTTCAAGCTTAAACTATAGGCGTTAGCTACATGATCGCTACGTATATCTGATAAGATTACTAAGCAAAGATAAAAGATGAAAAATTTGACCTTCAACTCCTCAACTCTGATGATGCAGGGGTACTTCAGGCTTATTATAGGCGTTGGCCATTTGATGCTTATGGGTATGTAATATATTTACAAAGCGAAGACGTATGATAAAAAAATTTACCTTCAACTCCTCAAGCCTGATGATGCAGGGTGCTATAAGCCCAAGCCGTAGGTGATGGTTATTTGGTGCTTACGGGTAAATAATAAGATAGCAAAGCATAGATGTACGACAACAAATTTGACCTTCAACTCTTCAACCCTGATGATGCAGGGGTACTGCAGGCCTAAACCATAAACGTTAGACATTTGTTGCTCACGGATTTTTAATAACATTGCTAAGCAAAGGTATACGACGAAAAATTGGACCTTCAACTCCTCGATCCTGATGATGCAGGGGTATTGAATGCCTAAGCCATAAAACTTAGCTATTTCATGCTTACGCATTTAAAATGAGGTTAAACAGATTAAAGGTAGAACATTAGATTAATGGTTGTATACAGTGGAAAATTGGACCTTCAACTCCTCAACTCTGATGATGATGGGGTGCTTCAAGTTTAAACTATAGGCGTTGGCCACATGGTGTTTAGGTATATCTGATAAGATTACTATGCAAAGATAAAAAATGAAAAATTTGACCTTCAACTCCTCAACTCTGATGATGCAGGGGTACTTCAAGCTTAAACCATAGGTATTGGCCATTTGATTCTTATGGGTCTATTCTTTAAATAAATGTTTACTCAGAAAAAGTTGTTTTGTTCGGTTAGGTTAGGTTCGAACAGATTTTTCCAATTCAGAATCTAAGGGAGGGGGCGCGGTAGCGCCCCCGACCGGTTGTGTCAAAGAAGTCTATTTTTAGATGATGACGTCAGCACATATCGTGACTCGTTTATCGTGACTGAAAAGCGTGAAAAAAAAATTTTTAAACAAAAAATACAACCGACTTCCATGCCACATAAAAGTAAAAAATAATTTAAATACATGTTGGTTTAGAGCAAACACAGTACTTAGTACATAGTCCCGAAGTCGGCGCTCATATAAGATACATGTAGTTTCGTCATGATCCAGCAAAATATGGTGAGCGCCGACTTCGGGACTATGTACTAAGTACTGTGTTTGCTCTAAACCAACATGTATTTAAATTATTTTTTACTTTTATGTGGCATGGAAGTCGGTTGTATTTTTTGTTTAAAAATTTTTTCAGTATTTCAAACTAAGTATCATAATAATTATTGTCATGTTGGTATTAAATTATGAGAACGTGAAATTATGTACTTATATTATTTGTAAACTGCGTAGATCTTATAATTCCATTGATTGATGACTACATGACAATAAATACTAAAATAAGTATTAATAACACCATTACTAAAAAAAATATAAATAGAGACAACCCTATTGCTACAACAGAGCGTAGGTAATTTATTTTATAAATCAGGCTTAGTTTCCATACTGTTTCATATTAGTTCAGTGGAATAGTGTGGTTCATTTTTATAAAAGGCGATCTTTAGAGTGCTTATGGGTGATGACGCATCTGTGATTAACTTTAGATAGAACCCCTATTCCATATGAAGTTGGTGATGTCTATGAGCAGCAGTAGTAACTTACAATCATGTGATCATATTGATATAGTGCTCATGTGCTATATCAATATTATAAAATAATTTGAGCGTCATTGTGTTTTGAACGAAGTTTCCCCATGTAGCATTATTTCAGTCCCTTGGCGCTGCAAATGTTATGCATTGAGCGTTGAAAGAAATGTGTGTATCCGATCTTTTTGTGCAATTGAATTAGCCAACTTTATATAGAATAGGAGGTCTTCCTGAAGGTAATAAAAAAGAGGTCTTGAGGACTAAGATGGTCGCTTCATTTAACAAGTAAGCCGACGACCGCACTCTTTAAAATGCATGAATTGCTTCAAACTAGTAGGTGTGGCTGTGGTACCTTACTAGACGAACAATACTCGTTCTATCTTGCAAATATAATAAGATCACGAAATTGTTTTTCCAAATTGTCCTGAAAGCTAAGATTCACTTAAAGCTGATGCGTGCAGTCATAGCAAGTGTATCGTGACTATCGGGACATAGGTTTAAAGACAACATAAACAAAATGAATATTTTAAATACTTTCATCAAATCTCAAACAATTGCATAACAACATCTGGGACCCAAGAAGTAGTGTGTTTAATCTAGATATAATATTACTTTATTTTTCTTTGACTAATGGTATTTCTATTTATTGGTTGCAATTATTGAATTAACTTTATTAATATTTGGAAAAGGTATGAGCCTACAGTCGGCAACGACATCGTGGAAAAGCAGTAAAGGTGAGGGCGACAGTAAAGGTAATTACTTATTCGTTATGTCACCCATTACCCCGTTAATAGGCTCTGAAGGCCTTTTCGAGCAATAAGTGTGGGTACGTTTATGACGGAAGGTACTACGGTTAGGTATCATTTACCATACTCTTACCTGTATAAGAAGGTCATCAATGTCGGAGCTCTTGGTGATGTGAAGTATAATCAATTTTCTGGATATACGCTAATAAAGTATATAAGAGACGTACTTACATAAACCATTATAGTCCCTCTTGATTACAAGCAGTGAATAATAAAAATGTGTTTTTTTTTTGTATTAATGCTTCTCTGTTCTTTATACATTAAGACAACTATGTGAGCACTAATTAAAAAACGCTTAAAAATTTATAACGCTTTCAACTCTCATAGGACCCCACATTGGATTTTCTCCTGTGTCCTGGATGCCATGAACATACACGAATACACAAACATCCAAACCCAGAACGAGAATCTAAATTCATCATTCAGATACCTGTCTGGCCGGGTATCTATCCCGAAACCCACGTGTGTCAGGCCGGTATAGCACCCGCACCGCCACGGGGGTCGTCATTAATTGAAATATTAACTTAATAAAAACTTTTTAACAAAAAATATCTACCGACTTCCATGTCACAAAAAAGTAAAAAATAATTTTAATTAATTTTGGTTTGGAACATACTCAGTACTTGGTACATAGTTCCGAAGTCGGCGCTCAACATATTTCGCTGGATGACGGTGATGAAACTTTGTCTTGTATGAGCGTATTGTATTGGAAGTCGGTTAAAAATGCAATGTATAAACTTCCTCATAATATAAACATTTTTTATCGCTTCAAATATTTTGAAGTACCGACAGATATTTCGTGTTTATTCATACCTGTCAGTGAGTTTTCGTTGCTTTTCAATATTTAAGTCTTTTCACTAGTTTTGTCTAGTGTCTACTTTAAGAAGGGTAGAGCTGTAAAAAGAACCACAAAAGTAACTTAAAATGTCCAAGAAAATGCTGATAAACTTAACATTTTTAAAGCTTCATAAATATTTCGATATCTAAAAAGGATATTTTATTGGGGTTAATTTTATCGTTCATCGCTAATAAAAAGACAGCTGTCCGTAAAACAAGCGTCGGTTAAACTGGGTTAACGATGAAATATCAGAGGCTGTCGAAAGTTTCCCGGACAACGCCAATAAAGCGATAATTCCGTTTCCGGATATGGTCGGATTTGTGTTATTTAACCGGATATCCGCTTACATGATGCAAATTTTTCATTCGCCGCCCGCGAGGCCTTGTCAGACAAATTGCGTTTTGTTCACGTACACCACTGCCTCATATAAATATAATGTGACGATGATTAAAAGTGATTATTATTAATTATTTTTAAGTAGCAATTCATAACTAGACAACAGTCGCAACGGTCGAAATTCGACCGTAATTTAATTCAAAGCTAAACTTAATATTGTCAAAAGTAGCAGGTATATTTTTCAAATTCATTTAAATTGCATCAATTTTCAAGTTATTTTGAACCGGGTTTGTTCAAAATAACTTGAAGATTAATGGTAAAAAGAGCTTTAATTGCATTGCAGCTGCATTTAAAAGCAAAAGTGGGTATTTTGACTAAGACATCTGACATTTTTGACGTGTGTTTTGATAGTAAGACATTGAATGTTTTATTTCGTTTATTATATGTGTGTTTGTGTCAAATCCACGGTAGTGCGTATAATGTGTTTTTAGTTATTGATATGTATGTTAAATGAATTATTTGAAAACAATAATAGCATTCCGTAATCCTTCTCTACATGAATATAACAATGCGTAATTTCATACTCCTCCGTCCGCGGCAAGTATGTTAAAACGGATTACAAGTTTTTGCTTCACGCATTATAATTTATAAGACTACCGAAAATATTAATTAAAAAAGGAATACCTAAGTAAATTATCTTCATATATTTTATTTTTATAACAGAAAGTCTAGCCTATACTCTATATTCAAAACGTAGTTTAGCAATGATAAATAGTCAGTGTCAAGTAAATAATTATTAATCTAGTAAAAAATATGTATAAGTAAACTATATTTGATACTTATAACAGACATATTTAAGCAAAACTTCACAATAAAAAGAGAGTGGCGAAATATATTCACAGTATTTAGTAACATCAATACAAAAGGCATCTATATTCAATCTGGTTATAAATAATTGAACCATAGACAATATGTATTCTGATATATCGGTTACTATTGGCGACATGACAGAAAAATTAAAAGCATTAATATTTTGTAACACATATTTAGTTCCGCGAACTAAATTGGAAAACAAGCTATATTTATTAAGTTGCAGACAGCCGAGATAGCCAGTTCGATGTTTCATGGTAGTTTTCAACGCGTTAACAGTCTTGGGCGAGCACTCCCCTAGTTTATCTCTGCACAATCTAGACGTTGAATTTTACGACCCGGAGATTCGGAAGTTGGCACAAATCCAGTACCCTATACAATTATCTATATTACTGTTCTGACTCCGTCCGAGTGGGTATATATAAAGCGATGGACTAAATGGGTGTATAAAATGAACGTGTTGTCTGTTTGATGTATATTTTTGTAGGTTTTAACATCAATAAGCGTTTTTTTATCTGACTGAAGCAGCAAACGAGTATGCAGTTCACCTGATGGTAAGCGGTCACTGCCGCCCGTGGACATCGGTAATCAACTTTATACAGAACATGGGTTCCAATTGAAGTCAAACACAGATGCTTTGCTACTTCCGAGGACTATAATGGTCGCCTCATATGAAAGGCATCATCATCATCATCGCATCATTGAATGTGGTAGAACCAGTGGAGTTTGACCGGGGAATTACCACCGCCACACCTATTTCTAGCGTGAAGCATTTCTTGCGTTTCTATGGAAGAGTGTGGTTGCCAGCATACTTTTTACCTTAAAATATACAAACAGATACAAAATAAAGAGCGATTATTATACTATGACTTGATGACACACGGAAATGGGTTTTAACTTTGTCCGGCAGAGATGCTTACAAACTAATCATTCCGAAACACATGCTTTATATTATTTCCGAACAAAACGGGTATCAAGTCAATTTACTTGTTTGCAATTGTTTAATTCAATCCAAAACTACTTGTTTGATAGAACGTGCTGTCATTCATTGCTTTTTTATGTAAATCAAGTAGCCAACGAGCTTGATGGTAACTGCTGTCCACTTTATTCAGAATAAGAATTATATTTTCTATACGAAGTCAATCACAAATACGTTACTATTGCCGAAGACTAAGATGATCGTCTCATACAAAAGTGCCACCTAAAAGCAAGATTTGCTTTACGTCACTACATAGTATAAAACCGAGTCGCTTCCCGCTGTCTGTCTCTATGTATGCTTAGATCTTTAAAACTACGCTACGGATTTTAATGCAGTGTTTAATCAAATTCAAATTTTTTCAAATTCAAATTATTTATTGCAAGAACATAGTATTTTTTTTTTTAATAGATAGACTGATTCAAAAGGAAGGTTTGTATGTATGATACATGCATAGTATAGCGAAGGAACGCTGATAATTTAGATTTTTCACTTTTAGGCGGAACAAAGTTCGCCGGATCAATTAGTTAGAAATTTAGTTGTTTTTTTTTTATAGTTAGGCCAAACGACAAGGCAGACGGGCCACCTGATGAAAAGCAGTCACCGTCGCCTATGGACATTTGTAACACCAGGGGAGTCGCCAATGCACCGCCGGCTTTGTAGGAGAGCTCTTTACACCTTTCTTGAAGAGCCCACATTACATTAGTACATTCCCACTCGAACTATATAAGTTTTACCACCTTGTAAAAATTGTACACATAAGTTAATATCCAGAGCATGACACTCCGTCAAACGACAAATCCGCTAACGACCGCAGCTCCTACCTAATTTTTTATGACACGCTACATTAACTTATTTTATCAGTGGTATAACTTTCTGGGTCCCACGTGAAATCATTTTGAACATAATATCTCCCTTGGTACTCCAACTAGTTTCAATGTCCTAAGTTTTAATCGAATCCGTTCATCTGATTAAAGGGATTTAGCGTGCCACAAAAACTGGAAGGTCGAGCTCTCCGCGAAAGAAAAGTGAATTGAATACAATTTGATAAGAAAGAGGTCGGTTCGGAGAAACTTCACTGGAACTATAAATATATTGTACCCTTTTAAATCTTATAATTTTGTCTTCGAGTACATTTATTTAAAAATGTTACTTAGATCTTTATTTATTAATGTCTAAAATTTTAGTATTATATTATTTTAATCTAATATATAATATAAGCGCCTTTTTTCTTTTATCAACCTACTTTAGAGAAAATTCACAGAAAGAAAAGATTCACAGAAATGGTTTCTTTTAATATCTTAGTTACGTTCGAAGATAAATAAATTCCATTTTACGAAACAAAATCTCTTAAAAGTGGCACAATATGTAATTTAATAGTTTACAAATATTTATCAACTTTAATAAATATCGCACAAAACATAAAACAGTATTAATGAAACTCGCAATCGCAAAAACCTTAATAGCATTTCAACTTATGTGACATCATTACAGTGGCGTAAAAACACTATGTTTTTGGGGCCACAAGTGTACGCCCGAAGCAAAAACATTAGGAAACACGAGCGAGACAAATGAGTGTCGTGTGCAGTATCGCGTGGTTTTTGCGCTGACGTCATTAACCTCCACCCTCTATATTGTTAAACGAGCAATACACTTCGACATTAACCTTAATTAAGACTTAGGTGTTCCTTTAATAGGCTTATGTGGTTCGATTGTGATGGCATTTCTGCCTTGTACCCGACGTACAACATCCGCGCTGCAAACGTCAGCTACGAGCGAATTTAGGACTTTTATTTTCAAAATACGCAAATTTCGTGTCCCTATAAGATTAGTCACGTAAGGTTATCATAACGTCTAACGTTGACACTTGTAGTGAATATTTAGAAGCCCTCGAGCAGCTGCTTTAAGGACCTTTTTTAAACTTAGTCCTCGAATATAGCAGTAAATCGTACGTGGTACGTGGTTGACCCAAACCGAAAAATCATACTTTTTTATCTAACTGAAGTAACAAACGAGCATGCAGTCCACCTGATGGTAAGTGGTCACTGCTGCTCATGGACGTCAGTAATCAACTTCATACAGAACATGGGTTCCATCAGAAATCTATCACAGACGCATTGCTACTCCCGAGCACTATGATGGTTGCCTCGTGTGAAAGTGTGCCAGCAACCACACCCTTCCATCGAAACAAGATATTCTTCACGTTAGAAATAAGTGTGGCGGTGGTACTTCCCCGGTCGATCTACACTGGTTCTACCATCTTCTTGGGTTGACTACACATATCCGTGGACACTGCTCATCATGAGATAAATTGAATTGTAAAAAAAAAAAAACAAATTTGTATTTTCGCTGTAACTCCTTTGTTATTTGTGATTTTTACAGATAACAAATAACAGTTATCCTTAATTTATTATTATCATAACTTTCGCAATAGGTAAGACCTTACAAGATGTACGTAAATACGTAAAAAATAAGACGTAGACAGTCCCAGCCAGCATTTTTAGAACTTATATTTCAGCATTAGATCTTTTACACCCTAATTCAATTTACACTAGAGCCTTTGTAGGGCGGTGTTTCCTGAAAGGGCGGTAATTACTCTTTTATTTCAGAACGTTACCGGCTCGCTTTACGCTCCGGTTTACGCTTGCCAGTAAAAGAGAGCGACTGCTGGTAGAAGTGTGGGACGTTTTATTTTGGGTCAGAATCGTAGAATATTCTACATGTTTAGGGTATATTAAGTTCGAAATTTCATGCACGGTTTCGTCGTGGTCAGTTTATGCTCGGTCCCAGTGGTTATTATTTGTTAATCGTGTAAAGTCGTTGTAAGCTTTACGGAATCAAAACATCGGATATGGTTCGCGATTACCTCTACGTTTCTGGTGCTGGAGCATCATAGTGCAATATGCCTCAAGGTAATTAACAACTATAAATACAATGTCTTTGTCAAATACCCGCTATTGTTTTTTAATGCAGCTTAGTTATTAAACCTTTTTAACCATTGACGGGTGCTTTCAAAATAACTTGAAAATTATTACAATTTATTTAAATTATAGAAATATTGATGCTACTTTGGACAATATGAAGTTTAGTTTTTTAATTTGAATTACGGTCGAATTTCGGACATTCATTTGATTTGGAAAGACGACATTTGAAAATTTTGTTTACAATAATGGTTATTTGAATGAAATTCATGTTTCATCAGGTTAGATAATTATCTATCCAGTATCCATTTACTCTAATTGGTTGACCCAATTACAAAATAAATTGCCGTGGTAACCGAATCCTATAAATTGCTATATTTATCTATTACCAAATTTGTAATAAATTAAACATACCTTTATTAAAACGTTTTGTGTTACTGATATTTAAAATTGGTTGATGTGAATGTGAATTTTATTAATATGGTTATTTAAGCTTTGACTTTAAAATAAGCGCATAGCAATACCATTTTTTATAAGATTGAAGTATATGATTTTAGGCTCAATAGAATATCGGAAACAAGAATTCTTAAAGAATTCAAAAATCGCATATCGTGAGTACCCGTTGATTATAAAAAAGATTGAAATAGCAAACGAGCATGCAATCCACCTGAAAGGTAGATTTCCCGGGCAGGAGTGACCGCTCCTGCCCGGGAAATCTACCACAACTTCATACTGAACTAGGGTTGTGGTAAAAGTCAGTCAGTCTTAAAGGTGGTAGAACCAGTGTAGTTCGACCGGGGAAGTACCACCGCCACACTTATATCTAGCGTGAAGCAATTTTTGCGTTTCGTTGGAAGGGTGTGGTTGCCGGCACACTTTTATATGAGACAACCATCATAGTCCTCGGGAGCAGCAACGCATCTGTGATTGACTTCAGATAGACCCATATTCTGTATGAAGTTGATTACACATGTCCATGGGCCGCAGTGACCACATACCATCAGGTGGACTGCATGCTCGTTTGCTATTTCAGTCAAATAAAAAAAAACAGATACGCTGTTACTTTCGAGGACGAAGATGCCGATGAAGGATAAAGTAAGCCGGCAACCCCACCCTGCCATTGTAACGCTAGAACCGTTTCAGACTAGAAATAGTTGTAACGATAATCCGCAAGCAAAGCATACTTATTACGTTCTACTTACTTACGTTTACCTTCTACGTCAGACACATATTTTACAATTTGATGTATTAATAAATTTTATCCTCATGAGATTAACAAAAGTGGTTTGAAAACTTTCTCGATTGGTATTGGGTATTTATTAGGCACTGTAGTTTATGAAGAAGACCGCTATTACTTAAGTTTTACGTTATTTCGTTGTACTGGATGAAAATTACTCCTGTGCAATACTTGACCCCAATCACACATTACCCTATAGTACTTATTAAGACTAAATAGAAAAGTTTTCTGAAAACATCCTTGCCCCAACATTTCTCTAATAGCCATTATTGGTAGTGATAAATTTGAATTATAAAAAGTATGCTTACAATAATAGTATATAATAGTATATAGATACATAATTATTAAGATCAAAGTTTTGACGAGCAGCGTAGCGGAGCGGTTACCATACCGGTTTGACACGCAATGGGTTTCGGGTTTTAATTCCTGTGGAGTTCACACACCTCCAAGAACCTTTTTTTTAAGAACTCTCGGGCGTGTAGGTTTCCTCACGATGTTCACCGAAAAGCAGTGATAAAAGATTTCTAATACGCACATAATTTTAGAAAAATCAGTGGTGCGTACCTGGGTTTGAACCTCGGACCTCCCGATCGAGAGGGCAATTTTCAACCATTAGGCTATCACTGCTCTATAAAAATCGAGTATAAAAAGCGTTTAAAATATGTACTAACTGTGGTAGAGCATACACATAGCTAAAACTCTACTTACTTTGAACTCATGTTAACCTCTCTGGCTTACTACACCCACTGAAATAGAACAAAGTTATATTAGACACTGTTGATAATCAGCTAAGCTTACCTCCAAGTATATCAACATCTCCAAATATAACCATAACTAAAAAGATATACATGGATATGGATATACTTGTAATACATACCTTCGGAAAATCTGGACTTATTATTTCCTCCACATTATCATCATCACGATATCACCACACACAAAAAATATACTAAGCGATAAACATAGTTTTAACTTATAATAATAGAAAGTTATATTACTACAGTTGAACTTTTTTACTTTAACTAATGTAAGTTGCAAGTTTCAGAAAAACAAAATAAACGGTCCCAAAGTTAGAAAAAACTTCACCGGCGAAGTTTACTGAACTGTCCAAAAGTAAATTAATCTGCAAAGTCGCGTGTTGATTCAATAACAGATTGGGAACGAACGAATGAACAGTAATTTACTATCGGAATATAAATCTTCCAAACCATTAATCTTGTAAAGAACTAGCGCCATAATACCGGCGTAATAATGCAAGTGATTGTGTGAAAGACCTAATCTTGCATGGCATATGTTTCAAGCAGGTTATTGGTCAAAATAGTTCGGTTTACTGACTTTTCTATAAAATTAAAGAAGCCAATGAGCATGCAGTTTTCACCTTTTTATCCGATTGAAGCAGCAAACCCTGCAGTCCAACTGATAGTAAGAGCTCACTGCAGCCCATTGACATCTGTAAGTGACTTCAAATATAACATGGGTTCGATCACAGATGTGTTGCTACTCCCAAGGTCTATGATCGTCGCTTATATAAAAGTGAGCTGGCAACGACACCTTTCTTCTTCAAATGCCTCAAACTAGAAATATAACCTGATGGTTAGCGGTCACTGCCGCCCGTGGACATCTGTAAGCTAGCTCATACAGAGCAAGGGTTCTGACTGAAGACAATATTAAAACAAAATAAAAACATATTTATAGTAATTTCTTTGTCTTTTCTCATGTAATTGAATATAAATACTTACATCAAATCAAAACTTCTGAATTTAATTTAAAATTAGTAAATAAGTGTATTTCTAGTTCTTGTCAGTACATTTAGACTTCGTTTCACGAAAATCTATCTCTTTATTAAAAAAATTTGCCACTTACATTTTTGATACATTTTTGAACATGTAACGTTGATTTATGTTGCATTTTTGAACGCAGATAAAACCTCAGAACACGTCGTTTAAAACGATAACAATTCTCCTATATACATATTGTACATGCCACTGACATGTCATTATTAAAGTTCAGTTATAATGTTCAGTTAATATTATCCACGCCAAAATACTTTTACTTAACGCTGGCGAAATAAGTTCGTAAATAATTGATTTGTTTAACGAACTTTTACAGGAATAATTGAAACGTGCATTTTTTATGTTTATGTCACTTTTACGACTTGTTTAGTATCTACTTGTGCTTTAAAACAAAAAGTTTTATGAAGCGAGATAACAAGCGCTGTTTTTGCGTCCAAATGTGGTTTAGAGTATCGTACTTTTAACGTATATCACGTTTAAACAAGTTATATTACGCTGCTTTATGTAATTTTATATTTTGATTCTCTTGCTGAAGATGTTTTCTTAACAGAAGTTGGATGTTACGTTTTGAAATGAAATGTCCTTATTTTGCACTAGCATACAGGGACACTATACTGATGTTTATCAACATACTAACATCAAAACTTCATAATCGTAGCCTCATAGTAACACCCAGATACAAAAAAAATCATCCTCGGTCATTATTCTACTTTATACGATACCAAGAGAGCAGTGATAGCCTAATGGTTGAGACTTGCCCTCTCGATCGAGAGGTCCAAGGTTCAAACCCAAGCACGCACCATTGGTTTATGTGTGTATTAGAAATTAATTATCACTGCTTTTCGGTAAAGGAACACACCCGAGAGTTCTTTAAAAAAGTATGTTCTCGGAGGTGTGTGAAATCCATCAATTTACACTTGACCAGCGCGGTGGACTATGGCCTAAAAAAACTCTCTCATTCTTAGAGAAGACCCGTGCCCAGCATTGGTACAATAATGCAAACTCAACGCAAACACAGACGAAACAAAACGAAAACTCTAGTTTTATGAATTTAATTTACGGACATCGCAGGAATACTGCAAAATGATGTCGTAGTTCATCTTAATCATTTGTCTCGCTCAGCTCGAGCGTAGTGTATAATATCTCGTTAAATCGGATTAGTTGTGCGTTTGATAAATAATCCTTACAAATACGACGCACATTAATAAATTACATGTCTAGCTAAATACATAAATAAGTGAATTTACACGTGCAAAGCAGCAGCTCAAGGTGGTAGAACCAGTGTAGTTCGACCGAGGAAGTACCACCACCACACCTATTTATAGCGTCAAGCATTTCATGCGTTTCGATAGAAGGGTGTGGTTGCCAGGACACATTCACATGAGGCGACCATCATAGTACTCGGGAGCAGCAACGGATCTGTGATTGACTTCAGATGAAACCCATGTTCTGTATGTAGTTGATTACAGATGTCCATGGGCGGCAGTGACCACTTACCATCAGGTGGACTGCATGCTCGTTTGCTACTTCAGGTAGATTAAAAAAAAAGTATGTGGTAGTATTTCTGTCGATGGTCCACGACCATTCATGGACCACAAAGACTAAAGCCTCTGATAGATTTGTTGTATAAAATGAATACCCGAAGGTTAGGTCATAAAATAACTTCAACATCTAATGAAAAAAGCTCGCCATACTACTACGTACATTTTAAACCCAAGGCAACTGCGAGAGTAACGAGGTACGTAGAAACTGCACGTCATCTCATAAAACGGTGTCGCGGCGTAGCAGGCACTTGTCACGTGCCGCGTCCGTAGAGAACACACTAATGCACGAATAATGCTTTATGACTAAGGACCTGTTTCACAATGTTCAATGAACTCACTAATAAACTACTTAGTATATTATTTCTTGGATAAAATATTAATTTAGCATTTAAATTGTCTTCAGTGGCCTTTGCTTATTTGGACCTCGGTGATACCATTTCTATTCTTATTTAATAACAGCACGATCAAGTACAATTAGTACCGTCCCTGTAGCCTCGGGGTCAGAATAAGGCTACGGTATCCCCTACCTGTCGTAAGAGGCGACTAAAAGGGGCTTCCGGGGTTGCAGACGGCTAGAGTGGGAGCTCGAACCGTTCGGTCAGGCAATCCCGGGAAGGACGGCGGTATGTGTGGTTGCATACCGTCGTAAAGACTAGACGGAGCGGTGGGCCCAGCCGCCCATCTGGGAGGAGCCCGATGGGGCAGCGCGCTCGGAGGATTCCGGTTGAAGTCGTTTCGAGATCCCGGAGTCCTCCTTTTCAGCGCCGAGGACGGCCACCGGGGGTGTTTTAGTGCGGTAAAAATCCCACATAACCCTGCGTCGCTCCCACGGCGTCGAGTACCTTTGGAAGGTTTCCCCCTCAAAAAAAAAATAAATAAATAAATAAAAATAAAAAAAAGGTTAAAGTAGCGACGCGACGGTCATAACAGATACATTTTTGAGAACTTTATTATACAACTGTCAGTATCTAGGTACGTAGAAACTGCACGTCATCTCATAAAACGGTGTCGCGGCGTAGCAGTCATTTGTCACGTGCCGCGTCCGACGAGAACACACTAATGCACGAATAATGCTTTATGACTAAGGACCTGTTTCACAATATCCAATGAACTCAAAAAGAGAGAGAGATCGATCATAAAATAGCTTCTGCAAATAATCAACAAAGCTTATTATACTACAATGTACATTTTAGACACTAGGCCACTGGGAGGTTAACGAGATACGTAGAAACTGCACGTCATCTCATAAAACGGTGTCGCGGCGTAGCAGTCGTTTGTCACGTGCCGCGTCCGACGAGAACACACTGTCTAATGCACGAATAATGCTTTATGACTAAGGGCCTGTTTCATAAAGTCCATCTCACAAGTAAACTACTTAGTTTACTAAAGGTAGTACCAGCGTAGTTTAACCGAGGAGATACTACTGCCACACCTAATTCCAGAGTGAAGCAGATCTTTCGTTTCGGTGGAAGGGTGTGGTTACCTTAATGCTCAGAAGGAACGCATCTGTGATAGACTTTAGATAGAACCCATGTTCTATATGAAGTACTTTACGGATGTCCATTGTTGCACTAAACGTGCGTTTTTCAGTTGTACTTTGCAATTTCTTTTGCGATTTGGTTTAAAGCATGCCATAAAAGTAAGGCGTCCGATTTGTTTTACAAAATCACGATTAACACATTTTTTGTGAATATTATTAACATTTGTAAATATTTGCATAATACTTAATTCTGCAATCATTTTGCATGTTACTTTCACATCCAGTAATATCCTACAAATATTATCGCAGAGTTTATGTTTCAGAACAGCTCCGGCTATAAACTTTGAACTGGCCAAATTTCGCGTGCGATTGTCATTTTGTGCTTCAACAAGGATGTACTAATATCATGAAGACGATAAGAGACATTATTAATACAGTTTAAATAACTTATTTTAAAAAGGATGAATCGCGTTGTTCATTGACTATGGTCGTTGATCGTCAGCAGCAGTTTTGTTTTGTTCTTAAGGGGGAACCTTCAAATAGTACCCGATGCCGTGGGAGCGACGGAAGGTTATGTGGGAATTTTACCGCACTAACCCCCTTCCCCCCTCCGATCGCCTTCCTCGACGCTACAGAGAGGACTCCGGGATCTACAACGGAACATAACCAGAGTCCTGACCCCATCGGGCTCTTCCCAGGTGAGCGACTGGACCCACCGCTCCGTCTGGTGTTTACGTCATACGACCACATCCCCGGAAGCCCCTTTTATTCGCCTCTTACGACAGGCAAGAGATACCGTAGCCCTGTTCAGATCTCGGAACTACAGGGACGCAGCAGCAGTTAATGGGTGCTATGTGGTAGGTTAAATACAGATTTACGCAGCGTTACAATTCAGCTAAGGGGCAACTATGAACGGCAAACGTAAAACTGTGATATAATTTCCGATTGATTAAATAAGATTGGATTCTAACATGAAATCAGATGGAAATCATATTCTACTTTATCATTTGCTACTTTACTTTAATTTGAAAAGGACGTACCTATTGCCATTTGTAAAACATATTTTTTAAATGAATACGTAATAGCTTGAAATTTAAAAAGTAAATAACTAAATAGAATATATATATGTAATAGTATTAAAAGATATAAGAATGATTAAATAATAATAAAAAAAAAACTAAATAGAATTAAATTACAAAGACATTATAACTGCAAATTCAAAACAAAACCAAATGAAATATACGTATGTTTAATGTGTATCTCTCCACTCCACTTGCTCTCATGATAGGTTAAGGAACATTAATTTAACTCCCACTAATAGAACAATACGTTAGTTATCGTGAAAGCCGCTCAAAAGTTTGGAAATGTTCCACTCGTGTCAATGAAACATGTTGTCTCGTTAAACTGCAAAGCGTGCATGATAATAGTTTATTATTATGTAATGTAAGTCTCTTCAAGCCATCGCATGTTGCTCGCTCATCGAGTGCTCGCATACTGTCAATGTTTACGTTTCCGAGACTATAAACTTTAAACTAGCAAAATGTTTCGTATGCTATCGTCGTCTGTTTCAGAATGTTAAGGATTGGTACAAGCAAGCGTTACACAACAGCGGTGTAATGAGCGATTTTTATAGTTTCGAAGGTGGTAGAACGACCGGGGAGGTACCACCGATACACGTATTTCTAACGTGAAGCATTCCTGGCGTTTCGATGGAAGGATGTGGTTGCCGGTATACTTTATATGAGGCGACCATCCTTGTCTTCGGGAGTAACAACGCATCTATGATTGACTTCAGATAAAACCTATATTCTATATGAAGTTGCTTACAAATGTCCATGAGCATCAGTGACCACCATCAAGTGGATTGCATGCTCGTTTGCTACTTCATTATTATATATAAAAAAGTCCATATTTACATTTGTAATGAACCCCAGATTGTATTAAAATCTACGTTAAGTCGATCATATATTCATTGTTCCCTCTATAGAGTTAATTAAGGAGCGTCATATAACTGTCTTTTTTACGACTCTTACGCCAGCACACTACAGCGCCTTAAGCTCTTGTTATAGAGAAAAGCAGGTGTATTATAGACTAAATATAATGAGCGTATAAGCTACAACAGTTATGTATTTTCAATAACTATTTATCTAAATTGTACAGTAGTAACCCCATTGCGTAAGCATTTGGATTCTACAAGACATAGTGTGATTACATTTATTTAGCGATGTTGCGTTTTACAAAACAAAACCTTTATGAAATAACATTTAATGTTAAACGAACTAATTCCAACCAACTAATTCCAAGATGTCACTCTTAGCATTACTGCTTCTCCGGATTTAACTCCCCGTATTATTTTTTATATCACGGGCCTTATACAAAATACCTTGAGACTGAACAAAACACATACACTGTTACATTAGGATCTTCATCGTCAAATTAACATATTTCGGCCCTGTTACCTCTTTTAGCCACCACAATTGAGAATCATTTTCATAGTAGAAGTTGGGCGTATCATGGAAATCTAGCTTCTCTCAAAAAAACTAGCTTGTTAGTAATCAGTGGTAAAAATGGACGGTGGATCCCTGGCCATTAAATCTTTTTTTAAAAAGTAAACTCAAGAAATAGTTTTCTATCAATCTACGTTATTAATAAATGATAATATTAATAAATGCCTTCGATTCTAAAATCGAAGTCATTTATAAATGAATCGCTCCCTCGTAACACTTGATCCACACCTGACACTGTCATACATGGCACATGAACCGGAAAATATCGAGTTGAAAACTTAGTCCAATAAATTGCGAGCAGTCCACGGTTGGCAAATCTCGGTAGTTAGTGAGTTATGAAATAATTTCGTAAGTTCACTTATCGAGTGGCTGTTAAATCGGAAATATATTTCTTCCGATCGGCAAATACTTGTTGAGATAACTTTCGAGCGATAAATCATATTTTACAGGGGAGGTAAGATAAGTGAATGTGTACATTTTGTTATAGAAATAACAAACAAGTTTATTCAGTCGCTATTACTTCATTATAGATAAACAGTTTGCTTGCTAGTTTTCTTACATCACCGCTACTACATCCACTTCTATTATACAGCTCTAGCATTTCGGCAGATATGTTACCAGCGCTCTTTCACGTGAGTTATCACTCAGTCTTTTTTTTATCTGTTTGAAATAGCAAACAAGCATGCAGTCCACCTGATGGTAAGTGGTCACTGCCGCCCATGGACATCTGTAAGCAACTTCATACAGAACACGAGTTCCATCTGAAGTCTAAACTAAACTACTTCACGCTAGAAACAGGTGTGGCGGTGGTACTTCCCCGGTCGAACTACACTGGTTCCACCACCTTTAAAGTTCTTTTTAGCACTAAGGGGTAGCAACGCATCTGCAATTAATATCGGATAGCTCTTGCTATATATTAAGTTGCTACAGACATCCGTGAGAAGTTACTTATCACCACTTACCCGGTGCGAAGTGGTGATAACTGCATATTTGTGCGTGCTCGTTTATTGAATCAATCTTTAAAGACATTCATAATAGCAATTGCGTAGGCACCTCAAGTTAGATCGAATACTGTACTGAAAACATTACACTGGGAATATAAATGAGCCATCATGATAGTAGTGCTATCCACTCAAGGATCTATCATCGTTAACGTAAGTGTAGGGTAATACAATTTTAGCATATAGGTACTGAATTCAGGCTGAGTCCTTATTTTATGTCTAGGAGACACATCTCTCTATGGGCACCTTTATTAAAAACATACCATTATGCCAGGGTCTTTCCAAATTATGATTTTAGACTAGTATTATCGCGGAATTGATACATTTTAATACTTAACGGGTACTCGCGATATGCGGTTTATGAATTGACCAAACTTTGGCAAAAAGTTTGGCCGTGACCACGATCCATGCAACTGGGTCAAAATATGGGCAAAAAGAATTCTTTCCAAAGTACCAATAATTGTAAACATTTTTACCATATATTCATTATCTATTTTTTTTTTTTAATTTTAACCTAACGATAAGGCAGACGGGCTACCTGATGGAAAGTAGTCACCGTCGCCTATGGACATTCGCAACACCAGAAGAGTCGCCAATGCATCGCCGGCTTTGAAGGAGAGCTCTTTTCACACCTTTCTTGAAGACCCCATGTCATAGCGCTCCGGGAATTATATTATCTTTTAAAATATTTTTAGAAACTTTATTTTTTGATCGAAAATGGACTCCACAATTGGAATTGTTTTAAGTAACTAAAATACAATACAATTGTTGTCGTGTCGTCTCAATTTTTTGCTGACCTTTTAATTTTTGAAGTGAAACTTCTTTAGGCGCATGAGGGTAAAATTTTTACAGATGAAACGTCACGCCGGTATGCAACGGAAGTGTCGGAAAAGAGAGAGAGAGTGATCGAGACCGATTGAGAGAGAGTAAGACAGGGCGAACGTAGCATGAGCAACTAGCCGTGGAGTGAGAGTAGGGAGCAAGCGAGTGAGAAAGATTGAGAGAAAAAGTGAGACAGAGCGAACGTCGTATCACGCCTTTTTCCCTTCCTCTTAATCTTGGAAATTTAAAGTTTTAGATTTGTATAAATATAAACAAGATTTATAAATTAGTTCGCCAAAGAAGTTTCACTTCTGACATGTGTACTTTGTACGCACGCATGTTTTTTTTTTATACTACGCCAGTTTATGTGAGATTTTTACCTCACTAAAACCCCCCAGTGGCCATCCTCAGCGCTGCGTGGAGGACTTCGGGATCTCCATTGGAACACAACCGGAGTCCTCCGAGCGCGCCCCCCTTTGGCTCTTCCCAGTGAGTATTGTACTCACTGCGCCTCCTGGTGTTTACGACAGCATGTGGTCACACATGCCGTTGTCCTACACGGGGTCACTTGGCTTGACGGTTCGAGCTTCACTCTTACCGCCCGCAACCCCGGAAGCCCCTTTTAGTCGCCTCTTACGACAGGCAGAGTATACCGTAGCCCTATTCTGATACCGGAACTACAGGGTTACAATTCTACTCTGGGCACAAAAGGGCAAACAATGGGCATTATCCCATTGTGCCCACTGGTAAAAAGGGGCCTGGTTCTACCTTACAAAGTCCTATTTAATGCGATATTTTGTGTGTACGCTACCTTAAGCTGACGTCAACAAAGTCGTAAGCGAAGCTATAACACTAACGGCTCGTCAGCGGACGGACGGTTATTAAGAAGATAACCTTTCACGAACTTTTGAAATTCAACGCTTTAAACTTTAACGAAACGGAGTTAAATTCCGACTTGAGGGGTAATTTCATCCCTTACTCTATTATTATGTTTTTGGGTCTTTTCTCCGGCTTAGCTTCGGGCGATTTTGTGGAACAAATCTTTAGAAATCAGACATTTTATTAAATTTCATTGTAGTATAGCATGTTATATAGTAAAGATTCCAAATTAGATTGATTTATGTAAATAATCCGCTCGGAGAAAAACTATGTTATTATAATATCAATGAGACGAGACAAGATAACTTCTTTGCCGATTCTTGTTGTAATTGTTATTTAAATCTAGTTTGCTACTGAGTATTGCTTACAAGTCCACAAATTTTAGGCCTAGAGGGCGATTGGTTACAGGTTTGGCTCTATTGATGTCCTTTATTACTGATGCTACTTTTTGTCGAACACTAATGAAATATCTGTGCCCTGTTGTTTCACTTGCATTTAAAAAATAACTGTAAATTGTTATAACTTTGATAGAGTGATTATGGCTTTTTATGTTATATGGAATAAATACTTTTTAAAGAAAGACAGTTTAGTAGTCTTGAATTTCTATAAATTATAGAAATACCTTTATATTATTGTTTATACTCAGTACTCCAAACGTTTTGAATTGTGTAAATATTAAGGCAACATTAAGGCAAAGGTGCGTAAGGATACAGTTAGTGTTGTGTGTCACAATACCGAACCTAAAAACTACAACTGAAGTTCAATAAAAAAAAATACACAAACTGACAATAAAATAAATATAACAATGTCATTTATTTCTACATTACCTCCTCATCATTCCCCTCCGCCGCATGAAAAACGACACGACGACTCACACGAAGAAATAGACAATCCATCTACATAAAACTTATGGAAATCGCCGCAATAAAAAATCTTTTCTGTTGTTATAAATAATGGCAATATGTCACGAGATGTATAAAAACCGCAATAAAACGTTTGTGGCAAGCAATTCGTTTACTTTTCGTACATTCATGCCACCGTTGGCTAAAAGTGGATCTGCCCGATAACCGCCGCCGTCCATCTTTCTCTGCTCGCATTAAAATAAAAAGGGCCCAGGAAGGTCTTGTTTTGTGAATTCACTATCTTGTTACTCTTACTCTATGTGACAACTGTTTCCGTTCCTTTTAGGGATGTTATGGACATGAAAGTTCGGATCTGAATAGATACACATATTGTTCGCATTAAATTTTGCTCAGATCTACATCTGTTGTTTCTTAGACTAATCGAATTTGAAAATGGCGGCCATTTAGGATTTTTTGTCGTAGCGTATTGTATTATAAATACGAAACCCTTTCATTTGATGCTCATATGGGGTAGGTTGTACAAAATACCTATGTAATCTTCTATTAATTTAAGGTAGCCATCTTGAATTTTTTTTCGTAGCGTATTGTATTCCATAAACTAAGCCCGTTTAGGTTAGCCCGGATAGGTTATACGAAAGTATAATCCTGCATTTTTAAGGCAGCCATCTTGAATTAGCTTATTCCTATTGTACTGTATTTTACACACTAAGCCCGTGGGTTGCACAAAAATATATGATCCGCCATTTTATTGCGTCGGCCGTTTTGGATTAATAACAATATTGATTATATATAATTGTCATCAAAAATATATATGTATTCAAAATTTTAGCTCAATCGGACACTGAGAATGGGTTAAATTAAGGTTGTAAGATTTGACCTAAACACACATCCTTACATACTTACCCACAAACATCGTAATTTAAATAAAAGCTTTAAAAAAAAAGGGCCCAGGAAGGTCTTATTTTATGAATTCACTTTCTTGTTACTCGTACTATATTTAACTGTTTCTGTTTCTTCTAGGGATGTTATGGATATGAAATTTTGGATCTGAATAGATAGACAGATATGAAGTTTATAAGGATTTTTTAAAAGTAATAATCTGTTATACTTATTCCTATGTTATCATTTGGTATTTAGTCATATCGGTTATTATTATAGCTAACTAAGCAAATTTTAATGAAACTAAGTCTTATTTACTTTTTCTTTCTCCTCCATAAAAAATAACCGAATCTTTTGTAACGGATTCGGTTATGTTTACGGATATTTTTTCGGATGTCTGATAGTTTCGGAAACGGGTACCCTGGTTCCTTTCCATAACTAAGTAAAAATTTTTAAACAAAAAATACAACCGACTTCCATGCCACATAAAAGTAAAAAATAATTTAAATACAAGTTGGTTTAGAGCAAACACAGTACTTAGTACATAGTTCCGAATTCGGCGCTCATATAAAACACATGTAGTTTCGACGTGATACAGCGAAATATGGTGAGCGCCGACTTCGGGACTATGTACTAAGTACTGTGTTTGCTGTAAACCAACATATAATTAAATTATTTTTTACTGTTATGTGGCATGGAAGTCGGTTGTATTTTTTTGTTTAAAATTTTTTTAATGGATAAACTGATCACTAATCTTTGCTCCGGCTAAGTGATAGGAATGAATGAATAACTTTACGTAGCTGCCCTTGTCATTTAACACTAATGCACGAAACCTACCAAAATGCACTCAAAATACTCATAACCTAATCGATGTATACAACAAAATGTATACTTTTGTGGTGTCACCGCGGCGGGTGGATATTGAATCTCGTGCTACACGATCCATCTTGCTCACCGCTATTATCGCTTTATCGACAGCATAATAGTGACTCGTTTGTAGCAGTACACATTTGTGAGTGATCATCTGGAGATGTGGTAAAAGTATCTCTGAAGGGAGGGTAATTTGATTGCTTTATTTACCTTCAGTAGCTGTAATTATGCTGTAGGTAAGATATAGATATAGTAAGTTAAAACAACAAAGAAAAAGGCAAAACAGCTGATTTTTTGCCGGATCCTCTTGGTTGAAGTCATGATTGGATCAAGAGGTAATATAAGAAAAACAATGTCTTTTTTATCCGACTGAAGTAGCAAACGAGCATGCAGTCCACCTGGTGGTAAGTGGTCACTGCCGCCCATGGACATCTGTAAGCAACTTCATACAGAACATGGGTTCCATCTGAAGTCAATCACAAATGCGTTGCTACTCCCGAGGACTATGATGGTCGCCTCATGTCAAAGTGTGCCGGCAACCACACCCTTCTATTGAAACGTAAGAATGCTTCACGCTAGAAATAGGTTTGGCAGTGGTACTTCCCCGGTCGAACTACACTGGTTCTACCACCTGTCACCAGTGTCAATTTTCTTATTGGTTTGAAATATGTGTATTTTATTCACTACTTCTACATTATAGTATTCTATCCTGACATGTGTAAATTTAAGCCCTTTACAATAACACAACTAGTAAATCGTATATAATAGTACCTAGTAGTAAACTAGTAAATAAAGTAAGTTACATACATTTTAGATTGTACGCGCATCGCATACTTAATAATAAAAATGCTTCCTTTTGTATTCGGGATGTCTAGATATCAGATTTACCTTTTGCTATCTTATTAGTGTAACTCTGAAGGCACTTATGTATGAAATATGATTGAAACTGTATTTCCAATGCCACTTTATTCATTAGCTGCACTGCTATAACAATATCTTCCGGAGCGATCCGAGATTTGTTTGATCTCCATCAACTCACTCCGGGTAAGTGCCATCGAGCCTTCATATTTCTCTACGGATATAACAACAATTTTCCATTAGTGTACTCCGAACAGCGACTCTACAAACACTATGGTAATTCCATATTATTATGATGGATTGTGTAGAGTGCAATGAAGTGCTCATAGAGTTAAGGTTACGAATAATTTGAACATAATCGAATTATAATGTATATTTGGAGATGGAGTATATAAGAAAGGAATTGAATAGAATAAACTCGAATACATGAGAGGCCACCTCCATGAGACATTACACATGCTTGTGTCCTTCATTGTTTACTGGTGGGTCGAGCAGAAATATTCGATTTTTATCTTTACTCTTGTATGTCCCGCAAAATGTATTATTGCAAGCAATTTCATATATACTAGTCACCCGTCGCATCGGTCTTTATTACTATGTATGTGTTTGTGACAAATGCACAGTAGTGTGTGTAGGGTAGACTGGGTACGGTAGTGACAATTTTCAAATGATTGCCTATAACTTTTTAATTATGCTATTAATCTGAACAAAAAATGTATTCTAATGAAGTTTATTCATTGCTTAACGTATAAACATGAAAGTTATATGTCTAAATCAAATGGTTAGTTTATAAAATGAAATTTAAAAAAAAAGGGAAATTGTCACAACCGAGCCCACCCCAAGGGCGGTTGTGACAGTACTGGGGGTCAATAGTGACACGATGAAAATACTGTAATATGATCACAAAATAAGATAAAAATACTCTAAAATGCCAATAAAACACTTTAATTGCAAGAAATATTTATTTATTTTTATATGACAATCAACTAAATTATACTTTCCTAACAAAAGAAATAAAATCTTTGAACATTTTAATCTCTTACAACATATAAGGCACTATAGGATCTTTGGTTACAATCAGTAGTCTTCATTAGTACAGTCAGTCTTCATTTATACCCACTATTTAAGTACCTTAAAGTATTTATAACAGTCTGCACTTAAAATTAGTTAAAGTGGACTTAACAAATATAATATATTAATCATGTTCATAATCACATTAGAACTTAAACTCTATTCTATTTTGAAACTAAACTCAAAACATAACAACGTGCTCAAAATCTTTTAAACAGGAACTCAAATATTTTTTTAGAAATGTAGCATGTGAAAATTTATAAAAGTAAGTTTGATAACTAATCTAATCCGACTCATCACAGTTGTGACAAATATAATACCGACTACCATTTGTACAGTCTACATGGGCCCAAAGGTTACACTTTCCTTGGCATTTAATCCATTTTTCGCCAGGCCTACTTTCAGAATATGGACCAAAGCACACCAAACAAAAATATTCTTCTTCATCTGATATTGATGGTGATTGTTTCCTTTTCGTTGCTTTACCTTTTCCTTTTCCTTTCGGCTCATTGAGATTTTTTTTGATGCCCTTTGCCTTCAGTCGTTTTTCTTTTGCTTCATATTCTTGCCTGACTGCCTCTTTTTCAGGCGTGTCCGTGTAAATCGTAGACTTCTTGGTTCTAGATCCTCGCGTTTTTCTTTGGGAAGCTTTTGGAAAGGGCCGAATAATTTCAGGAGAAAAAACTGATGGTATGGCAGAAGTAGATGGTTGAACATTGCTAAAATTTTGGCTTGGTGTATTGTCTAATATAGAAGGTGAAAGTGGTGGACTTTTATTATTAGGTCCAAAATTCTTAATAGCAAAATTTTCTTCTTGAATACAGTCAAGGTTGGCAATATTTACTAAAAAAGGTGCTATGGGAGCATCCTCTTGATTGTCAGGGATTGGTCTGCTTATTACAGATGATGGTGCTGCAGGAGAAATATCTTCGGTGTCTGTTCTGCTTGTTGTGTGAGATGGTATTGCAGAAGCATTATTTTCAGTGTCAGGACTTGGTCTAGTTCTTCCAGGTGACGGTACTGCAGGAATATTGTCTTCAGTATCAGGGTTTGGTCTGTCGGTTACCAAAGAGGGTGCAAAGTCAATATCTCCGAACAGATTACGGTTGTATGGACAGATCCCAGTTTTCATAAAACCAGCCTGTATGTTCGCCTGTGTAAGAGCCAGAGGCATAGCAATTTTGATGATACCTGGTATATCATATATTGTCATCGTTTTACCAGGGTGGCTTCGCATCCATCCATCGCAAGCAGTGTTAATAGCTTTTTTTAAAGGTCCGAAGACAGACCGGTCGAGAGGCTGAAGCTTGTGAGAGCAATGTGGGGGAAATGAAAGTAAAGTGATCCCGTTTTCTTTACAATAATCTAAGGTGTTAATATGAATGTGCGATGAATGATTATCAAGCACGAGTAACACTTTGTGAGTTAGTGAAACATTACTAAATTTCTTAAAATGTTTAAGAAATTCTAAGAAGGATAGATCTTGCATCCAGCCGGAAGGGTTTGCAGCTCCAACAGATCCAACTGGTCCGTCCCTCACAAAGTGGTCGTGGTAACGAACACGGGGGAAAATAAAAAACGGAGGCATGGTATTTCCCAAGGCGTTCACTGCAAAAGCTACCGTAACTAACGTGCCCCGTTCAGCAGAAGTAACGGCTCCCACTTGCCGCGTACCACGTCTTGCAATGACTTTATCAGGTTTTTGGACCGTAGTGACGCCTGTTTCGTCGACATTGTAGATATCCTGTGTCTCGTAAGGATGTCTATCCATAACAACTTGCAAGTTGTCGTAAAAAGCTTCCACATTTGTTTTATTAAAACTTGTTGCCCTTGAAAGGCTTGTAGCTTGAGCTACTCGAACAGATAGAGAAGGATTTCTATTCAGGAATGAACGGAACCATTCTTTGCCTGCCATCTCATTCTCATCCCAAGTAGCAGGTCGCTTTAGGTTATATTGAGTTGCAAGCTCAAAAGCCAACTTCCGCACCTCTTTTGGAGTAAGTCCGAAATAAATGTCCGCGCAACGCTGTAAATATTTTGACAACTGCTGCTCTTGTTGTTCGGAAAACACTTTATTGTGAGCAACATACCCCATGCTAATGCTATTGTTTTCATTATCGCCCGTGCTGGCATTATCGCGTTTTCGAACATACCTTAATAGTGACATGCGATTAACACCATGCATTTCCGCAGCTTGTCGCAAAGAAGTCCCGCGTTTAGTTTCATTGTAAGCATCTTCATACTGATTCAAGTTGCACTGTGCTCTTTTAGTCTTTCGTTTGCGTATTCTAGGCATCTAAAACAATAAACAACAGCTTTTACTTATGTCACAACCGTACCCAGTAAAAATGTCACAACTGTACCCACAGATCGTTTTAATAAAAGAAACACCACCACGTCAAAACAAAATAACCTACAATAAATGTAACCACTGATATTACACTGCTACTATTTGATTTATATCGATGAACAACACTCAATACCCTATCAGTATACATCTAATAGCAATTACGAAATAATAATGAATCAAAATACTTACTTTTTGCGTTCGAAAATCAAAATGTGCTCCTGGTTACGTACACTCTTCGCATCGGATGACGCAACACTGTGACACAGGTTGAGACGTGCAAGGCGCTCGTCTTTCCCCTTGCACTTCCCCGCTAATCTCTATATTTTCGATAATATAGCGACTGTCACTACCGTACCCTGGCACAACCGTACCCAGTCTACCCTAATGTGTTTTAGTTGATTTTATGTACGATATATGCATTATTTGAAAAAAATATTAACATTCTGCACTCCTTCTCTAAGTCTACTATAGCCGTGCAAAATGTCATACTAATCCGTCCGCGGCATATTACTTAAAAGCGCTTTACAAGTTTTTGCTTCACGTATTAATATATAAAAATAAAAAATTGTAACTCAATTTGTATAAATAACATCACACTGTATACACATAAAAATACAAACATCTTTATTTTGCTGACAATATAATTAGAACTCAACACCTTAAGTGCAATACAGCAATATCCGCAAAAAGTTAGAACCTGCTTCGCGTCTTAAAACCCCTACTGGTCTCGGGCGTGACGTATCCTAGCAACGGATTACGTACCGAAAATACTTGTTCTCACAGTTAACAAAGCAAACACGGGTAGATTAATAAAACTTTGCCCTCTGGGCGGATTCAGGGTTGCCAAAAAGATTATGTATAATCCGCTATAAGCTGTAAGAGCTGGCCAAGTGCGGATGCATAGACTTCACAAAGTGTTGATTACAAATACCTCAGGCATATCGCTTTCCTCGTGATGTAACCTTTTTTATGAAGCTATATTAGCAAACCTGATATCAGAGCAGTGATAGCCTAATGGTTGAAACTTACCCTGTCGATCGGGAGGTCCGAGGTTCAAATCCAGGCACGCATCACTGATTTTTCTGATTAATTATCGCTGCTTTTCGGTGAAGGAAAACATCGTGAGGAAACCTACAAACCCGAGATTCCTTTAATAAAAGTTCTCGGAGGTGTGTGAAGTCCACCAATTCACACTTGGCTAGCGCGGCGACTATGCCCTATAACTCTCTCATTCTGAGAGAAGACTCGTGCCCAGCAGTGGGATAATAATGGGTAAACGAGAAACCTGATAGCAAGAGTTCACTACTGTGTACTAAAATAGTCCAATCAACGACAATCTTCTAGCAAAATGCAAACTGTTACACACTAGAAATAAGCATTACGGTTGAGCCATATACATTCTACAACCTTGCAAAGTTATCAACTTTATTTTCGCAACGTCAGACTCGGTCGAGTATTTTATGGATTGTCACACACATGTCACCTTATGTCTTCGCTCCATTGTTAAAAATACACCATATCGAAGACTTTAGGTGGCTTTAAAATATCTTTCAAGTTGACCACTAGCCTGCACCTTCCTCCACCACGTTTAATTATTTTTTTAAGTAGCAGTCAAATCCTTCTTCGGTAAAGAGACTTATCCTGCAGTGGGATCTAAAAAGATTGAGTTATACGGTAGCAGCCCTATTTCCAGATAGGCGGCATGCAAACTCTTGTGCGTGTGTTGTGAGTTGTTAAACAATGCGGAGGTTTCGTCGGTAAAGACAATTAATGATTGAGATGGTTGATGTTACAAATTAATATGTAGATCAGGTCTCGACGCTTGTCATTGTAAAAGATTTAAACAAATGTAATTTTTGTTAACTAGCTGTACCCTGCGCGCGTTGCTACGCTATCACAAAAAATACACCAGAAACCTTCGCGAGCTCATGAATAACAACTTTGCTAAAGCATCACATGATCAAATGAATAGTTTACGATTCTATAGAGGACATACAGACAAACATTTATTTTTGTATAGAAGAAAGAGAAGAAGATTTACAAATACTAACCACCCGTCATATCGGTCGAATTTCGACCGTAATTATAAATTAAAAACTAAACTTCATTTTGTCCAAAGTAGTACAAATATTTCTCAAATTCAAACAAAATGTAATAATTTGAAAGTAATTTTGAACGCAGCGAGTAAATATAAAAAGAGGTTTAATTAACTAAGCCGCATGTAAAAACAATAACGGGTATTTTGACAAAGACACTGACATTTCTGACGTTTATGTTTTCATATTATGACATTGAATGTACTATTTCGTTTATTATTTATGTGTTTGCACGGTGCTAAGTGTAATACTTATCCGTCCGCGGCATATTACTTAAAAATGCGTGATTTCCGTGATTTGGATTAGTTAATACAGACCATATGTATTTATAAAGTGGACTAAATACAACAATGTGTTCACATTACTAAAGTCCTAAACGTAATAATTTTGCATACGCAATTGTCAAAGAGCAAAGCATTAGCCAATTAGCTATGACAAACGGGTAACCGTAGCCAGTTTCCGTGCTATCAAACCTTGCTCCCGTGGGCTTACGGGATCCAAATCGACGATTTGTGACGTCTCAGGATACATGTATCTTGTTATGAGGTAATTTGGAGATTGAATCACGTTTCACCTATCATCGTGCATTTACGTACAATGTGAGATGTGTCGGAGTGACTGGCGTTATTGATTCGTAGTGCTGAATTTGTTATGTTCGGTAAAGTTTGATAAAGATATGGTATTACTATTATGCCCGCGGCTTTGCCTGTTTTGATAGTGTTTACTATGCTAATGAATATCATGTGTGAATATAGGTTATAAACTTTCTGAGTGCCAAATTACAGCGAAATGTCAACTGTAGTTTTTGCGTAAATGACTTATAAATCATAAATCTCCTGACAAATTTGTACATTTGTAATATCAATAAGCAATAAGACATTAAATTGCGATATCCCTCGCGGCATGTTACCAGCTTTTTATAAATTTGGTATTGTGTAATTATAAGTAATTATGAAGACTGTGGGTCTGGGTGTTTGTGTATTTCCTCTTTGTGTCGCTACGGCTATCACACTGAGTTTAATCAATTGCATCGCATAACAATGATTAACCATGAATACGGAAAGTGTAAACCAATTATAGCTGCAATATTTTAACCAGGTAGCAATTATACCAGACGTGTTTTTACTTAGCATAGATTGGACTACCAAGTACACTGTGTTTTTTTTTATCTGACTGAAGTAGCAAACGAGCATACAGTTCACCTGATGGTGAGTGGTCATTGCCGCCCATGGACATCTGTAATCAACGTCATACAGAAAATGAGTTCCATCTGAAGTCAATCACAGATGCGTTGCTACTCGCGAGGACTGTGATAGTCGCCTCATGTGAAAGTGTGCCGGCAACCACACCCTTCCACCGAAACGCAAGAAATGCTTCACGCAAGAAATAGGTGTGGCGGTGGTACTTCCCCGGTCGAATTACACTGGGTCTAACTACACTGGTTCTACTACCTTTTCAAAATTTTAAGTATTGTCTACTACACTGACGCTCTATCATACACTCAACATACATATACTCATAAATTCGTCCCAATGACAACGCAACTAAAGAACACCCATCATTACAAGTGCGACGAACAACGAGCTATTTTTGGCGGCACCATTTATCACCGGGAAGTCCCACAAAGGCTCTGATTACATCCGCCCCCGAGGAAACATTACACCCAAACCATTTATTATGTATATTCCCCAAGTTCTCGTGATATTTTGGAAATTTTACAAGTAACAGCGTTATATTTAATGACACGCAACATTCGTGGACGTTACTTAATGTGGACATGGATAGGAAAATAGTTTTTGGATAACTTCGTCCATCTAAGGTTACGAGTATTTTTTAAATTATCTGATTGAACAAAATATAATTTAACTTATTCTGGTAACGTTTAGTCTTTGTTGCAATCAATCCATCAACTCTATTAAAAGATGTTATGATTTTAAGTTACATCATATTTTTTATGCGGGTGAATTTGGCGGTATATCTATGATCATCTGTCTGTGTCATCTATTGGTAAATAAAATAAATTGCCGAATGTTTCCGGGTTAATAATAAATTCTGTTTTAGTTACAAATATACCATTGCTGTGTCCCTTGTTATAGTTTTAATTATTCCGGCTAATTACATAAACTACTCCGTGTGAACTCTAAAATTATTATTACTGTTAAATTGGTTATTTTGTTTAAATTATAAATAAACCTTTGTCGTGTTTCATAAACTCTTGTTCCTTTTCCGGCTAATTTCACAAACTACTCCATGTGATCTGTTAAATTTTCGCGATTTTTTGCGAGAACGTATTGTGCCAATTTGTGGTGGAATATGTAACTAAAACTTGTTCTTCGTTGGAAGAGTATGCTGGGTTACTTTTGTCTGAAGCAACCATCTAAGTTCTTGAGAGTTAGAACGCATCAGTTCTTGACTTAAGATGGAACCCCTATTTCATAAGAATTTTCTTTCAACTTACAGATGTTTATAGGTGGCAGACACCAATTACCATCGGAATAAATGCATACTCTCCACAATCTCAATCTCAATGGCCAAAAAAGTCTTCGTAGATTTTCCTATATAAACGTAACGATTTAATTTGAGTTCTTTTCGAATTTGTATCTGAATCATCATTACTTAGTATATAACAAAGTCGCTTCCCGCTGTCTGTCCATATGTATGCTTAGATCTTTAAAACTACACTACGGATTTTAATGCAACTTTTAGAGGAAGGTTTTAATGTATAATGCATGTATAATACTGTGGAGAAACGCTGCAAATTATAGATTTTTGACTTTTAGGCAAGACGAAAGTTTGACAAGTCAACTAGTAGTAACATAAAGTATATATATACGTAACGTGGCAACTGGTAAAGTGATAAACAAGTAGACTTGAGCTATTAGCGTGACTTAGGGCGGGAGAAAATAGTAAATAGTGCGAGAAAAAATAAAACCTTGATGCAATATTGCGGGAACATCGTTAGCACTCGGCTACCGTAATCCAGGAGTCTCCCGACTAGTCTTTTTGTGGAGGAATATTACCCTGTGTCATTTATTTTTACGTTTTTCTACTCTTAACGCTTTTACAAAATAATGAGGTGTTTAAAACAGTTTTATACACACATTTCATACTGTTGAACATGCGTTGTTTTGTAAAAATACGGAATATTAATGTTTTCGTTATTTTTCTAATGGATGCAGCAAACAGTGACCACACCTGCTACATCCTGTACACGCAACGTTCCTTCTGATTTAGGGGGCCACCCTTAGGATTTTTTTTACATAACTCAAGTAGAAGAACTATGATAATTTCAGTCCGATTTCAGTCCGAGAAATTACAGTCCGGATTCATTTGAATAAATTTGGCGACATTTTTTGCGAAGGATTGCAATTCAATATTGGCAAAACATTCACACCGATGCCTGCAAATCCGAATATTTCAAAACCTGCTATTATTCGCGAATGCGAATATTCACTACTTATAAATTGATAACAATATCGGTCCAGTGAGTAAAAACATTAATCTTCCAGTGGTTTCTATAACTGACGTAAATTGAACCGTAAAGAACATAAAACTTGTAACAATCCGTTTAGTCTATTTAACTATATGATAAACGAATCCTCTGAGGCAACTTGTATAAATAAAGATCACCGCTATTTTCAGTTACCTCCCGATTTGGCATTCAAATCCCGTGGCTGTCCTGTAATATTTGCTCCGTAAATGTAAGTTAGCAAGTTAAGGGAGCGTGTGACGGGAATTCTGTACCCCGCAAATTCTATAACGTTTACGTGCGATAACATTTGTCGAGGCCCGACGAGGGAAGGGTTAGATGCTTACGTGTCTCCTTAAATTATTTGCGGAGGCATTTTTGTTCCGTTGCGGGGAATTTAACAATGAAGTTGCTGGGAGTGGATAAGTAGTTCTGTAAATTCAAAAACATTTGTTTGTCTTATATTGATGGCACAGTTTCGTTCACGTGTAACAAACATTGAAGAACGTAGTTCTGCATAATATAAATGAGACTGCTATTGGAATATTTAGAAAATCATCTATGCTTACTAAAATAGTAGATACTGAAGCTAACTTTTATAACGTAAAAACGTAAAAACAATATGGCAATAAAAAAAACAAAGAAAAAAGACAAACCCACTGAGTTTCTTGCCGGATCTTCCGGTCGTGTTCCGATCCGGTAGTAGTGTAAAGATATATATAAAGAAAATAGGTTTTCTTTAATTATTTAGTTCTTTTTTTTAATTTGGCATGTCTGTCTAGTTTTAAAACTTCAGAATATATTTTGTGAAGAAAGATAGATTTGGTGGAATAATAAACTTGAAATGTCGTTTCTTATTTTCAAAAGCAACACATTTGTTTATTTTCCAAAACCCTAAGATATAATCTTATTTTATATCTCTATATCTTATAAAAGATTATTATATATATGGAACTGACAATTTGTAGGTGCCTCCGTAGGCCTATGCAAAAAAATATAGACATAAAGACATTAGTACGTTTTGAACAAACTAAATAATTAAACCCATTAAACTGCCGCTCGCTACAAATTCCGTAGATAAAGTTTTTAATGCATATGTAAAAACATTTGTGGTTCAGCTCCTTAAGCATCACTACCACATACTTTTCTACTTAATAACAACAGTCGCTTTATTCTGATGTGAAAAGTGTGGTTAAGGAAACATGCTTAACTCAGATTCAACTCAGTCGCAACACAACTGTGGGCAATCTCAGACCCCTATTTCCAAATCTTATTAGGGGTTGTGTAACATGCACCTTTTGGCACCAGTGGCCACTTACAATCAGGTAGACTGCATATTAATTTACTTATCCTATATTATAAAATAAACTAAAACTTTAAAGTATATTAACAAAAGCGGATAATTCAAAGCACCCAAAAATCCCGCAATAGGTAAGCTACTTGTACAGCGTAATCCGCAACCGAAGCGAAGTTTCAAGCACTCTCCGCGCGAAGCGTCGAACCAACTTCTCTGCGTACCTTTGAAAGGCGATCTCCTGATCAAATTTAATTAACGGCGCTGCGAATTCGCTCCAAACTCACTGACAATAAACATCAGTGGAGTGTATAGATTACCTTTATTAGAATCGATGGGAAAGGAAACTTTGTAATGTAGATTGAGTTAATACAGGCACGTGTAATTAGGTTTTATTGTTACAAAGAATAAGGTGTTTGTTCCAAATTCTTTTAGTAATGATTAGCATTTTAAATACGAATTATAATTATCTTAGTATTAAACTACGTATAACACAAGCACTTTTTATTTATTTATTTAATTGGAACACCAACATAAGATACAGCTTAACAATCAAAATGTTATGAAACTTACATTATACTATTTAACTGTACCTTTTTTTTTTGTTTTCGAGGGGAAAACCTTCCAAAGGTACCGGACGCCGTGGGAGCGACGCAGGGTTATGTGGGATTTATACCGCACTAAAACCCCCCGGTGGCCGTCCTCGGCGCTGAAAAGGAGGATTCCGGGATCTCGAAACGACTTCAACCGGAATCCTCCGAGCGCGCTGCCCCATCGGGCTCCTCCCAGATGGGCGGCTGGGCCCACCACTCCGTCTAGTCTTTACGACGGTATGCGACCACACATACCGCCGTCCTTCCCGGGATTGCCTGACCGAAAGGTTCGAGCTCCCACTCTAGCCGTCTGCAACCCCGGAAGCCCCTTTTAGTCGCCTCTTACGACAGGCAGGGGATACCGTAGCCCTATTCTGACCCCGAGGCTACAGGGACATTTAACTGTACCTACAATTACCTATAGGTGGTCACATCATGCATGAAGATGTACTTTGTATTTAAAGCAAAATAATATAGATAAATTTAAATGGAGTTATATAAACTTTTTAACACGGTCAGTGCTTTTTTAACAAACTTATTGTAATGGGTCACTTGTTTATTATACTGTGTCGATATAATGTGATAAAAATGAACAAATAACAATATTAGATTACGCATATAAGCTTACAAGCTTAAGGAGAGATCATATCAACTTAATTATTTCCCTCAAGCATAGTTCATATAAACAAATAAATATACAATAAAATAGTTTTGTCGAGTTACGCACTTGTCCGATACAGTTTAGTCAATAGTTATCAATTTATATATCTACTAGTTTTCTAGTATCGTCCATTGCTCGGTCGCTGTGACTAGTCAATTGTTTAGTTGAGGCAATACAAATTGATACTACAACTATTTATGAAAACGCGATTGATGTTCGCTTTTGAGTGCTAATACGTTTTACCTAAGCAACTATGTACAGATACGGGTTTTCTTAATCCTATTTCATAATAAAAATACATATTAATAACATTAGGGATACAACCCATTATTATCCCACTGCTGGGCACGGGTCTTCTCTCAGAATAAGAGAGTTTTAGCCCATAGTCGACCGCGCTAGCCAAGTGCGAAAGTGTGGACTTCACGCACTTCCGAAAACTTTTTTTGAAAGAACTCTCGGGTGTGTAGGTTTCCTCACGATGTTTTCCTTCACCGAAGAGCAGTGATAATTAATTTCTAATACGCACATAAATCAGTGGTGCGTGCCTGGGTTTAAACCTCAGACCTCCCGATTGAGAGGGCAAGTTTCAACCATTAGGCTATCACTGGTCTAAATTAATTTACACTTTATTTTTTTCTGCTCACTTACATTGCACATTATTTTAAAAATCAATGAATAAGCTTTGTAAGAATGATTCTTTACAAGCAACCCTGCTTTTGAGAATTTAATTGAGTGATTTCCTTCCCCTGTCTTTCACCCCTCAACCCGACACCGGCACCAAGCTCTTCAGACAGGACAAGGGTAACCTTGCCGAGGGTTCTAAAGGACGTTAAAAAGTCATAATACATTTTTAATCTTGTTCACTTTAAAATTTAATCCTCCCCTCGTAACCGGAAATGTCTTGTGGGGGTGGTAATGAGAAGTGCCTAGAACGGACGTGAGGCTCTCCTGCCTTTGTTTGGGCCTGGATGGCTTTCCCGTGAGTTCACTGTCGAATAGTTAGGAAGTTAAAAGCTTGATCATACATCTTTAGATAGTACGTGAAGCAAAAAATATACGGGATCCGTTTATAAGAAAATTACGCAGACGGAGGAGTATGAAATAACATAATATCATATATCCTTTTAAATATAACTTTTAAATATATTATAGTATTATTTAAGGTTAAAATTATATAGTATAGTGTTATTATATTCTATAGTCTTAATTTTCTATGTTTATCTCTTCTCCTCTCACTGTCATAATAATTTTTAATTATAATGTTATTATGTTTATGTTGTATTTGAGTTGCGTTTGGGAATAAAGATTTCTATTTGTATTCCTAAATATGGCACGGTTATAGTTTACCTATACCGAGAAGGAGTACAGGATGCTACTTATTTAACGCATGAAACATACTTAAAAATTAATTAAAAACACATTACATACACATAATAAACGAATTAAAATGTTCATTATCTTACTATGAAAACACATTTTGCGTCCGTCCGTCATTGCTTTTAATTGCAGCTTATTCATTTAAAGCTCTTTGCCCTTTATAGTGTGTTCTTAGAATACCTTGAAAATAAATACAATTTAATTGCATTTGAAACCTATTTGTGCGACTTGTCTTTAAGTTGAATTATGGTCGAAATTCGACCGTTGCTATGGGTGACTAGTAGATACTATTAGAGTAATACGTGATTACCTGATAAGTAAAGAGCCTAATGGTTGAAACTTGCCATCTCGATCGGGGGGGTCCAAAGTTCAAACCCAGGCACGCACCATTGATTTTTCTAAAATTATCTGCGTACTACAAATTAATTATCACTGGTTTTCAGTGAAGGAAAACATCGTGAGGAAATCTACACACCCGAGAGTTCTTTAAAAAAAAGTTCTGGCGTGGTGGACTATGGCCTAAAATCTCTCATTTTGAGAGAAGACCCGTGCCCAGCAGTGGGACAATAATGGGCTTACGAGAGACATGATAAGTAATTATGTGTTGATTAACTAAGTGACATATATTAATTTCGTCGTAATTAATTCTGACATGTGACATGATACTGTCGACCCATTTATGATTATCTTTTTGCTGACAAGTATTTTCCGGGATAAATGATTAAGCCTAATCCTTCTTATCCGGATTATGGAATAGGCTCTCTCCGCGGCTTCTGGTACTCTAATGAGAACATGTACATTTCCTTACGTTATATTACCATTAAGTAATATCTTGTCATATACATAAAATATTTCAACTCATCGCGAAATAAGCACACACACACGCTTTCTACACTCATAGCCCCACACTAGGATTTTCTCCTGTGTCGTGGGTACCATGGACACTCACAAGACTAATACACAAACACCCAGACCCAGAACAGAAATCCAGATTCATTATTCAGATTCAGATACGGGCCGGGAATCGAACCCAGAACCCGCTGCGTGTCAGACCGGTATGGTGACCGCTCCACCACGCGGGTCGTCAAACGTCGTCGTATCTAACGAGCATACAAATGACCTGAGTAGTCACTGTCACAAGTGTAAGCAACTTTATATTTGAAATCAATATCAGCCACTGTTTTTTTATCTAACTGAAGTAGTAAACGAGCATGCAGTCCACCTGATGGTATGTGGTCACTACCGCCCATGGACGTAATCTACTTCATACAGAACATGGGTTCCATCTGAAGTCTATCACAGATACGTTGCTACTCACGAGTACTATGACGATCGCCTCATGTGAAAGTGTGCCGGCAACCACACCCTTCCATCGAAACGCAAGAAATGCTTCACGCTAGAAAGGTATGCCGGTGGTACTTCCCCGGTCGAACTACACTGGTTCTACCACTTTCAAAATCGTTCAAATTCATATGGAAATGAGCTGCGAAATATAACCTGCGGAAACGTAAGAACTGCTTTACCGTAATAATATGTGAGGCGATGGTACCAGCCAGATCGAATCATACACATTCTAATTTGGACAGCCCGTATAACGGAGCAATTACTTCATCGATCTGATCGCAATGTGTTCGGGGTTCGATCCCCGGCCAGGTGTGTATTCGTTTTCGTGACTTTCCATAGCACTCGCCGCACTAGAGAACATTCTAGCGGTGGGTTTGGGAATAGAGATTGCAACCCAGCCTCATTTTCAATCCGGCCGGATCCGGCAGCATTGATAGAACGGTTAAAACAGTGTAAAAAAGGATCGATTGCTAACGGTAATTATTTTTGTAATGTGAAATCTTTGTCAAAATATACAATCACCGGATCCGGTGGAGGTCCGGGTCCGGTTTGTGTAAATTTGTGCCGGATCCGCCGGATTACCGGATCCTGTTTTCCGGATTGCCATCCCTAGTGGGGAACGAAGACAGCATTATAGCGTTATTCTACCTATACTTAATTTTATTCCCATTACGAAAAAATATAAAAATAGATTTTTAATACGCGCAGTATACCTAAGATGAGTACAAATTACTTTAACGTTTCTTTGTCAAAGACATAGTTAGCATCTCAGTAACAATATTAAAAACATTATCGCTCGTCAGGTACTAACAAGTAAAATAAAGTCGGCCGCATCGCCTCAGGCAAGTTTGTCAAAGCTTTGTCTGTCTTGTCCTTTCTTGTAAATAAAAATTATGTACCTTAACACAAAACAGAGTCGTATTTCTAAAGTCAGGTTGTGGCTAAACAATCCCTAAATGATACTTCGAATAAAGATTTGATGTCTGTTTCGGATCTGAATAAAATAAGATCTTTGCATTTTTTCTGATAAACTATCGAATGTCCGACGTTAAGATAACATTACAATTTTTGGAGCTGGCCTCCGAAATCATGTAAAATTTAAAACAAGTAAGGATAGTATATACACTGAGGGTTAAATTGTCGCCCTTATCATAAATCCTTACACTGCACCATACCTTTCGAACGAAGTGTATCGCTGCTACAATAACGGAGAAGTAGATATGGGGAAGATGCTTACCCACTCTGACAATAGGAATTCTTCCGTTATCGCATGTCGTAAGTGTGCTTCAGATGTTATTTAGAAGTTATAAAGACCGGGAGCAGTGATAGCCTAATGGTTGAAACTTGCCCTCTCGATCGGGAGGTCCGAGGTTCAAACCCAGACACGCACCACTGATTCATATGCGTAATAGAAATTAATTATCACTGCTTTTCGTGCTATCGTGAGGAAACCTACTCACCCGAGAGTTCTTTAAAAAAAAAGGAGATGTGTGGCCGGTGGACTATGGCCTAAACTCTCTCATTCTGAGAGAAGACCCGTGCCCAGCAGTGGGACAATAACGGGGTTGACGAGAAAGACCGGGAGACTCCAGATTATGAGATGTCCATGGACGGTCCAGACCACTATTAGACAATTTTCAGGTTTATTATTTATTGATGATTGACTAACCTATACAAAAAGATCATAAAGTCATCAATTTACTAAAAGCAACGTTTCATCCACAGTTGGTACCGGGAGACGTCAGGCGGTGCATTACGGGAGGTGAGGGAAGGCGAAGCCAGCGGCAGATACAGCATGGCGGCGGACGCCGTGGGGGTGCGGCGCGCGGAGCTCTCCGAGGACGGCCGGTGGGCGTGCAGGGCGGCCAACTCGCACGGACACATCACCATGAGACTACACTTGGCGCTGAGGGCTCACCTTACAGTACACGCTCAGCCGCACACACAAGTGAGTGTTTTTTTATAATATTGAATTAGTCAACGAGCATGCTGTTCACCTGATAGTAAGTGGACAATGCTACCCAAGGACATTTGTGATCAACCGTAGATAAGTTTTCTGACGTTACAGACGTCTGCATAATAAATGTATATTAAAAACAGACACTGTCCAAATTGACAGCCATCTAGACATTTGCCCACATACAGGTAACCGACGAAGTGTTCAGAAAAGTTAAAGAACATAGAAGAACAGTTAGTCCAGAAGTACGTATAAATTACAGTGCTCGCAATGAGTATGTCTACATTTCAATTGTACTAGCATGCTTGGATACAGGAAGTAAGATATGCTTTTGGAACAGAAACATATAGATGGGAAATAACTATCTCTGTGTTTAAACTTGAAATGTTATACATCCTACAACTGTTTTCACGACTCTAATGTCTGACTTATAATAGCAATATATCACTTAATATTGTGCTTATGTTTGAATATGTGGGAGCAAAAGTATTCGAAATGAGTTCTCAAGTACAGCACCGCATCTTTAGCAGATCTCAACTCCCCAGGGATCCAGTAGTTTATATAAATTACAAATAGTGCGAGGTTTAGTGCGTAAGGAAACAGTTTTAGTTCGTTGTGAATGGTTCTAGATTTGAAAACAAACATAAGTTTATGTGTTTAAGTTTGTTTGTTTAACTGCGATTGTGTTGGTGAGAATGTATATGTGTTTGTTACTCATACACGCAAAAACTACCGGATTTACCGGATCAAGTTTTGCTGGAATTTGGTGCACCTATAATTTACGACTTAGATAAGCACATAGGATACTCATTACTGTTCTAGACATGACCGAAGCGGGCGATACCGCGGGAATAACCTTGTCTGATATATGTAAACGGATTACAAAGTCAACAGCCATGATCACAGTGGTGTTGAAACGCGGTGTCGTCCGACCGATTCCCTAAGCCAAACGTGTCATTAGCGGGCGCCGAACGGCTCGGCCGAAAGCTTAATTATTCCAGATAAATTATCAAGCAAACGCACATTACTGGTCTCCATTTGCCTTTGTCGTCCATTTTAATGTGCGGTCTTGTCTCGGTCCGACGCGCACCAAATTTTAAAGCGATTTTCAAACTGTTTATTTCTTGCTTTCTGTATGGTACTCGGATCAGTTTAAATTTTCGCTCATGCGATACAAATTTACACTGCAATTCAAATATTACGAATATACTATACTATCAATGGACTGTAGTAGTAAGTTATCAATGCCATCTATGGACATCTGTAAGCAACTCCGTATAGAACAGAGGTATAGTAATAGTATAATCGTTTTTAAAACCCACACCCTTTTGAAGAAACGCATAAATTGTTTGACGATAGAAATCTGTGTATTTTGGTAATACATCCATCCCCATTCGAACTGCACTGGTTCTACCACTTGTCGAACTTTAATACTGTGTCACTACCAAAATATAACGAAATGTCTTCTTCAAAGGATAATGACCCGTCGACGTTCAAAATGAATTATGATAAGAATAAATTTATATAATGATCTAGGCTCCTAGTTCTGGGTACAGTGACCTCAGAAATCGTTTGTACCTCCGCAAAACAATTCATCATCCTGCACTATTACTTTAAGCTTAAGTTTTAAGATATCGACATTGGGTACAACCCATTATAGTCTCACTGCTAGGCAGAGGTCTTCTCTTAGAATGAGAGAGTTTTAGGCCATAGCCCACCGCGCTGGCCAAAAGCGAATTGGTGGACTTCACACACCTCCGAGGACCTTTTTTAAAAAACTTTCGGGTGTGTCGGTTTCCTCACGATAATTTCCTTCATCGAAAAGCAGTGATAATTAATTTCTAATATGCGTGCCTGGGTTTGAATCTTGGACCTCCCGATTGAGAGGGCAAGTTTCAACCATTAGGCTATCACTACTCTATATCGATATTTCCAAACTGTAAATCATTTAATTCCGCTAGAATTTTTCCTTTGATAGCCTCAAATTAGCTTCTTTTTTATCGTGCACAATTATTCTCACTTTATTTCATTTATGAGCTCTTCCACTAAGTATAGATCTCATAGTATTTCCGTTCCGAATTTATCACCAACCAAATGTGCATTACTGGTCGGTCCATTTGCCACTGTCGGCTATTTTAATGTGCGGTCTCGTCGCGGCTGACGTCACGGCTTAATGTGAATGCAGTTTCAACTGACCGATATAGGGATTAACAAAATTTAATTCTGTTCTGCTAAAAGTTGTCCGATTTTGGCTATCGGATTTGGCCGATTTGAATTAGGTTCTTTGAAAATAACTGTAGATCTATTTGGGGCTAACTATTCAAAAATGAGATTTTTATATATCAAGGTATTAAAGCAGTTTCTTCACGTCAATAGATTCTGGGGGTACAACCCATTTTTATCCCACTGCTGGGCACGGGTCTTCTCTCAGAATGAGGGTGTTTTAGGCCATAGTCCATCGCGCTGGAGAAGTGCGAGTTGGTGGACTTCACACACCTCCGAGAACTGTAATTTTTTTTAAAGTAATCTCGGGTGTGTAGGTGTTTGCTTGCGACGTTTTTCTTCACCGAAAAGTAGTGATAATTAATTTATAACAGGTACAAGAATTTTTTTCGAAAATCTATCGGTACTCTAGTTTCTACTTCCTCTATATGTTCGTTTCTATGGGAAGGTCAAGTATATTGATATAATTCTATTAAATATTTCCAATTAATTCCATATTAAAAACTAAGAATACGGAGAAATTCCTCACTCTGGGAAGAGAATTTTTCGCACTAGGATTCTCAATGCTACAGACGCTATGAGAAACAATGGCTAGTATTTGAACCTTTAATCAAAATACACTTATTTATTTATTTTATTTATTTATTTATTTTAATTGGAACACCAACATAAGATACAGCTTATACAATCGAAAATAATACGAAACTTATATAATACTATTTAACTGTTCCTACAATTACAGGTGTTCACATCATGCATAAAGATGTACTTTGTAATTAAAAAAAAATACAAACTAATATCGATAAATTAAAATGGAATTATATAAACAATCATTATTAAGATAAATCTAATTCGGTTTTACATTAAATAGAAAAGAGTTACGAACTCATAATTACTAAATGTCAGGAGGTATCGTCAATTAAAATTAAATTATTTAATTATAAAAATTAGATTATTATGAAATTAGATATGATTTGAGAAAAAAAAAACAATTAGATAAATTGTTTGAACGAAAAAGAAAAAGACGCTGTCATTATGGATATCTATCTGAGGGTCTTTTTTAATACTGTCGTTATATAGTCGAGAAACGCGGACCATCGGTGAGGGCTGGCCTAGCTTTGTTCTACATATTCTAGTATCAAATAATTTGCATTGGTTTCTCGGTACTCTTGAAGGAACGTGGTATCTAATCATGTTCAATAAGGGTGGACACTCTATGTCACCATTTGTAATTTTAAATAAAAATTTTAAATCTAAGATAGCTCGACGCACGGACAGCTGTTCAAGATTAAAGTGTCTAGCTCTATCTGTATACGATATAATTGCCTTCGGTGTCTTAAAGCGGAATGTAAGGCTGCGAAGTAGTTTTTTTTGGACTCTTTCAATGCTATCTTTATGTACTTGGTAGGTAGGGCACCACACAGAACTACAGTACTCTAACTTACTTCTTACATAGCTGTTGTAAAGCTGAATAACCGTCGTTGGTCTCTTAAAACTTTTTGTGTTCCTCAGAATGAATCCAAGAGCTTTATTTGCCTCGCCTATAATTTTGTCCATATGCTCTACAAATGTAAGTTTGCTGTCCATCAAGACGCCTAAATCTCTTGTCGTAACCACCTCCTCCAATTTTTTTCCAGCTATAAAATATTCAGTTAATATTTTTTGGCGTTTTCTCGTGAACTTTATATGTTGACATTTTGATACATTTTATTCTTAACACACCATTCATAGATGTTGCCTAAGTCGTCCTGAAGTAATTGTGCATCTGAGGAGTTTGCTACTGTTTTCATAACTTTAAGGTCATCAGCAAAAAGGTATGGTTTGCAATGTTTAATTATTTGTGTTATATCATTGATGAATACGTTAAAAAATAAAGGACCGAGCGTTGAGCCTTGAGGAATTCCTGAGGATGCAGAAAAAGGACGAGATTGTTCTCCATCGACCACCACCTTTGCCACACGATTTATAAGGTACGAGGTACACCATTCCAGCAGCTTATTCTTAACTCAAATCGCATTTAATTTACCAAGCAGTATTGTATGATTAACTTTGTCAAATGCCTTTGAAAAATCGGTATATACCACGACAACCTGCATGTTTTTGTCAACTGTATCTTTAAGTTCTGAAGTGAAAAGAAATAAGTTAGTTTTTGTAGATCTTTTCTTCATAAAGCCGTGCTGGTCAGTAGTAATGTACCGCTTTATATGTGAATGCATAATAGAGTGTACCATCGATTCAAATAACTTAGATACGGATGACAGGATTGATATCGGTCGGTAATTAGTTATTAAGTCTTTTTTGCCATTTTTATATAATGGTACTACTCTAGCTTCCTTCCATTTTTCAGGAAAACACCCAGTTTGAAGAGATTTATTAAACAATATAGTAAGTGGAGGTCCCAATATATCCGAACATCTTGCTAAAAATAATGGGTGTACGTTGTCTGGTCCTATGCCCTTATTTATGTCAATTCGTTTAAGTTTAATTTTTACGTCTTGGGCTGTAAATTGGATGTTCCCAATTGTGTCATGTGATCCACTGTCAAAAGAAAAATCATATTTAGTGTCTTTACTTATTTCGTATACAGAGCCAAAGTGCGTTGCAAACATGTTTGAGATTTTGCCTTTATCAGATGATGTCAAGTGTGTAGTGTCATTTACTAGTGTCATAGTATCAGGATATGAAGATGAGTTATTACGCAAGTGCTTTATATGTGTCCAGAACTTTTTCGGGTTATGCAAGATGCTGTTTTCAATGACATACATTGGTGTATTTATTGTAACAATATTTTATAAGTTTATTGCAGTCTTCTCTCAGATATTCAAATTCAATTACATCTAATGGATTGTTGAACCGCTTCATTTTTGTATGATATTTATTTTTTTGCTTTAGCATATAAATTAATTGAGAGGAGAACCAAACTGGATGGCACCCTTTTTTCGATACGGTCATTGGAACGTACAGTCTAATAGCTTCATGAAGTATTTCATAGAAGCTCGATACCATTTCGTTTACATCATTACAGGCGCTAAATTCGTCTATCCACGATATTGTACTCAAATATTTCCTTATTGCCATGTAATCTCCTTTGTGGAAGTTTGGTCGGGGTGGTAATGGTATTGATTTAGTTTCTTTTAACATATTTGTTTTAACTTCTAGGGCTGGATGATATTTGTCTATCCTTCTTACGGGATGCTGGCTTTCACTGATATCTACAATATTTTTGTTGCAAAGTATTAAATCTAATATATTACCTTGTATGTTACACTAAACTAAACACATTTTCTTTTGATTACCCGCGTGGGGGAGCAGTGACCAAACCAATCTGTCATCCAGTGCCTAGACAGACATCTTTTATTTTCTGGATCTACTTGTTTGTGAATTCCGCTTTGTGAGTGTCCGTTGTACCCACGACACAGGAGAAATGCTAGTCTTAGACTGTTAGTGTGGAAAGTGTTGTTATATTATTTAAGTATTTTGTTTACCAAGAAATCATCAAACCAGTTTTGAATTCTCTCCAAATGTCGTCATAACAAAGACATTTTGTCCGTTAGTTTCCGAAGTTTGCCAGTTGTTGTGTCGGTGCGACAACAGCACTGTTTGTTCTCAATCAACAAAACAATTACCCGTAAAAGCTCTATTTTCGTTTCACGGCTCACTGATTGTTCGTGTAAATATTATCCATTTGAAACTGAACGTAAGCAGCTGAAATGTACTTCACTAAGAGTAACTTTGTAGTCAATTACTATGTTATGAGTTTTTATGTAATAGAGTAAGTTAAGTCCTGTGTTAAGGAATGTTACTTACTCCTCAGGAGTATTTTACACATATGTAGTCCTTAGCATACATATGTGAGATGACAACAACCTCAGATGAGATTCCAACTCTATTTGAACAAAATTATAGGTATTCATGGATGGAAGTAACTGCCACCTAGTAACTTATGTGACGTTTGTGGTGGTACCCACACACCTATTTCTCTCATAAACCAGTTCTTGCATTTCACTAGATGGGTTTGGTTGCCCGCTCGCTTCCATGAGGCGACGCTAATTTTATTCCAATCCTCTTACCATCAGGTAGTTAGTATAGCCTTTTGTTGTTTTGGCACATAAACCTACAAGATTTATGTTTTTTTTTTTATCTGATTGTAGCAGCAAATGAGCATACAGTCCACCTACATCTGTAAGCAACTTCAAATAGAACATAGGTTCTATCTGAAGTCAATCACAGATACGTTGCTACGCCCGAGGACTAAGATAGTTGTCTCATATAAAAGTGTGTCGGCAACCACGCCTTTCTATCGAAACGCTACTGTAAAAGTAGCGTTATAAATATAAATAACTAACAAATAAATAGCACAAACAGCCGACTGAAGGTGGCCCAGAAGGGAATAAATTCCAAAAGGCGGTTCCCTGATTGCTGAGATTGGTCGCGTCTCAGCTATATCTAGGATCTTATAAGTTATGAAGCTTCATTTTTCTTTTAGCTATTTATGCTTGTATGCTTATATTGCGTACTGTATGATACTATATGCATACCAATCGCCATACCCGCCTGATATGTAAAAGATTGGGGGATCGATCCCCGACTAGACTTGTCAATTATATCAGGAAAATATATTATGCAAATAAGAGTTTAGAAAACATAAACAAAGTAAATATTATAGACTATTCAGACTTTCATTTTTTTTATTTGATTAAAGTAGCAAACGAGCACGCAGTTTACCTGATGGTATGTGGTCACTGCCATCCATAGACATCTGTAAGCAATTTTAAATAGAGCATGGATTCTATCTGAAGTCAATCACAGATGCGTTGCTACTCCCGAAGACTAAAATAGTTGTCTCATATTAAAGTGTGCCGATAACCACACCCTTCTATCGAAACGCAATAAATGCTTCATGCTAGAAATCGGTATGGCACCTCCACAATCGAACTACACTGGTTCTACCACCTGGCAACCCGTTAAAACATATGTATTTTGTAGCGGTCTAACTTACATTTATTATACCCATATTATTATGATAGTAAGAAATATTGTCCCCTCTAAAATATTGTCTTTTCTCTAATCAGAGGCGCCATATTTAACAAAATATATAAACTATGTCACTCTACAAATTGAATCAATTCCAAAGATATATAACGAAGAGGTCGCGTGACGTCAGGAAGGTCAGGGTCTTCATTTCTATACATTCTTGAAGATTTCAAGTAAAACGCAGGAGTTATTCTTCTTCGATTTATTCAAATTTGAGGAGATCCGATCGCTTCGATTGCGTGAGGTGACAATAACACATCACATTAATGGAAGGTAGACTAAATTAACATCATTAAATATTGCTAATTTAATAAACAAACAATTTTGATCTTTAAACTAACTAAAATAATTATTTTCGGCAAAGTGTTTTTATAAATACGCGGTTAATATACGTGCCGACATATATTATTTGTTAAAATCCGTGAAGCCGTTTGGGCTGTAGCGCGTGCCAAAGAAATGGACATACATTATAACCATACATACATAAGTTAAAAAAACTTACCCTCTTTCTGACGGGATCGCGATCGGATAAAACACTTTATATCTCCAAAAGGTCATTCCTTTGTTTACAAAAAATATCAAGTACATAAACATGACAACCAAGCGCGACATCCTCTGATTGTTTCAAATTGAGGCTCGGCCGGTGTTTGCCGGACCTTTCCACGAAGAAACTGCAAATAAGATTGTTTCAGACGCGCCTTCCTGCTCGTAACGGGATTTTCCGGGTGACCTCATGCCTATGTCCAATTCCGTTTTGTTTGTCCTATGAATTCGTATTCGTTAGGCGAGGGTTTTCGCTAGTGTTAAAAACAAAAAGTGTTCTACACATGTTGAAGATTCGAATTTCCCCTTAAGACTAATTTAAATGAGATTTGAGACTATATATATATCAGACACTAGCAGAACTCACGCGACTTCGTTCGCGTAGGCTATAGCATATGCGTTAAAATAAAATTTTATGCAATTTTATTACACCTTGATTCACTTTACTGAAGGTTTAGCTTGTATCCCTTATGTGTTCTAGTAATAAAATTAGGATACGTTACTCAGGAATAATGTAGCATTGTAATGGTGAAAAAATTTTTAAAATCGATTCAGTAATTTTTAAGTTAATTCATAACGAACATACGAAAATACAAAATTTTTCTCTTTATAATATTAGTATAGATATAGATTGATGTCGCGAAAAATAGACATTGACTTAAAAGCAAAGAATCAAGTCATTATGCAATTCCAGGTATTTTTAAGTAGGTATGTAAGTAACAATGATAAAATAAGTGAGTTGCAATTATCCAGTTTATTTTTGAAATATTTTGTTAGCATAAACTGCTACTTACTATGCGAGCACAGAAGGCCAATCATAAAATCAGTTGCATTAAAATGTTCATGTATTTTATTAATAGGCACAAGTGTACAGCCCTTTCGACTTCGCTGCCATGAAATATTTAAAGCGTTCTGTATTGGTAATCCGTAAGGGGTATTTCAACGATTTTACCCAGTTTCAGTAAACAACGATCCTTTTTAACCGACTTCCAAAAAGGAGGAGGTTATCAATTCGTCTGTATTTTTTTTTTTTTTTTTTTTTTATATTTGTTACCTCATTTCTCCGGACTGGGTGAACCGATTTAGATGATTTTTTTTTTATTTGAAAGGTAGTGCGTGTCATAGGGTCCCATTTTTTTTTAGTATTTTTTTGACTAGGGCATCCATAAGAAAAACGCATAAGTCTTAAATTTGCATTTTCAATGTACGCGATAAATGTATGAATAACTCAATATCCCGCCAACCGATTTTGATGATTCTTTTTTTATTAGAAAGGATGTACTCCAGGGGTAGTCTGATAAGAGTTTGATAAGGTTCTAATCATAGGATCTTCAACTTTTTGGAGCAAAATAATAAAATTAGTGATAGTCGGCCGAACCTTAGCTGGAGAAGTCCAATTGAGTAAAATATAGAATAAAATTACTATGTAGGTATTTACTATGAAAAATTTGACCTTCAACTCTTCAATCCTGATGATGCAGGGGTACTGCTAGCCTGAACTATAAAAGTTGGTCGTTTGATGTTTGCGAATATATAATGAAATTGTTAAGCAAATTCATGGGACAAAAATTTGACCTTCAACTCCTCAACCCTGATGATGCAGGGGTACTTAAAGCCAAAACCATAGGAATAAGCCATTTGGTGCTTACGTATATGTTATAAGATTACTGAGCAAAAACATAAGATGAAAAATTTGACCTTCAACTCCTCAACCCTGATGATGGAGGGGTACTTCAATCCTAAACCATAGAAGTTGGCAATTTGGTGCTTACGGTTATGTAAAGAAAATACTAAGCAAAAATATAAAATCAAAAATTTGACCTTCAACTCCTCAACCCTGATGATGAAGGGGTACTTCAATCCTAAACCATAGGAGTTGGCAATTTGGTGCTTACGGTTATGTAAAAATAATACTAAGCAGAGGCACAAAATTAAAATTTTGACCTTCAACTCCTCGACCCTGATGATGAAGGGGTACTTCAATTCTAAACCATAGGAGTTGGCAATTTGGTGCTTACGGGTATGTAAAAATAATACCAAACAGAGGCACAAAATTAAAATTTTGACCTTCAACTCCTAAACCCTGATGATGCAGGGTACTGCAAGCCTGAGCCATAGAAGTTAGCCACCTGGTACTAACGTATATGTTATAAGATTACTAAGCAACAATATAAGATGAAAAATTTGACCTTCAACTCCTCAACCCTGATGATGGAGGGGTACTTCCAGAGGGGGCGCCCTGTTTGTATGAATTGTAAAAGTGTTTTATGTTTAATTTTTGTGAATATGTAGATGCACAAAGCAAACTTAGAGGCTTTATTTAAATACAAACATAAAAATATAGTCACTAAAAAGTGTAAAATAAAAACTTTTTAACAAAAAATATCTACCGACTTCCATGTCACAAAAAAGTAAAAAATAATTTAAATATATTTTGGTCTAGAACATACTCAGTACTTAGTACATAGTTCTGAAGTCGGTGCTCATATAGGACGTAGTTACCGTCGTCCAGCGAAATATGTCGAGCACCGACTTCAGGACTATGTACTAAGTACTGAGTATGTTCTAGACCAAAATATATTTAAATTATTTTTTACTTTTTTGTGACATGGAAGTCGGTAGATATTTTTTGTTAAAAAGTTTTTATAAAGCATACGATGAAATCCGTTGGACTTTTCGTCATATTTTATAAATGAATTGGTTTAATTTATTTTTAATAGTTGTAGAACACATACTTAATGCAAAATTAGGTATTTGAGGTACATCAGCTATGTCAGACATTTCAACTAAGTTTTTTTTTATCTGTAGCAAACGACCATGCAGTTTACCTGATGGTAAGTGGTCACTGCCGCTCATGGACATCTGTAATCAACTTCAAGCAGAACCTGGATTCTATCTGAAGTCTATCACAGATGCGTTGCTACTCCCGAGGACTATGATGTTCGCCTCATATAAAAGTGTGCCGGCAACCACACCCTTCCATCGAAACGCAAGAACTGCTTCACGCTAGAAATAGCTGTGTTATGGTTATGAGTATCCATGATCAAATATTTTATTATTAGCTGAAGTGTATATTTTGTACAACTTTGTAATGTTGTAAGTAGTAATATGTATAAGCTTATTTGCTGCCCAAGTATTCAGAAAATTAAGCGTGAATTGAAGCTCGTTGCGCATTATAAAAAATAAATTTTAAATTGTATATCAGGTCATATTTTACAACAAACTGAGGGGTGTAGTTGCGGGCACTCTTTCGTAAGAGGCGACCATCATGGTCCATCACTTTGGACGGAGCCCATGCTCTGTTTGAAGTTGCTTACAGATATCCATGGGCGGCAGTGACCACTTACCATCAGGTGGATTGCTTGCTCGATTGGTCGATCGATTCGACTTGGTCCTCAGAGGTAGCAATGTAGCTGTAACTAAACTCGGGTAAGACTCATATCTTATGTTTGTCGACCCGCGTGGCAAAGCGGTTACCATACCGGTTTGACGCGCAATGGATTCAGGGTTCGATTTCCGGCCAGACAAGTAGGTATCTAAATGATGAGTTTAGATTCATGTTCTGGGTCTGGGTGTTTGTGTATTCGTCTGGTGAGTGTCTGTGGTACCCACGACACAGGAGAAAATCCTATTGTGGCGCTATGAGTGTAAAACGCGTATTTTTATATGTAGGGTTGATTAGAGATTGATACAAGCAGCAGCCACTTACCATTAAATATTTTTTCGCTAGTTGCTACTTCAATGTTATTAGGAAAAAAAAAATGACGGATAAAGTTTATTTTAATAAAAACAAGCCCTCGTTAGACACTCTCAGTGAACCTTTGTATTCAAACGAATAAGTTTTGTTTACTCTTCTAGGGCATAGTCGAAACTTTTACTTAAGAAGTTTTCAGTTACTATGCAGGGTTCCGGATTTATTTAGGATCAAATGCAACTAATGTCTATAAATTCTAAGCCTGATTTAATGATAAAAATGAAAACAAGTTTTGTGTTATGTTACGTATCTTGCATACAATTATAATGGCATTCGAATTTACTAATATTAGATTATAAATTATTACACTATTAATATCTCTCAATAAATTTAAATTATATAACTGAAAGTGATAAAGATAATTAACCCTTCAAAAGTATTTGAAACAAATACTTAGCCGCCCTCCGCATCCTTTTTATAATTAAATTACACTTTGTATAAATCAGACTACACATTAAATCACATTCAGAAAAGCGTAACGAGAATTTCATCAGTATGAATAAAGCTTAAAGAATCATAAAATGAAATTTATTATAACCCGTGTACCAACATCCGCAATAAAGATGCCAGGTTTCGGGCTTTTCCGGGATCGTCCCAAAATTTGTAACTGCATTCAGACTTCATGGTTTTTCCTGGGAATAATACACAATGCTAAAATACTGTAATGTTTGTATTTTATTTGTATTGTACATTGCTAGTTTTCTAGGTAGTTTTATACTAAAAATTTAACGTGTCCTGAAATTTAAATACCGTACTGTATAAGTGTTCGTTTATATATCAGAAAATAGAAAAGTTGAACTAACAAAATGCTTAATATCTTATTACTTTCGCTGTCTGTTGAGCTGTGATAGTCAAAGGCTGAAACCTAAATTTTAAGATACGGCCTCTATCGAGGTCAAATTTTTTAAAAAATTATTTATCATTGCGTTACGGTACAGTCGCGTTACGGTGCAGTCATTGCGGTACGGTACGGTACGGTAAAACATCGCGAGGAGCTATGACCTAAAACTCGCTCATTCCGAGGGAAGATCCATGCCCAGTCGTGGAACAATAATGGATTGCCGACGAATTTTTTTACTAGGAATACATTTCCAAATCGCGAAATATCCTAAAAAAATAAATAACACGTAGCAACCCTGATTTACGAGCTGCATATTCCATCTGGCTCGCTGAATAAATTAAATAAAAACTGCAATGCAATCCGTTTGAGCTGCTTTATTTAAATTAACTCTTAAAGTCGCGGCTGAGTGCTATCTTATAATCACACGTGATTTTATTGAATACTCATTCGAATATTTATTAAATAAAGAAAAAAGTGTTTGTAAGTTTTGATGGTGAATAAATGTAGTTTAACTACGGGAGCACCATCGCTACACCCTTATCGAATATTGAGCAACGCTTGGGCTGATTTTGAATTCTTTTAGGTGTAGACAATTTGTCCCTGTAGTTTCGGGATCAAAATAAGGCTACGGTATCCCCTATTTGTCGTCAAAGGCGCCTAAAAGCGGCTTCCGGGGTTGTGGTCGGCTAAATTGCGAGCTCGAACCGTCGAGTCAAGCGACCCCGGGAAGGACGACGGCATGTGTGGTCGCATGCCGCCGTAAAGAACAGTAGGTGCGGTGAGGTGAAGGTTTCCCCCCTTGAAAAGGTAGAAATAGTTCAAGCCCATACCCATAACCAGAAACACAACTGTTTTCAGTTATAGGTATCGCCAAAAGGGGATGAAGGAGTAGCAGTCGTCACCGCTGCCATAAAATATCGAAGATCGTCATACAATTTGGATTTCTAACATTTGACTGGTAACACCAGTAGGGGCAGCGTCCTGTCCTCTCAGAGATGCAAAAACTATTGCCTATATATATTTATTTATTATATATTGTCAAAATAACGGCAGAATGTATCAATCACCCTTTCCCCCTTTTCCAGGTCAATGAATACGAATACTTAGGCCTCCAAATACACTGCACCAAAAGTCTACCACATTTAAACGGGTTATATACTAAAATACCAGACCGGGAGTATTGAACTAAATATGGCCTGCAATTCGAAACAAAAGCCGCATATAAAGTACGAACATATTTACACAAAAATAAAAAGCGTATTCATTGGACGCACAAACGAACAGCAATTTACACGCTGTTTAACACGATTGTTTTAATAAATCCACTTTATCCCAAAACTGAATTACAAACAGTATAGGTAATAAAAACAGTGCAGGGATAAAAACAGTGTAGTATGTTTTCCATCAAACAATGTGCCCCAAATTTCCGTAGACATGTTGGTGTTTATTTAGGTCCTTTGTTTACCCCGCATTGTTACCAACACAGGAATAACTAATCTGTTACCGGACTAATGTGATACAGTTCCTGTTACTAGATTGTGCGTTCAGTGCAATTCCACCATTATGGATCAACAATTAGTTTATGTTATGTCCACCAAATCGCACTTGGCCATCGCGGTAGGCTATGGCCTAAAACTGTCTCATTCTGAGAGAAGACCCGTGCCCAGCAGTGGGACAATGATGGTTTGGCACCAATCAGTTTAGGTCCGCCCCCCCTTTCTCCACTCCCAAAAACTGTTGGCAGACTTATGAATGTAGGTACTTACGTTTAAGTTAATTGTTTCTAAAATGTGATCTCTAAATCCCGCTTTTTGCGAAAAGCGTACTCTCGTCTAAAACCTCGACTTGCACTTGAATAAACGCGCACTATTGCAGATTTCATAAATGTTATTTTATATGATATCAAATTATAATTATTATCTTAACAAGCGTAACTAATTAATAGCGTAATTATATAAGCTAAGCGTAATTATATATACGTATTCCGTGCATTGAATGCTGTCGGCATAATTTGCATTTAATATAGCAATTTCTACCTACTTCTTATAGACATGGTATTACAATTTCATGGAATTCAAATTCAGCATCTATTACTTGAACTAAAATCTCAACATAAGATGCAACATTAATATTATCCTTATTTTCAAACCATCAATTTCCTCCAGGTCGTAAACAGCGGTGGCACGGCCATCATCAACTGCACATGGAGCGGTTGGCCAGCGCCGCGGCTGGAGTGGCTCCACAACGGCATCCCAATCAACGCGGGAGTGGCCGGCGGCAGGGTCCGGGTTCAGAACAACGGGGAGCAGCTGGTGATAGCATCGGTGCACAGGGCTGACAAGGGCGTGTACCAATGCATGGCCAGGAATGAAAGGGATTCAGCGCAGGCGAGCGCTGAGCTGAGGCTGGGAGGTGAGAATTTGTATTGCGATATACCATCATCACATTTTTTTCGTATTAGAATTACGTTCAGTAAAGTAATGATAAAATGCTCATCATACTAATCGTACTTCATCATACTAATATTATAAAAGCGAAAGTTTGTGAGTGTGTATGTTACTTCTTCACGTGGCTGGAGCGATTTTCATAAAATTTGGTAGAGAGTTAGTTGACTAGCTGGACTAACATATAGGCTACTTTTTATTGTGAGAAAATATCTGATTCCAACGGTACAATAGATTTTTTTTTAATGCGGACGAAGCTGCGGGATTCAACTGGTAAATTATAAATAGCTCATATTTAAATTATAAATCAATCATGATTAAACAAAATATTTTTAAAACACTTTCAAGAATACTACTATCGTACTTTATTACTTTAAAACCAAAAATCTGTTGATTGGACGGTTTTCTATTGACAGGTTACATTTAGAAAGACTCTAGAGTGAGACACTTGGGCTTATAATTTTTCAACTAAATCTACAATTGTATTTGTAAATTTTCCTATTCTTACCAATTCTAGATACGGCACCAGAACTTCAGTACACTTTTATAGAACAAGTCCTGAGGCCTGGTCAAGTCGTGACACTCAAGTGTTCTGCCGCCGGATCCCCTCCACCACATTTCACGTGGATGCTAGACGGTCAACCTTTGAACACCATGGCTAGAGGACATAGGTAATGTATTGATGGATTCTGTTTGTTTTGAGTGTTTTAATTCCCGTTTTGCAACACAACCATTGCTGGTATTTTTTTTTGTTTTAGTTTTAGTTTTTTTATTTTTCTGCGAGATTTTGTCTGCAAAATCTCCAGGAGCTCTAAAAAACATTCGAATTTTCTTTTTATTTTTTGTCATGTGTCGAGAACCTTTTTTTAAGTGGGTAATCAAAAAAACAAACAACGAACAAAACATGTGTTGAGAACCTAGTAGAATTTTTATGTCAACATACTTTTTGTACAGGTACAGTATAGAACAATTTGCGACGAAAAGCAATGACGTCGTGAGCTATCTTAATATATCCGCTGTTCGGTCTGAAGATGGTGGGCTGTACACATGCAAGGCAGCAAACTCTCTAGGCGAGGTTTCACATACGTCCAGACTGAATATATACGGTAAGGCTCTCTATTGATTTCATTTACGTTCGAGATATAAGTATAAGATCTTAAAAAAAAAAAAACATTTACCTATGGAAAGAGCCTGGTAAAAGATCACTGTCGCACATGATGTCAATAAACGATCTCAAATAAGATAATTATCATCCCTGGCGGCTAAATACAAGCGCTTTACGTAAGTGGTTTTTGCCCTGTTGTCTTTAAATAATACGGAAACGCTTAACAATGTTGTAATGAGGCAGAAAAGGGTATAAATACTAATTACTTGTATCTTCCAGGTCCCCCTTATGTGAGGTCAATAGGTCCCATAAGAGCAGTAGCTGGACGGGAACTAGTGCTATATTGCCCATATTCTGGTTATCCGATAAGGTAAGAACAAAACTTATAATGCACTGAACACAAATAGACTTATATAATTTGGATATTGTCAATCGCTCTTTTCTTTCAGTTCTGTAAAATGGGAGAGAGACGGCAGTCAATTAGAATGGGACAACAATGTGGATGGTGCACTAAGACTTTCAAGAGTAGAATCTTCACATGCGGGAGCTTACACTTGTGCTGTGATGGGACCTCATGGAGAAATTGCCAGAAGAGAATTGCAGCTCGTAGTTAGCAGTAAGTTTAAATGGAACAATAGAACAAAATTAAAATATGATTGTGTATTAGATTTAACAGAGATATTTTTCTTCTGCAGATCCACCAGAAATAGAGCCCTTCTCGTTTTCTGCAAACTTGCAGGAAGGGAAGCGAGCTCAAGTGAGCTGTAGTGTTACTTCAGGAGATATGCCAGTCCACTTTACTTGGCTGAAGGACAATGTGCCCATACCTACATCCTTACAGGTACAATTGTTAAACACTTCTACTGGCTTTCCATTCCATATTATTCATCGTTTAAGTACTAAGAAATTTAAATCAGATAAACATAAAATTTTAGGTTCATTACGCGACCGTTTGTCTCTTTGTTAGTTTTCTAAAATGAATAACATAGACATTCGTTACCATATTGGTTGTTCTAGTCATTATTACAGAATAAGTCTTCCCATAGATCATTCCACTATTTTCCTAAAGTACGTTCAATCGTAACAAGACCACATTACCCAGGTGGAAGAGCGAGGTGCTGATTTTTTCAGCAACCTTGTGTTCAAGGAAGTGTCAGCCCGCCACAGCGGCATGTACACTTGCGTCGCATCAAACTCAGCGGCCAAAGTAAACTATACTGCCGAACTGGTGGTGAAAGGTAAAAGACCTGTTAGCACCATGCACCGGAATCGCTTGTGAAGCACCGAGCTCGACATGTCCTAGTAGCCCTGAGCACTGCACCAAACACGCTTATGCACTAAGTATAAGATTAAGTATCGTAAGATCACCTAAACCACCAGCACTTAACACGTCACGCTTTTGAGCACTGAATCACGAATTTATGTTAAGGTAACACATTTCGAAAGAATTTAGCTGCAGTAACTAATGATTATTTTATGATAATGCTTCTTCATACACTGAAACTAACCCTGATATTTAGAACTCTTAGAAGGATACTTGTATAAGTGATTCGGTTGAGGAATCTCCATGAGGAGTAGGCAATAGACCAAATTAACGTATTATATCAACCGCAATACGCTTATATCAATTTCACGTTTTTGCTTATCGAATCTTTAAGCGTAATTAAGTACCTATGACGTAATCGGAAAGTGTCAAAAGTTTATAAAGTATTTTAAAATGTATAAATATTACAGGAATCCGACTATAAAATCCTATACCTAAATGTTTTTGTTTTACGAACGTATGTCAATCAATATTAAACTTTAGTTCTCTTGCACTATTTTATATTTTATCCTCTTTATGAATCTTAGATATTGACTTAATTTTTAATCTATCTTGTAATGTTTGTTTGTCGTTTTTGTTTTGCCTTACATTGGATTACAGACTGATGGAAAGTGGTAATAATTGTCAATTTAATTGAGATGATTCAAATTTATATAGAAAAGTAAAGTACGTATTAAAACGAGTAAAATATAATCGGTATACGACCGATAAGCCTAATAAATCCTTTTGTTAATAATGCTATTTTAATTTTATAATATAAAACCACCACCTATAATAATTTATATTTCACAACCACGGAAATAATTTTACTGTAAGTATTCAATGCTGCTGGGAAAGGTAAGATGAAAGAAATGTACATCATAATAAAAAACCTATTTCATTATATATACCAATTTATGATACATATAAATATGACGTTTATCATAGGGGGCTAAAAAGCGGAGCATAACATATTGCGTAAGTTAAATCTAACGCAAAATGTGATGTTAGAAAAGTAATTAAGAATCATTTCTGTTTTATTAATTTTCTCCCTTTTTTCCATGCTGCAGTATCGCCTAAATGGATAATGGAACCAAAGGACGAAGCTGTGTTGGCAGGAGAAACGGTGGCCATGCACTGTCAGACCACTGGTTCTCCGACTCCTCAGGTCACATGGCTTAAACAAAGAGGTAAGCTCGCAACGCAGTGAGAATCTAAAAATGAAAATCCGCATGTATTTGCATTACACATACTTGCAAACAGAATAGTGAACTTAGTCATACTATTTTATAATGGAAATTTTCATAGTTTTTAAATACTTAGTTATTGTTAACGCAATATACTGATTTTTATGCTTATCTCGTCCACGACATTAAATTTAATACTAAAACAATTTATGTGTTGTTTTAGATCGTTGGTACATCAACAAGTTTTCTTTTCATGAAACGCCTAAATATCATAATATATACTGTTCTCTTCCTTACCTTTTTCTTAACCGCTTCCTATCAGCTTTCCTTATTTCTCATTTCTGCGAATCTAATCGAAATCTTTTTTATTTCTCTTCTAGCAGGGACAGCATCAGACTACATCCCGCTAGTGAACCTAGGCGGTCGCTTCCAGTTCCTGTCCAACGGCACGCTGTGGATCGAGTCAGCGCTGCCGTACGACGAGGGTCACTACATGTGCCGAGCAGAAAACGGCGTCGGTAGTCCGCTCAGCAAAACTATATTTGTTGCTATCAATGGTAAGTTCAGAATTATTTTCAACAGATTCCAGATTGCTATATACGCCAGATTCTTTGATTGCTTGTTATTTTTAGTTTTGGATATCAAACCAATTGACCATGTTGTTAATCAAACTTTAAAGATTTACGTCAGTTCGTATGACTATCAAAGTAGTACTTTAGTGATGGTAGATTTTGTTCACACCAAAAATCTATCATCACTTCGCAATACAATCTGGAAATATAATATAGATCTCATCTTGTCTTATAAGCAGATTATCTTTTTTTGGATAAATTCTTTTTGTGTCTATATTTTTATAACCAAATTGTTCAATATTTATAGTATATGTATATTTATAATCTTTATGTTATTAAATTTCAGAGCCAGCACGTTTCGAACTGACGTCCCAGAATGTATCAGCGCGGCGGGATTCGCCAGCGACGCTGTCGTGCGAAGCGCGCGGTGATGCACCCTTGAGGCTCACCTGGTCGCGCGGCCCGCGGCCACTCGATCTCTCTACTTATAGGTAAGCCCACAAAATGAGATGGTTTACATTCATTTTAGACGACCAACTTCGATTATTTTTTATAATTAACGGGTACTCACGATATGCGGTTTTTGAATTCTTTACGAATTCTTTTTGCCGATATTTCTCGAAAGATTTCTTAAAGAATTCAAAAACCGCATATAGTGAGTTACCGTTAATTATTAAAATGTATCAATTCCGCGACAATACTAGTCCAAAATCACACATAACTTCGATTACTCTTTTAATTTTATTTTAATAGTTTGGCAAGTGATATCGGCCGCCTTTCGCTCCTTTTATAATTTTACATCTTAAGCCTTTCTCTTCTCAGTGAGAACAATTTAAAAAAAAGATGAATTTTCATTTTGCTCAAGCTTGTTTGAATGTTACGTATTTAAAATCAATATCAAAGGTATATGTCTAAACTATCTTCAATACATATTGTATTGTGTCTTTAAAGTTTTTATTTTCTTTATTTATTTTAAAACAGTTATAACACTCTAAACTGAGTCATTCTTCTGTACGTTTTCAGGTTAAGTATTTCCGAAGCAAAGACTGATAGTGGTTTAAGGTCTCAACTATACATCAGCAGAACTGACCGGCAGGACTCCGGCGTGTACAAATGTCAAGCGGTCAACGCGTATGGTCATAGTGACCATTATATTTATCTATCCGTCCAAGGTCAGTTTCCACTTATTTACTACATAAGTGTATAATTTGTTATTGTATTGTATTCTTTCATCATCAATTGAATATCATAATTATTATCATTAAATAGTCTTTGGTGGTAGATCTGTGTGCGATTTCTGATCGTTCATCGTATTCATCATCGAACCTTTACTTTTCCACTATTACCACTGGTCAAGGTTTGCCTTCACGAAGAACATATTTTAACCAATAGTCTACAGAGATATTACATAGAACATAAATTCCAGACGTGCCCCCGACACATACAAGGTGACCCAAAGAATTCCGCGTTTAATTCGCGTAAAAACGACAATTCCAGAAAAACCCGAAACACCGCAATCGCTGTCCGTAACGGAGATCCTGAGCCGCGCGGTGCGGCTGTCCTGGAGCCAGGGCTTCGACGGTAACTCGCCGCTGGAAGCGTACACCGTGCAGCAGAGCGCGCTGTCGGCGCAGGGCGCGCTGCGCGCCGCGCACTGGGACTCCGCCGTCAGCGCCAACGTGTCCGTGCGGCCCGCGCACTCGCCCTCGCACTCACATCTCACGTGAGCACACTGGAGAACATTCTAATAATACATATAATATGTACAACTTATGTTAAGTTTGCCGATCCCGTGATGGACGAATCCACACCGATGTGATACGCAACGGGTTCCGAATTCGAAATCTAACCAGACGGATTTCTGAATGATGAATTTTAATATGTATCTGAGCGTATGAGTATTGATCTACGTGTGTATCCACAAAACAGGAGAAAGTCCTAATGTGTGTGATATTGGACGTGATACAGTGAACATGTCCGATATCCAATTTTAAATATATAATTACATGTATGTTTATGTAATGTTGCGTAAATAGTGTGGTAAAAAAATAGGAATACAAATAATCTTATTAAAATCTGTGTCTTGAACTCTGAATCAGAAAACTACTTATTGGGAAAACTTACCCCGTTTTACTATTGAAATTCACAATAATTTAGGACAAATATATTCGTCCTTGGCCAGCGCGGTGGACTATGGCCCAAACTCTCTCATTCTGAGAGAAGACCCGTGCCCAGCAGTGGGACAATAATGGGTTGACGTGACGTGTGATGTTATATAATTGTATTTGCAGATTAATCAAGAAAGGTGACATCCACTACGAGGCGGTGCTGAGCAACCTGAAGCCTCACACGGCCTACATGATCCGCATTGCCGCCATCAACCAGATCGACCGCAGCCCCTTCACCGAGCCTGTTGTTGTCAAAACGCAAGAGGAAGGTATGTATAACAAAGTAGTGGACGTTTTAAATTGGTCGTATTATAATTTCATTATTGTAGTGCTAATAAGAAAATAGGTATCGTCGTTTTATTGTAATTAATGCATAATCAGCATGTACCTATTATGGTCGAATATCATAGTTAAAATCAATTCTAAATTAACAGATACGTATTTATTTTCGTATAGAATTGACATAGTTAGTTAGAATATATAGGAGAAACTATAATGATATGAATGATGATGAAACTATATTATGTAACGTTTGAACAAACGATAATGTTATTTGTATCAAAATATAGGCTACATTAAGTTAGTTATAATAATATACTGATATATGTATATATATGTTAGTCTATAAGGTATATATGATATGGACCTCTGTATTCAATTGTACTCATGTATCTTTGTTTATATTGTCTGAAATAAATGGTTAAATAAATATATAAATATATTCGTTATAATATGTGCAAGTGTAGATATATGTATACAAGCTTATCACATCAAATACCAATAAAACGTATACAAAAGATGCCTCTCTTTTGTATACGGAAAAGACTTTGGAATTGTATTTGGAAAAGATAGCTTAAGATTTTAAAAACGCGTGGCACCCCCAGCGCCATCGGAAGCGCCGACCAACGTGCACGTGACGCCCGGCGGGCCCGGCGAGCTGCACGTGGCGTGGCGCCCGCCGCCGCGCGAGGCGTGGCACGGCGAGCTGCTCGGCTACTCCGTCACCTGCACCGAGATCGGGGTCAGCGGCTCCCCGCTTCGGAACACTTCTAGGTATGACATTTTTAATAGTATTATGGATGTGGCCAAAGGACATGTTTAATCAACTCCGTACAAGTTCAGTATTTCCTGAATTGAGCTACAGATGCATTGCTAACATGGGAAAAGTTTCTTCTTATCGCACCCTTCAAACCAGAATTCAGCAGCGCTTAACACTGCTGTTATTAGGCAGAAATAGATATGACGATGGTATTTGCCAAGACGAACTATAAAGATTTTTACCGCACTTCCACTCGAGATTGCAGAAACTGTGAGGATAAAGACGTCTAAAGTCGTTTCAAAACAAAATTGCTTCAAGAACCAATATGTTTTTAATTTTTTATTTTTTTTTATTTGCAATTAAAAACTTTAAGTCGTTGCCATTGGAAAATTAATTTTAAATCCGATTCAAAACCAATCTTAAATCTGCAGAAGGAAATACAAATTACCTTTCATTTCTTGTTTCAGAACACTCACAGTAAACGGGTGGTCAGCAACTGAATTAAGCCTGTCAGCGCTTAGAAAGTTCACACGCTACGAAGTAAGAGTAAGAGCGTTCAACGGCGTCGCCGCCGGCCCGGCCTCTACGCCGGTATCTGCTACTACTTTAGAAGGAGGTAACATTTTTCCATCAAGTTCAAATAGTAAATAAGCCTAAAGTCCACCTGATGGTAAGTGTTCACTGTTGCTTATGGTTATCTGCAATTATAAAGCAGTGATAGCGTAATGGTTGGAACTTGCCCTCTCATTCGGAAGGTCCGAGGTTCAAACGCAGGCACGCACCACTGATTTATGTGCGTATTAAAAATTAATTATCACATCTTTAATGTGAAGGAAAACATCGTGAAAAAACCTACATCTCAGATTTCTCTAAAACAAAGGTTTCAATGGTGTGTAAATCTTCCAATTTGCATTAGTCAGCGTGTTGTACTATGGCCTAAATTTCTCTCATGCTGAGTGAAGACTTATACTTAATAGTGGGGCAATGATCGGTGGTGTATGAATAAATGTATTCATTTTTCAGATCGACAATCGATATTTCTAATCATATAATAGCTATTAGTTCTTAAAGAAAAAGGTCTCGGAGGTTTGTGCAGTCCACCAATTCGCACTTGGCCAGCGCGGTGGACTATGGCCTAAACTCTCATTCTGTGAGAAGACCCGTGCCCAGCAGTGAAACAATAATGGGTTGTACCCCCCAAATATCGGCTGAGTCAATGCAAGGCGGTCATATTAGTGCTCTAGAACTGGTAACGCATTCATATTCGACTTCTTCGCTTTCGCTACGGCTCAAACAAGAATACTCGATGCTGGCGGGCTCGATACTGGCCTTTCATAATAAAGTTGGGAGAGGGGGGACCATAACACTTATTTAGCGAGGGTAAAATATTTCAGACTAATTTAACATTTCTAGAATTCGCTAAATATTCATATCTTAATAAACAATAATAGGTTGTTGAGAGAGACTGAGAGAATAGCTATTATGAAACAAAGCTGTTCTATAATGTTATCTCGCTGTCCAGTCCCCGAGTCGCACCCGACACGCGTGAGCTGCTCGGCGCTGTCGTCGTCCAGCGTGAAGGTGGCGTGGGGCCCGCCGCCCGCGGCGCAGCGCGGTGGCATCATCCAGGGGTACAAGGTCATCTATGCGCCGCTCACCAACAACCATGGTAATTGATGCTTCTTTGTGTATTTTTCTTTATCTGACTGAATTAGCAAACGAGCAAGCAGTCCATCTGTGGTCCAGCAAGTGGTCACTGGTACAGAACATGAGTTCCATCTGAAGTCAACAGCTACTCCTGAGGACTGTGATGGTCGCCTCATATGAAAGTGTGCCGGCAACCACACCCTTCCATCGAAACGCAAGAAATACTTCACGCTAGAATTAGGTGTGGCGGTGGCACTTCCTCGGTCGAACTACACTGGTTGTACCACCTTGTATGTATTTTTATTGTATTGTGTATTTTGTATTTTGTCTTTTAGTCGGATTTGGTTTCTTGGGTAGGTACTAGTGTACCTGATTGAATTTTTGTTGATCAAAATAGGCTGTTTACTAAATATATCTCTAAGCAGCAGTCGTTTGATCCGTAAGATAAGAGAATCATGTAATAAGAAAGGGTTATTTATTTTCATTAAGGCTGCCATATGTTTTTGCTAATAAGCCAAATTAATAGATACGCCTTTGTAGGGTAATTCAATATTATTGAGAGCATAAGTAAACATAGAATAAAAATACTCACCAATTGATTAATCTTAGCTTTGACTTTTTATGAAGTGCACTGTTCATCCTTTCAGAAAGAATTAGATACATGCAATATTAGTTGGAAAATTTGTAGAAATGACAATAATTTGTATATTCTAGCGGATGTGGCAGAAATCAAGCGGGTGACGACAGCAGACACGTATCTCCATACTTTAAACAAGTACACCAACTATTCCATTCAAGTATTGGCTTTTACGAGCGCGGGCGATGGCAAGCGGAGTCCACCTGTATATTGTATGACTGAAGAAGATGGTAAGTTATGAGATATTTCTAATACATTTTGAATAAATCTATTGCGAAATTATCTGTTATACGAAGTAATTGGGTTTAAGAAAAAATATTGAAATTAATACTAATATCATAATAAATTAAAATCAAATTCGGTTGGCAATATTACTGAAGATAACGTATTTGTTCATTCGACCACCAATTCGAACTTGGCCAGCGCGATGCGCTATGGCCTAAACTCTCCCATTCTGAGAGAAGACCCATGCCCAGAAGGGTGACAATAAAGGGTTGACGAGATGTATTTGTATTGATTTGCGTAGTAAGCACAATTTTTCACAATATATATTACCTTCGAAACAAGTCCTTTCCATTCATCAATGTCTCACTTTGCTTATCAAAAAAAACATTCACTTTCAGTGCCGTCAGCTCCGGAGAAAATAAAAGCCTTAGCGTACTCTAGCGACACTGTTCTCGTAAGCTGGTTGCCACCAGTCCACCCGAACGGAATCATATCTCACTACACTGTTTACTACAGGGAAGCTGGACGGTAAGTTACTATTTTTTTTATACTCACAAAGCCCAAAACGCCCAAAACGTCGTTCCACAAGACGACCGCGGTCGTTGTGGTCGTGGCGAATACGTAACTCATGACTTACGCCCACGCGAAGCTTACGACGAACCATCTAATAAGGTGGGTCGAAGTGATCGTTCCACTAGATATTATGTCAGTAACGCTCACAAGCTAGTGGAACGGGAAAAACTGTGTTCGTGAGCGTGAACTTTGTGAACGTCTAATGGAACGCACTCACAGTAGATTAATTAAGCTGAAACGTCTAAGAGCTCAATAAATTATGTGTAGGAATTCTTACCGTATCCTTTGAATTCAAGTTTGTGTGGGTAATTTTAATTTATATCATTATTACCTATTCTCTTTCAGACTAGGAAAACATTCAAGTTTTACAGTATCAGCAGACAAGAACCCAGAGATGGAACTATTGTTTCAAGTGAGGAACCTTATGGAGAACCAGCTGTACGAGTTCTGGGTGTCAGCTACCACTGGTTCTGGCGAGGGAGAGTCCACACTGGTGGTGGGTCAAGGACCTAATAGCAGAAGTAAGCTTCTATTTTTACTAGTTTTCGTTAAAATTGAATAAGTTTGTTGAATGAAGCAAAATGTTAATTTTTAAACTAATCATAAGTAATAATACCTTCACTCAACACTTTCATCTGGAAGGTAGATTACACCTTACCACTATCCTTTCCATCTAGCGTTTCAAAATATTAAAATGCACTCCTATCAATCTTTCTTAAAACATTCAGCAAACAAGTATTAGTTATTCGCGGGGTTTTGCCTGCGGTTTTTACTCACATATAACACGGTAATAAGTATCCTATTTGTTAATGTAAGTCATAAACTATGTGTATGCATTTTTTTTGTAAAATCCAATTGGTAGTTTTTTTGTAAAAGAGTAACAAACACATATACATCCGTCCTACTAATATTATAAATGCGAAAGTTTGTGAGGATGTATGTGTGTTTGTTATTCTTTCACGTAAAAACTACTGAACGGATTTGGTTGAAACTTTACAGTAGTATAGGTTATACATCAGAGTAACACATGGACTATAATTAATACCGATTTTTTTGTAATAAGGTTATACTATAACGAGAATTATCCGATTAGTCGCAAAAAAAGTTGTCCTCTGAGAGCTATCTTCGCGTACGCTGCCTAAACCGTTGGAGATATCCAAATATAATGTATGATTGGATTGTTTGGCTCACATAGATCTAAATAAAAGTCCGCGACAGCATATGTCTATATTTTATGTATAACCCACAATAACTCTTTTTATACTTTGAAAATTAAAAAAATATGAAGTTGATGTTTCCATGGGTTTTATACAAACTAAATATTAATCCTTATCAAAATAAATGATTTCAAAAAATCAAGCATTTCATACAGATTAAATCTACTTTTCACACCATGTAAATTGGATAAGTAGTTTAGAAGATATTACGAGTATAACATATTGCGTACTCAATTGATTGACCGGCAGTACGCGCCATGCGCCGCCGCCGTATACAACGAAGTTCTATGAAATTAATATTTAAATGGTTATAAATCACAGAGCAAAATGAGAAAGGTCTATGTGAATGACGTCCCTGTAGTTCCGGGATCAGAATAAGGCTACGGTATCCCCTGTCTGTGGTAACAGGCGACTAAAAGGGGGCTTTCGGGGTTGCGGGCGGCTAGACTGGGAGCTCGAAACACCCAGTCAGCAACTTCGGGAAAGATGTCAGCAAGTGTAGTCGCATTCTGTCGCGAGAGCCAGGATGCACGGAGCTTGAACAGTCCAGCCAGGCGATCCCGGGAAGGACGGTGGTATACGTGTGGTCGCATATCGTGGTAAAGACCAGATGTAGTGGTGGGCCCAGTCGGTCACTTGGGAGGAGCCCGATGGGGCAATACACTCAGAAGACTCCAGTTGCGTTCCTTTGAAGATCCCGGAGTCCTGATGCGATAAGAATCCCACATAACCCTGCATCGCTCCCACGGCGTATGGTACCTTTTAAAGGTTTCCCCCTCGACAAAAAAAAGGTCAATAAGAATGAAACAGTGGAAAAGGTTAGATATGTCATTCAATCGTCATCGACCTTTTAATGTTACACAACTCGGCACATATGTCAGATTAGCAGTAGTTTAGGTCGTAGTTGACCACGCTAGCCAACTGCGCGTTGGTAACCGTCACGCGTTTTGAGACCCTTTCTTAAAACTTTTAATTTCAGAATAAGTATTAATATCCGTTGCCGACAAAACTAATTCAAATTAATATACGTGCCTGTGATTTGAAATTTGAACACACAGATTTAGGAAGTAGACTTCAGATTGAACCCTTGCCGGGTTCAATCTGAAGTCAATCACAGATGCGTTGCTACTCTCGAGGACTTTGATGATCGCCTCATATAAAAGCGAGCCGGCAGCCACACCCTTCTTATGAAACACAAGAACTGCTTGACGGTAGAAATAGGTGCGGCGGTGATAACTCCCTGGTTGGACCATTGCTCTACCACCTTGCAAACTTTATGTGGCAGACTAAATTCCACGCGAGCGAAGCCGCGGGCAAAAGCTAGTATTTCATATTTATTACATCTAATGAGATTTCTGATATGATTTTAATTTTCATGACGACAAAGACAACATCCACACTCTATTATTTTTGGAAAATCCGTCATATAATTCTATAGTTACCCGTTGAATCAGAACATAACCCCCCTTACGCACTAGCGGCTAACCGCGGGCGTGGCAGACCGCGCGGCTAGCCGCTTTTCCAAAAGCTGCTAGCCGTGCGGTTAACCGCGCCTGTGGTTAACCGCTAGTGCATAAGAGGGCTAAGAGCTTAAGGCGTTGTATTGGAATCCAAATCGTTCCATCCCTTACTGTTCCTTATGCCCCGCAGTCCCAGCGCGAATCGCGTCGTTCGGCGGGTCGCGTGCGGTGCGCGCGGGGCAGGCGGCGCTGCTGGCGTGCTCGTGCGTGGGCGCGCCCGCGCCGCGCTCGCGCTGGGCGCACGGCCGCGCGCCCGTCACGCACCACGCCTACTACCAGGTCACGCGCGCTGGACATCTGCATATACGAGGTATGGACGCACCGTGTCTCTGCACATACGAGGTACGAACACGCCGTATATCTGCGCATGAGAAATGCGAACACACCGTATCTATGCCTTAGGCATAGTGGTTAGTTATGTATGAATTTAATATTGACTTCTTCCAACCAAATTCTACTTAAAAACCAAATATAAATTTTATTAAAATCTAATTATAAATTCTATTAAAAATTTCGCTTCATCAATAGATCGCATGTAGGAAAAATGTTCCTAACTGCTAACCTTTTTATTAAGCGTAAACTTTCAAGTACACAATGTTTTGAATGACTTTCGATTTTCCTCTACCCTCCAGCGGAATATGTCACATGTGACATGCGTCAGATAAACCAAAAAAAAATGATATTGGAAAAAAAGTTTAACTTTAATTATTATTAAATATCTAAGTCCTAAATTTTTCGTTAATTATGTACCTTTGTTATAAGCACACTGTCTTTTACAGCACCTCTGACAAGGTGTCTTTCTACTTCACTTATTGCACTAATTATAATTGTATTTTGCGTTGAAATTATTTATTTAAACAAAAGTAAATAAATCAGATATCAACTTCTTAAAGAAAATATATATATATATATATATGTTCAATCGATTCAAAGTAGGTAATCCGAAAAGATAATAACAAAATTGCTTGAAAACTTCTGAACGTTGCAACTACAGAGGTAAACGAGCAGTCATCGGGCAACTTCACGTGCACCGCGAGCAACAGCATCGGCGAGGACTCCATCGTGTACGCGGTGTCGGCCGTGCTGCCGCCCGGCGCGCCCGCGCTCTCGCTGCAGTACACCACCGCCAGCAGCATCAAGCTGCACTGGCGGCTGCCCGCCGACAACACGCAGCCTGTGCTGGGTTCGTTGGAACATTGGAATGCCACCTAATATTTTAACTGAATATACGGCGGACCATGGCCTAAAACTCCCCCATTCTGAGGATAGAACCGTGTCCAGCTGAAAGACAATATGCTGCTGACAAGATTACTGTAGACACTTCTGACATACACGTACCATCTCATCAATAATCACGCTCTCTACACTCATACCCCCACAATATTATTTTCTCCTGTGTCACGGGTACCATGGACACACACACAGGACGAATACACAAACACCCAGACTCCGAACACGAATCCATAATTCAGATACCTGTCTGGCCGGGATTCGAACCCGGGACCCATTGCACGTCAGACCGGTATGGTAACCGCTCCGCCACGCGGATCGTCGAATCGTGATTCTTTTCACCTAAACTACTACAATTGTTCCAACAGATCATAATAGATTGTATAAACCGTTGTGTTAATAAAAGTATGAGAATCTTCAATGGTCTAACTGCGACGGTACGACCGCCAATTAAATGTTATAATACCAGTTAAACTACTGTATTCTGACTTGAAATGTATGATAAATCACACGTTTACGCGAAGTTTTGCAACTATATCTCGTAGGGTAACACGCTTTTAGCTGACTTTACTTAGGACTACAATTCTAATTGAGGTTGATAGTAGATTTTCCTGGGCGACAATGTCCACTTCCCGTTAGCTAAACTGACTGCTAGACTAATATATAACAATTTCCTAAAATATAATTAAATATATTTTGATACATTTTTCAGGTTACCTACTCCATTACAAGCAAGCGACGGAAACGGATTGGCACAGCGTGGAGCTGTCACCAGAGGTCACCACTTATACCATGGACATGCTTAAATGTGGAACTACTTACAACGCGAAGATTCAAGCACAGAACAAAATTTCCTTAGGACCTCCCAGTGAGGTCCTTACTGCAAGTACGAGAGGAGGAAGTGAGTAAATTATTTATTAATTCTAATATGAATGATGCAAAAATAATCCGGTTGATATTAACTCATTCAAAGACGTAGTAAAGTAGCTTTTCGCGCTACTCTTGATGATACTATATGTACTTGTGTCGTAGGTTCCATACACAGGGACTATTAGGTGCATTGTATATAGGGTTGCCACCCGTAATTTATTATAAAGTATTTATTGTACTTTATTTGGGATACTTGCACTTTATACTTTATGAGAAAAATAAAGGACGTGTAAATACTTTATAGTAGAATATTTAGACTTGAGGACTTTTTGTTCTTTGGTCCTCAGATTGTTGGGACGTTGGGACGTCCACAGATTATCTACCTACCAGTTGCCTCAGAAAAAGGAAAAAATAAATTGTACTATTTTAAAACCACGTACTTTCTACCTTTTATGTCTAATGTACTTTAATTGCTGAAAAAAATGTGGCAACCCTAATTGTATATAGGTAGTATAGACATAAACACTTTAGGTAGACCAACAATGTATGTCAGACCAATATAACCCTTCCAGTACACGGATCATCTTATCTTGATATGGATTGTAATCTTGAATCTTCCATTTATGAAATCTTGATTTTTCGATGTATATTGTTTTTTCACTTTTCTACATTTTTCTATATTTCCACAATGTTATAACTATCCTGTCTCTGTGTTAGGACCAAAACCACCCAAAGCAGAAGAGCACGTGCACATGAATGCCACAGCTATCAAGATCAACTTCTACGCGTGGAGGAACGGCGGTTGCCCTATCTTGGGCTTCCGTGTATCTTATCGACGGATGGGAGATGAGCATTGGATTAAGGTATGAAGAACAAAATTAAAAAGACGTATTGAAATGAGTTTCTTGCCATATTATATTTTCTACGTAATGTTCGTTTGATTGAGTATGATTTAAGATCGTGTCATTGATCTTAATCGTTTTAAAAATTTTGAAAAAAGGGAAGATACAATTCACAATCACCTTCGGATGAATTATTAGGCTAGTTAGGTACTTCAAATATTTTTAGCTACTTTTTAAAAAGAGTCCAGGTTGTAATATAAACTCTTTATCGTATTGTACCTATTATAAAATCTTTTATTTATATTCTTCCGATTTTGTCAGTTAGTGTTATTAGAGAGCATTAACGAATTTTGTCATACAGCCGCATGCCGCTTGAGGTTTTTGTGTTTGTAATTTACCGCACAATATGCTATTGCACGTTAGGGCGCCTTCACATTAGGTCGCAAGTAGCGCGTCAGCCGTGCGACTGCAATGGATGCTTTTTTATTTATTTATATTATTATTTATTTTTTATATTTTTATTATTTGGAATATGCTTCACAAATTTGGAACCCACAATATAATATTTTTATTGACAGAATATAGCGCATGCAAAAACGTTTTCTCCGTTTCATCCAATTTAAAGCAAAAAAAAATATTGTAACTACAACCTGCCTTGTAAAAACTTTTACATTCTTCCCTTATTCCCTTATTCATGAGAAGAATTATAGCCGACCTATCATTTTTATTTAAACTAGCAAAAGGTATGATTGACTGCCCTGAGTTATTATGCAAGCTGGAACTTGTAGTGTGTTCACGAAATATTCGCAAGCCTAGTGTTTTGTCAGTACCCGCAGGTAAAAGTAAATATAGAGGAAATTCATTTGTAGTAAGATCATGTAAGTTATTTAATAGAACATCACGTAATATAGATTTAGATTTAATTTTCACTAACGACACTCAACTGAAACGTCTTCTTACCAAGGAGTTTTTGAATTTAGAATGATCTTTCCAAAATCATCAATTAATTTAGATGTGTGTCGATCATTTTCTTATTTATCTTTAAAATGTTATAAGTGAAAATTTGTAAATGGCTTTCACTCAATATTGGTAATAAGTTAATTAGAATATAAGTTAGCTGTAAATTTTCCAAATAAAATTATAGGAGCCACCCTTATTTAAAAAAAAAACATGCGTGCCTACAAAGTACACATGTCAGAAGTGAAACTTCTTTGGCGAACTAATTTATAAATCTTGTTTATATTTATACAAATCTAAAACTTTAAATTTCCAAGATTAAGAGGAAGGGAAAAAGACGTGATACGACGTTCGCTCTGTCTCACTTTTTCTCTCAATC